>MU223387.1:1872580-1910484 GCA_018584345.1 Thuja plicata
TGAATGATAATACTTTGATAATGCAAAGATGATAGAAAATAGAAGCTATAGAAAATAAACATATGTGAATAATTACTTCCCTGAACAAGAATGGATGTAAATCACTTTGTCAACATGGGTTCCACCATGATGAAAAATAATCATAGAAGCAATTTTAGGCATAATTACACTATTTCTTAAGCATTTTATGTCCTTTGGCCCAAAATCCAAAGTTAAGCCTCAAAAGAGATCTAAAGCCAAAATAACTAACTAACAACAAAACACTTCTAGATTAGATTAAGTCTAACCTAGATCCTCTAAAAAATATACACATAAGACCTTATAAGGTCTCTCAAAACACCTCTGACCTGGCTAGGGTCAGTAAAAGCCATAACAAAACATAGGGCATTAAGAGATGTCCTAGGTGCTCCTGCACCATACTCCCAAAAAAAAAAAAAAAACTTAAGTCACTACTCGACTGATCAACTTAGGATCAATTCTGAACTTCTCAAACTTTGTCTCTTTGACCCATGTAGCCTCTACATTTTTTTCCCTTGAAATTTGACTAAATGTTCCCAATAGATCTTATGTATAGTCTTCTTACTTACTCTTCAATTACGGATCTTCTCGTCTTTTGGAAGTGATGTGGAAGGTAACCGGAGTTCTTCCACTTCTTGTATCAACTTTGTGAGACTCTGATATGGATCAAGAATTGGATCCTTTTAGAGGACCAAATATGCTACATTAAAGATAAGAGAAAGTCCTATATCCTCAGGAAGCTGCACTTTATATTCAGTATTCCCATATTTGGCCAGAATAATATAAGGTCCTAACCTCCTCATCTACAACTTATTGGGGAATCCTTTCTAAAATCTTCCCTTGTTCAAAAGAAACAACACAAGCTCTCCTACTTAGAATTAATTCTATTTCTTCTTTTCATGAACCTTCTTCTGATCTTGGCAATGTTCTCTATTAGTGAACTCTTAATTGAATCATAGACCTCTTTCATTTCTTGGGGAAAAGCCTCTATGTAGCCACTCCTTGAGGTTATATCTCCTAACTCTCTGAGCTATAGAATACCCCTTGGGTGCATCCTATTTACAACTTCAAGTGGGCTTCTACCAGTGGTCTTGTTAACTGTATCATTGTATGCATATTTAGCTTGGGCTAAAATTTGGTCCCAAGTCTAACAATACTCCTTAGTGAGGCACCTTAGAAGGCTACCTAGGCTCCTAGTCACCACATTAGTTTAACCATCTATCTGAGGGTGATATGCATACCCAAAAGACATATTGGTGCCAAGCTTATGCCATAATGGTTTCCAAAAATGACTCATAAACTTTGATTCTCTATCAGATACTACACTGAGAGGCAATCCATTTATGCCTACAACTTCCTTGATCAACAATTTGGCAATCTGACAAGCATCATGGATAGTCTTGCAAGGTACAAAATGTGTGATCTTAATGAATCTATTTACTATGACATAGATGCTATCATACCCCTATTTTTTCCTTGGTAAGCCAACCATAAAATCCACGCTAATGCATTCCCATGGCCTACTAGCAATGGGAAGGGGTTGATAGAGTCCAACTTTTGGAAGAAGTCCCTTTCAAATTTTTGAAAACAATGCAATGTTCTACATGCCTCCTAACATCAAGATTCATTCTTGGCCAATAATAGTATCTTTTTACTAACTCTTGAGTCCTATTGACTTCTAAATGTCCACTAAGGGCTCCATTATGCTTTTTTGAATCAAATTTATCCCCATTCACCCTCTAGGTACACAAAGTTGACCACCTCTAAACATCAATTCATTCTATAATGTGTAATCAAAGAACTAACCATGAAAATCATTTTGGTGCTCCTTGTATATCGTGTAGGCCTCTAAAATGTCTCCAAATTCTGATTATAAGTCGTTGAAGCTATCAATTCTAATTCTGTTCCATTGAACCTTTTGTATTGTCAAGAGTCTCCTTCTTAATGCATCAAAAAAATTTTTATGTTGCCATTTTTATGTTTGATGGTGAATGTATAGTCTTGCATGTACTCCACCCATTTCATATACTTATGAGTGAGTTTGTCTTGGGAGTTGGGGAAAATTAGGGCATGGTTGTCTGTATAAACCACAAATTCCTTAGGAAGGAGGTAGTGTCTCCATTTCCTTAAGGATTGGACTAGAGCATACTTATCTAGGTCATAGGAAGAGTACTTCCTCTTTGAATCACTCATCTTCTCACTCTAAAGGCCATTGGTCTTCCATATTGGCTAAAGACATCCCCTATGGAAATGTTTCTAGTATCACACTCCACTATGAAGAGTTTCTCAAAACTAGTAAGAACTAGAATGGGTTGAGTAGCTATCCATTTTTTCAACAACTCAAAACCCTTATTATATAGATCATTCCATTTTAACTTATTTCTTATTCCAACTTTTATCATGTCCAACTTAGGTGCACATGTAGCACTAAACTGCTTGATGAACTTTTTGTAATACTGGGCCAAACCATGAAAGCTTCTCACCTCTGTAGTAGCCTTAGGAGTAGGCCAATTTACAATTGCCTCCATTTTTCTTGGATCCATTTTTAGATTCCTATATGATAATAAAAAGCCAAGGTACACTAGTTCCTTCTTAATGAACTCGCACTTGTCCAAATTTATCATTAGCTTTTCCTTTTGCAATATTCCAACCCCCATTTGCAAATGTTTAAGGTGTTCCTCTCTAGTCTTACTAAAGATAAATATATCATCAAGATATACAACTACAAACTTACCAATTAATTTCTTCAACACCTCATTCATCAGCCTCATAAAAGTGCTTGTGGCATTAGATATCCCAAATGGTATAACAATCCATTCATACAAACCTTCAGTGGTCTTGAAGGCAGTCTTCCACTCATACCCTTCTTTGACCCTAATTTGGTGGTATCCACTCTTGAGGTCAATCTTAGTAAAGTTCTTGGAATCCCCTAAATAGTCCATTAGGTCTTTTTTCATTGGGATGGGGAATCTATACCTAATGGTGATTCTATTTATGGCTCTAGAGTCAGTTCACAACCTCCAAGTACCTCCTTCTTAGGAGATAAGATAGTAGGAACAACACATGGGCTTATACTTTTCCTAATGAGACCTTGGTCTATAAGTTATTTTATTTTCTTGGTAATCTCCTTATTTTGTTGAGGGGTCATCTTATATGCATCTTTATTGGGAATTGTGGCTCCTAGGATGAAACATATTTGATGGCTGATGGATCTTTTAGGGGGTAGGGTAGCTGGTTTTCCATCACTTACAATGTCTTGAAACTCCTTAAACATTTCCCAAACCTCCATAGGAATATCTCTCTTCTTCTCTGTCTTCTTTGTCTTCTCTTCCTTGGGATACAAAACTTGTGCATACCCTACTCCTTCTCATTCTTCTAGGGTCTCCAAGAAATCTTTCTCAACTACCAAAAGAACACTAGCCCCTATTAACCTTGCTTCCCGTTCTTCAAACAGGGACTGTATCTTGAAAGTGACACCATTTTTTTGAATGGATAGGCATTTATGGCCCCATCATGCATGGCTTTCCTATCAAATTGCCAAGGCCTTCCCAATAATAGGTGGGAGACATCCATTAGAAAAATATCACATAGCACTTTGTCTTTATACCTTCCAATGGTGAAGTCTACCCACGCTTGATCATTAACTGGGACTTATTATCCTTTGTTCAAACAAGTGACTTTGTAAGGATTATTGTGAGAAATCCTTTTCAATTTGAGTCTAGAAACTACCTCCTCAGACACAATATTGTGAGTTGACCCTAAGTCGATAATGACTTTGGAAACTTTCCCCATGATTTTTCATTTCATTCTAAACAATTCCCTTCTTTGATTGGGTTCTTCTTAGATAGGCTCTTTGATAAGTGTTCTTCTTATCCCGAGGTTCTCTCCTTCTAATTCTAAGGGCAACTTTATATGTTTGTTTCTATTTCTCTCTTCGTGAAGATAACTCACTCTTTTCTCACTTCCTTGTGATGTAGACCCCTTCTCTAGACACCTATAAGCAGGATTTCCTAACTTGTTATAGTGGTAACACTTCATGCATCCAAAGTGTTAGGTGTGATTAATAAAAATTTCAAAGCAGTAATTCCATGGTCTGTATTTGCAAAAAGGGTCTTATATAAATTTTGGAAACCCTTGCTTCCACGCTTCTAAGTGTAAAATTTGGTACTAAAACCCTAAGTGTCAAATAGGTTTCTAATTTTGCATTACCTTTTTGCCACTTAAGTCATGTATATTGCATGTGTTCATTTAAAATGTTCACATTCAATAGTTTTGTGAGTATCCTAATATTGTGGTCCCATATTATCCCTAAGTCTAAATTCTGCAAGTACTTTATTAAAACCACTATCTGTCGAGATAATGTGTTTTGATCTAACAACCCACTTAATATCTTTTTTCCCAAGGTACATGACATCTATCTCATAAGCCATTAAGAGGTAGTGGCACATGTCCTAGTGGGTCCAGTAGTCAGAAAAGGCTTCCGTTAAATAGTGAGAAGATCCTATTTCATCGAATAGTTGACTTAATTTCTTAATCTCAAAATGATCAATATCTATCCTATAAGCGATTAAGTCTCAGTGATGCGTGTCTTTGGAGTGACGTGGACCCTATCACAAGTAGTTTAATGCAGATTAAATAAAAGATAGATATGACGATTGAATTTTAATTGCTTATGGCTATGATGCGCATCATCTAAAGTGTAAGCCATTAAGAGATGGTGACATGTGGAAATTGGTAGTCCCAGGTATTGTGAATGCTTTTTGATTAAAGTGTAGATAGATTCCTTTTGATCCAACAGATGAATTAATTTATTATCTCAAATATGTGCAAGATCTATCAGTTAAGTCACTAAGCCATGATGTTGTGTGTCCTGATGATGACGTGTATTCCACTGTCAGAAAAGGTGATCGTAGGTTAAAGGTTTGACAATCCAAGGAAGATCTAATAGCTGAATTGATCGCTTAACAACAAAGTAAATGTGATCTATCATTTAAGAAATTAAGCTGTGACACCACGTGTCCTAGTGGGTCCAGCTGAGGTCATAAAGAAGGAATTAAAGGAAAAGAAAGTGTAAAAATGATCTAACAGTAAACATAATCACTTAAAGGAAAAGTGATGAACATATAAAGGATAAGCGATTAAGTCGTGGTGACACGTGAGAGAGGGTGGGCCATGTACAACGTAGAGATAAGTTAAAAGAAGGTGTAGTTTCAAAAATATCACACAACTCACTTGATGACTTAAAAGAAAGATGTAGGAGATTTAGCGTCTAAGACATTAAGTGGTGTTGATGCATGTCCGAGTTGATAAGTTGAGTCTGCAGTAAGTAAACTCAGGGTAAAATAACTAGTGGCCAGGTTAAGATAGATCTGACAGTTGACTTGATTTCTTATGGATAAGATGCATGAGATTTATCATTTAAATGATCAAGTTGTGCTGACATGTGTCCCTTAAGAATAGTTGTTTCTGTGAAGAAATGAGAGCCACCCAATGAAGGAGATGTTGTTGGAGATCTGCGGTCCAAATTCAAAGTTCTCAAAGTGGTAATCAATGAACTAGTAAGCCGTGAGTTTCAAACCAGGTGAATTTATTGCAGAGCATGTGGCCACTTTAGTTGAATTCAATGTGAAAGACTAATTTGATCAAAGCCATAAAATTGATTGATTAAGCTCGAAGCTGCCATAATCATCAAAGTTGTTCAAGCGAAGATCAAAATTGCAGCGATATTGAGTTCTATGTGAAAAATTGCAGAACAGGTAAGTCTTCTATGATACATTAGAAATTCATTCTTTCAGTAGGGTTTCAAATTCTAAAAGAGTTACAGAATTGTTAATATAATCTGATAATCATTCCCGTAAGAAACCCTAGATTCAGAAAATGGCCCCTAGGATCAAATTTTCTAGCAATATGGAGTACAAAGATAGAAATGTACGAGATGACCTTATACATCAATTGAGTGGGTCTATAAATGATTCTACCCAGATTAAAAGAATTGTTCTAGTACATCCTCGTTTTAGAGTTGGGGAGGGCATGTATGATATGGGTAGATGGGCCAAAGATGCCAAGATTAGCACAAGTAGTTTAAATTTGTTAAAAAATGCTTATAGCTAGAGGAATGCTCCCTCCCTAGATTTTAATATATGAGATCTAGATGTGGGCAAGTTGATAGTTCCTGGAGTGTTCATGGATATAGACCTATTAATTTTAATAGCCAACACATATGATAGAGTATCCAGGGTCTTGAGAGATACAGAGGGGAATATACTGTTGACTATCACAATTGGTGAGGTCAAGAAGGTCTTAAATTTAAGTGACCTCTCAGTTCAAATGGATGATATTGATTTTGACCACTTCAAGGAGGTATATTTGACTCAAAAAGAATACTACATAAATGAGGCCTTGAAAGGATATTTTAATAAGATAGGAGGTCTGATATTAGTAGGTCCAAATACAACAAAGCCCTTTAAACTTGAATATTTTAATAGCAAGGCTAGGGGAATGTATATTTCCTTGTGCCATGTGCTAGGAGAATAAGAGGAAAAAATGATGTCTCTCCATTTCATGCTTATAGTTGTTCAGATATTGCATCCCCACCTGACAGTTTTTTTTATTATGCTACCTACATTGCCGAATTAATTCACCGAGGTTTGATAGGTATTAAGGATAAGAAGTTAGATAGGAAAATGGGGTGGTAGTCCTTGATGATGCATATGTTTTTTTTTAATAATGCTGATTACTTTGAATAAGAAATGGACCTCACCAAGTTTCAGGATGATGAAGATATGCCTGTTTAGTTGTAGAGTGTTGATCTATCTTGGGAAAGGAAAGAGGCCAGTTAGATAAATTTTGATAGATCTTTTGTATCTAGGCTTGGAGTGTTATTATGTAAGAACAACGCTAGAATTAATGCAGATGTATTAAGACTCTTGAGACCATTGGAGTATGCTATAGAATTGAAAATTGTCCACAAATGGGGTGATTTTATTTTATACCATGTTTCAATAGTCATTAGGTTTTATGGCTTTACAGGAGCTCCAAATGTCCATTGGAAGTTAGGTGGATTTTTAGAGGAAGCCTTAACTGGTAAAATGAAAGGTAGAATTTTCCCTACCCTCACCAAAGTCCATAATTTTATCATTACAATGGGGGGATGGACCCAGTTTGATAAGTACTTACAGCCATAACAGTTAGCAACTTCAATGGTGAGGTGTGTAGATAATGAAGGTTTCATCATTGACATGTTCAGAAAAAGAACCAAATTCCTGGCATTAGATCATCAATTCCACTTCCCAGAAAACATAATAAGAAATGAGTTTGATCTAATGCAGAAATAAATTAAGAAGGAGAAATGGTTGGCCTATAAAACATCTTTAGATTTTATCCATAATTTTGATAGATCATATGATCCCTTGAAGGCATATGCATCCTGGGAAAAGAAAATAGAATCTTTGATGAACATGTTTGAGGACATAATGCAAGCCCTAGATCAGGATAAAAGGAAAGGGATGGAAGAAGAGCCAGAAAAGGCTAAATCTGTTCTGAGTAGGATGTCACAAGGAAGGGTTGTCCCACCAGGGAGGTATGTGGTATACCAACGAAGGGGTTACAACATAATTTTTCCTAGAGATGAAAAGACATATGAACAAAAAGGGAAAAGGCCAATGGCTACCAGCGCCAAGACTTTGTCATCCCCAAAAAGGTAGAGGGTAGAGGGAAAAGAGAAACAAGAGGGTGATATTTATTCCCCTTGTCAGTCTTCCCTGCATATGGATGACCAAAGAATTGCTGAGTAATTGGTAAGGATGGGAAATACTGGACATATTTTTTTTCACCGCCTAAGAGTTGCAAGAGGGAGTGCCAGAGGAACTCAAGCATGCGTCATTGGATCTCATAGGAGAAGAGTAGTTTGGAAAGGAGCTAGATCCTATAACCAAACATGTCAGTGATGAATTTTTATCTGATGATAAATTTGTTAAGGCTAGGGCATTCATCCAATTCCCGTGGACAATTCACATTGATGAGCTCAAAGAAAAATGTCAAAATTTGCAAGAAGGTCAACCTAAAAAGAACAAGGAAGACATTGAAAAGGAAGTGAAACAAGAGATGATGGCCAAATTTGATAAGATAACCCCTGAAGAAGGCATGGAGTTAGTAAAGAAAGAAGGATTCCTCATCTTGCCTCAGTGGGATCTTGTTGATGCCATTACATTTTATGTTGTAAGGAAAGAGGCGAAACAAGTGTACACCAGTGGGACATCAATTGGTGTCAAATTCAGTGAAGATCATGCAACACTGGAAATATGGTCTCTAAAAAGGAAAGATAAAGATAAAACTGATGAGGATGATCAGGTTGAGCATATAGGTAGCCTCATAGTAAGACAAGTGTCAGATAACTTAGGGGTGGAAGCAGCTAACCTCACTCTGTAAATAGAAAAATTAAGCTTAAAGGTAGTTGAGAAACAAGAAGATGCATTCAAGAGCCTGACAGAAAAGTATGAGGTTGTCATGAAGGCTTATAATGATGAGAAGATCAAATCTATATAAAAGGACAAGAGGATTGCCTTCCTTGAGGGAAAAAAAAAAGTTCAGTTTGTACCTCAGAGGATGATTACACAAGATCCTAACCAGCTGTCCTCATCAAGCCCTATCATAACTTACCCTCCTTCCCCTACACCATCAAATCCTACCACGCAAGAGGAGTTGGATCAAGAAAAAACAAGATTGATTGCTGAAAGAACCAAGATGGAGAAATCAAAGAAGGAATGGGTTGAAAAATCTGCAACTTTCAAGGAAGCAGAGGCATGGGTGAAGCAAAAATATGCAAACAAAATACATAACACCATAAGGCATTGTACCCATGAATTAGTTCCTAATACTATTTATTCACATGGGAAGAAAACTATCAACATATTGAATGAATACAATGCAGATAAGGACAATTTGGATCAAATGGTGAATAGATGGAAGGGAAAGATAGAAGAATTGAAATTCTTTCACACCACATGCAAAGAAGAAAACAATGTTGACATTGTCTTAACTGGTACTTAAAAATGTGTCAAATTGCTGATGGACGTGGATATAAGAAGGAGCATCGTCATAAGGAAAGTAATGGCCTTAAGTAGGGAATATTCAAAGGACTGGTATGATATGTTTTCCAATCTTTTTAAGAAGACTAGTGGTATAAAAGATGAAGCACTATGGTATAGGAAGATGAATGAGGCATTGGTCATAAGATCCAATAGCTTAATTACTCTGGAAAGTACATTATTGTTTGTTCAAACCGTTGAAATAGTCAATAAATCTAGAGAATTTTTTCAATTTTGGTTATAGTAAATTGAGAAGGCAAGTGTAAACTAGAAAGAGATCAACAACAGAAAGGATGAAGTCATTAACTTCGCCTAGCCAAGTGATGATGTGTATAGCTCTTGGAAGGAAAAGTACACTATAGTTGATCCAGGGGAAGGTGACAACATGCAAGTGGACAATGAGGTCTAAAAAATTGGATGAAAATGGTAAAGATGAAGATCCTACATCACCAATATCAAGCACAACAGATTCTAGGTGTCTTCTTCCGAACAACTTTGAAGCAGTTACATGTACAAGGTGGTCCGGAGACAAAATATATTAAATATCTATAGTAAAAATTGGTTATCACTTCATTATCTATTTTGTTTTTTTATTGATTCATTTATTTTGTCCTTATTCCAAATGATCCATAGCTTGTTGCAATCATATTCTATAAAACAATTCCCAAGATCATGGGAAGGGGCTGGAAAATTTTTATTGTAAACAATTTGTAAAGTTTTCATTCAAGAGGGGAAATATAGTATGATTTGTACTAGATAGTGTAAGAAGTAAGAAATAAAGTTGAGAGATATTTTGAAGGTTATTGAAGAGGTTATCTCTGAGTACTTTTTGTATATTGGAATAATATTTTCTGAATTTAATACAAAGATCCAAATTCCAATCTCTCCTATGTTATGTGTCTTGTGAGTTATGAATTTTCTGATTCATTACCATAGATTTCTGTGTGTTTATGTACTTATTTGAGAGTTATAATCAAGGATCAGATTAAATTAGCCTCTGATTAATGGATAGATTCATTCGACACATTCTAGGATTCTGTTAGTGGTAGGGGTTTGGGATAGTTGTATTATGATCTAAAATCTTTGGTGAATATTGATTTCAGTATACTGTATCTAGGTTAGAATATATCCCAATGGATAAAGCATTGATCTAAAGCTGATAAGTTCTGTGTTATTGCATATCTAGTTGCACATTTTCTATGTTTTTCTATAAACAAACATTTAAAATCCATTAAGTATATGTGTGTAAGTTTGTTGTGAGTTCTTATCTCATGCTCCATTTCTTGGTTGATGTTCAATGGATAATTATCCAATTATCTAGTATCTCCCGGTCATGTTGAGTCATTGTGAGATTACTGCCTGATAGTACCATATTAGGTATATCAGAAGGTACTACACGGTATCCCCCCTTGGTATAGCAGGACCTAAAGAGTAGAAGTATTAAGAGAGTGCTTGTTAGTTGGTCCTTTTCTTGCATGAACAAATATTTGGAGGTGGCTCCTCTATAAAATAGTCATAAGAAGAAGAGGTTATTGTTCTTTTTATTACAACATAAAAATAAACCAACACAAAGTATGAATCTATTCCTTGTCCATTATTCCTTCCTCTCCAATTTTTATTTGAGCCTCTTCCTCTGTTAGAACCTCCTCTGCTTGACCTTCCTTCATGTTTCTATGTCAACTTTGTCTCACCTTGTGTCTTTGCCTATGTACTCCTACCTCCAAAACCTCCTCTATGGCCTCTGCCATCTCTACCTCTTCTTCTTCCTCTATTATTGCTTTAGACTTGCTTCTTCCTTAGTTTCTCGCCCACTTTAAGAGCTCATTGATGACATCTCTGCACCATGGTAGGATTCAGGAGACTAAGTTCATCCCGGATAGTCCACTTTTAGACAATTATATATCTATCTACCTTCACACTCTCATCTTCGGTCACTCTAGATCTCATGTAAAATGTTTGGAACTCTTTAGTATAAGTGTTAACATCTAACTTTTTTTACATAAGACTCTATCTTTTCTTATGCAACTGGATTTTTTAATCCTCTAGTACATAGGCTTCTCTCACCTTTTCCACCATAGCCTTCCATGTAGCTATTGGCCTCTTCCCTTCTTTATCCTTCTCATCTTGGATGAAATTTTACCAAGTGAGGCAATATTCTCAGAGTCTAGCTTTTTCTACTTTCACCTTTTGGGATTCACTTATCCCATCACATTCAAAGTGATTCTCAAATCCCTCAATCCAATGCAACACTAATTCTGGTTCCACTTTCCCACTAAATATGTGCATCCCCTCTAAATATTTCCCACTCGGGGATTTGATTGCTTTGAGTAATGGTTCCTCATTCTTGATATGGTATGGTTCAGGGATCTTATCCTCCAGAGCTACTTCTTTACTCTTTCCTTCTATTAGTGCTATTTCCTACTTAAGTTGTGCCCTATAATTTTCTTAGGGTCTCTTGTCATTGATAATGTCTAGGGATTTGAAATTGAGTATCCAAAACACCAAAACAATTTTGGCAAAGATGAAATTGCAAAGAAAACCAGCTTCATGTGACTTCTTTGCAGAACGGGTAAGCTTACTGATTCATTAGCATTCAAATTAAGGTGAAATTTGCAGCTCAAAAAAATTGTAGTTCTTTGTTCTAATATCCGAGTCTAGTATTACAGGAAAGGGTCCTAGAATGGCCCCTAGAATCAAAATCTTCGGAGAGGTTGATTCCCAAAAGAGAAATGTCAGGGAAGACTTGTTGCAACAACTACCATTGTCCTCAGGGGATGCCACACAAGTTAAAAGGATAGTTCCACAACATCCCCGCTTCAAAATTGGAGAAGGGTTGTATGATTTTGGTAGATGGGAAAAAGATGCCAATACCAGTTTTGATGGCCTCACCCTGTTCAGAATGGCCTATATTCAAAGGAACACCTCTACCCCAGACTGTAATATTTGGGAACTAGATGTGGGAAAATTGATAGCACCCAGTGTATTCATGGACACTGATTTGTTCACCTTGATAGAAAACAGTTATGATAAGGTGGCTAGGGTTGTTAGAGACACTCGGGGAAATATAATATTGACTATATCAGTTGATGAAATCAGAAGGATTTTCAAGCTGACTGATCCCTCCCAAAATATGGATGATATTGATCTTGAATACTTCAAGGAAATATACAAGAACCAAAGATATTTTTAAAGAGGTGAAGTAGTAAAGGGGTATGTTAACACAATAGGGGACTTGGTAGTGGTAGGGCCTAGAACCCCGAAACCCTTCAAATTGGATCTTTTCAAAGGCAAGACCAGAAAAATGTACAGTGCTTTGTGTAATGTTTTGGGGATAGATAAAGAGATGGAAATGCCTGCCCACATAATGTTGATGGTTGTTCAGATTCTGCATCCCCACTTGTCAGTGCTTTTTGATTATGCATCTTATATTGCTCAGGAAATGCATGATGGTTTTTCAGGGATCCAAGATGGCAATATACAGAAACCAATAGGTTGGTTTTCCCTCATGATGCATATGTTCTTATTAAATAGTGCTAACTTCTTTGAAGAAGAAATGGAATTGGTAAAATTCCAAGATGGTAAAGAATTGCCTGTCCAGATGTGGAGTGATGATTTACCATGGGATAGGAAGAATGCTAGCTATGTGTATTTTGACAAAGTTTTTGCAACCAAACTTATGTCATTGTTGAGCAACCAAAATGCTAGGGTTCATAATTAAATGATGTGGCTTTTAAGGCATATGGAATATTCTCTAGAGTTAAAAATTTCTCACAATTGGGGATATTTAATCTTATACCATTTTTCCATAGTAATTAGGGTTTATGGTTTCAGAGGTACCCCTTATGTGCTACCTTACAGAGTCCCACTTAAGATTGGAATGGAAGAGATTATAAGGCAATTAGGTGGGCTATAGGAAGAAGCCTTCATCAAAAAGATGAAGGGAAGTATCTTTCCTACCCTCACTAGAGCCCATCACTTTATCATAACCAAAGGTGGGTGGACACAGTTTGATAAATATTTTGAGCCTTATCACTTAGCCACTTCTGTGTCCAGATGTGTAGATAATGAGGATTTCATCATGGGTATGTACAGGAAGAGAACTAATTTTATAATGTTAAAGCATCAATTCAATTATCTAGAAGATATCATCAGGAATATTTTTGACGTAGATGTTCAAGAAATTAGGAAGGAAAAATGGATGGCATACAAGAAGTCTTTGGACTTTGTTCATAATTTTGACAAGACTTATGATCCTTTAAAGGATTTTTTCCCATGGTCTTACAAAATTAATTCCCTGATGAATCTTTTTGAGGGAATAATACAAACTCTAAATGAGAAGAGGAAGAGAGAAGTTGAGAGTGATCCAGAAAGGGCTCTTGCTATTTTCAATAAATTTCCACAGAGCATAATAGTTCCCCTAGGGAACTATGTAGTGTATAAGAGAAGAGGATATACCACTATTGCTCCCAAAGTTGACAAATCCCTTCAGCATAAGGGAAAGAGGCCAATAGATACTAATGTTCAAGAGGTACCCTATCGCAAGAGGCAAAGGGTGGAAACAAAAGAATAGGGGAGTGAACTATATTCTCCTTCCCAATCCCCCATGCAGTATGATGAACCGACCATTGCTGAACAATTGGTCAAAATGAGGAATGCTGGTGAATTGGTTGTTAGCACTCAAGAATTACAAGAAGGGATGCCAGAGGCACCTAGACATACAACATCTGACCTCATAGTTGTAGAATTTTCTGGTAAGGAATTAGATCCTATGACCAAACAAGTGAGTGGTGAATTCTTGTCTGATGATAATTTCATCAAAACTAGGGCTTTCATTCAATTCTTATGGAGGTGCTATATTGATGAGTACCATAATAAATGCCAGAAGATGCTAGAGGCTCAACCCAACTTTGCCAAGGAGGATATAGAGAAAGAATTTAAACATGAAATGATATCAAAATTTGATAAAATTACTCCTGAAGAGGGCAGACAGATGGTCAAAAGGCAAGGAGTTCTCATATTGCCACAATGGGACCTAGCGTATGCAGTGGTCTTTAATGCTATCAGAAAACAAGCCAAACCTATGACTACTGCCGAGACATCAATTGGTGCCCAGTTTGGTGAGGATCATGCATCTCTGGCCATCTGGTCACTAAAGAAAAAAGACAAAAGGAGAATAAGAGAAGATGACGAGACTAAAGACACATGCAGTCTAATTGTGAAGAGGGTTTTTGACACCTCAGGAACTGAAGTGGCTAACCTTGTTGTACAAGTGGCCAATTTAAGCATGAAAGTATCAAAGAAAGAAAAGGAGGCCTGTGTTAGTATAAATGAGAAATATGAGCTTGTACTCAAGGCTTACAATGAAGAGAAGGTCAAATCCTTGATGAAAGACAACAAAATAGCATAGTTGGAGGGTAAACAGAAGATCCAACTTGTGCCCCAAGGAATAATTACTCATGAACCTCATCATCCCTCCTCCTCTAGTCCATTTATCACATATCCCCCATCCCCTGCACCTCTAAGTCCTACTACTCAGGAGGCCATTGATGCTAAAAGAGCAGAATTGGAGGCTGAGAAAAATAGGTTGATAGATGAAAGAACAAGGTTAGAAGAAGAGGGGAAAAGGGATCTTGAGGATTCCCCAACATACAAAGAGGTTGATGAGTTGCTAAAGCAAAAATATTTTGATCAAATATTCTCCAACCTCAAAAGGTGTGCCAGTGACGTCAACCTCTCTAACCTCTACCTATTGGGAAAAAAGATTGCAAGCATCACCAATATATGTGAGGATGAAAAGGGACAATGGGATCTGATAATGAGTAAATGGAAAGGGAAGGCAGCCCATGTTAAATCATTTTAATCCCTGTCAAAAGAGAAAAATAATATTGATATCACCCTAACGAGCACCCATAAATGTCTTAAACTGATGGTTAATTTAGATATCGAAAAGAGCATGGCCATAAAGAGGGTCACAGTTTTTTAGAGGAGAATTTTCCAAGGATAGGTATGCTATGTATCCCAATATGTTCAAAGAAGATGGGAACATAAATAATGAAGCCCTATGGCTTAGGTAGTTAAATGAAGCACTGACTAGCAAGACAAAAAGTATTGTCACATTGGCAAATATTGGATTGTTTGTGCTGAATATAGATATTTTGAATAAAGCCAAGGCATTCTTTGAATCATGGGAGGTAGAAGTTGAGAATGCTAATGGTGAGTGGGAAGAGTTGAGTAGTTGAAAAGATGAATTTGTCAGCTTCAGTTTGCCAAGTGATAAGGTGTTCACTACATGGGTTAGCAATTATGGAATAGTCACCCTGGTAACATGAGATGACAAACATAAAGGGGAAAGCTGACACCAAAGAAGTTGAGCATTTGGGAAAAATCAAATATTGGGGCCTGTTCATCAGCAAAAGGAAAATATCTATATAACAAAGACCCAACCACCTCGGAGCAATTTCAAGCAGCCAGGCGATCACAGGACAAAAGATTACTTGGCTCATAGAAGAATTTGTTATTCCCTCCCACCTGAAGTTTTGTCTCTTCTTGAAATTGTATTTTGTCATCTAGTCCAGTCATCCATAGCTTGTTTCATCCTTATTTTACAAAATGATTCCAAGATGAAGTTGTGGCTGCCTATAAATATCAAGTTGTAATTTTGTAATAAAGATGGTAAAAATAAGACTACAAGGCAGATTACTGAATTATTTCCGACTATTGGTTTTGAGTCTTTGTGAATGCACCTGTATTCAAATCTAAATTAATAAAATACAATGGAATCTCCATTTTGATATCTATGATGTCTTCTTTCATTTACTATTAATTCTTGTATGTTCAATTTGCAAGGCACTTTGAGTATACTGGTTATAAGGTAGTTATGTTCTTGTCTATGAGTTGCTTTCAAGGAAAGTTTTAAATCTTGTAGATGATTGCAGAGGATTAGGGTTTATAAATGGATTTGATACAGGGGTGTGAGGATGAGAGGATAGTTTGTAAGGCATTCTATCTGGGGTTCATTTGCATTTCCATTAATTATTTTTAATATATGTATGCTCTGTTTTGACTCTATCACCCATGATTAGGCACTAGTCATAAATGTTGACAAGTGGTTGTTATCATCAAATTCAAATTCAATCAATCTTTATACTCATGTTATTTCAAGTACAAGTCTAGTTAATTATATTTAGTACAATTCATCTTTGTGATTCGTAGAAGAGTGAATCAACAGGTTAGGCTTCCTAGGCCTAAATGTCATAAAAAGAAGAAGGATTTCCAATCCTTAATCCACTATTAAAACTGCTGAAAGATGATACTCTGTCAGAGGTGTACCCGCCTGGGTGTGTGGAACCCAAAGTGTAGAAGGATTTTCTATCCTTGTTAATTAGCCCATTTCCTTGTGAGAATCTAACTTGGGTATAAGAGGGTCTGGCATTTATTGTCATTATAATAAATTCTGCAAGAAAAAGAGCTAACAAATTGGTGACTCTATTGGGGAATATTGTAATGTTCTCAGAGTCAGGATCATGAAAGCATTTGTCCTTACAATATTAAGAATTAGTTTTTTCTTCCTTATAATCATTAGAGAGAGTTTATTCTGCTTATTTGCTATGGCACATTGTTTGAAGGTCCTAATTCTGAAGATGATACAAATTTTGTCTCAGTTAAAATAGTTGATAACTTTGAAATATCCAATATGATCCCTTGTCTGTTTTCAAGAGGAAATCCACTAAATGGAAAAAATTTGTAGTTACAGGCAGTGAAAGATCATTTTCTTCAAGTTACCAGGTGAAGAATTATCAAGCTTAATATATCTACAAAAATCTGCTATTTGCTTATTCGTTATAAGGCGATATCTGAGATAGGAAAAAGTGTTTGATCTTTATATATATTAATCATCTGAAAAGAGGTGGCGACTCTAACTTCTATGTAGTCTAGTATTGCATAGTGAAATATTTGTTTGTTCTGTAATATGAGCAGACAAAGAAATACCCGGTCGTATTCTAGATTGATTCCTAAAAAGGATCTTAGAGAGGAGCTCCATACACCTCAAAGGAAACAATGGTCTAAAAGAGGGGCATCTAAACATGATTCCCAACATGCCTCTGAAAGAAAAATGGATATTCCCATTTCAGAAAGGAAGTCATCTTCATCTGAAGATGCAGAACTTGTGGGACCATTCGATTCTTATAGAGCTAATACCAATTTTGATCCCTTTAGAGATGGAGAAAATACTGACATAGGGTTCTTTCCTGCGAAAGAAAATCTTGCTCCACTAGAAGAGACATCTACTGCTGAAACAACATCATATGATTTTGATAAATTGCAAAATGAGGTTGTGGCTTTGAAAAGAAAAAAAGAAGGAACAAGAAAAGGAAATAGCTGAAGCAAAGAAAAAACATGAGAAAAGCATATATGATTTATTATTGGAAAGAGAAGAACTCTTAGTTGAGACTAGAAGGAATGACCTTAAGACTAAAAGCCTAAATCAAGAACTCAAAGGTATGGATCCAGAATTGTTTGGTACCCTCAATGATGAGAGAAACAAAACCCTGAATAAAATCTCAAACCCTGACAAGGATGAATTTGAGAAGGAAGGAACTGTAATTAGGTAGCTGTTCCCATATGAGAAAGAGAAACATGTGAAACTCAAAGCAACAACTAAAGATGCCGCTGACAAAGGTAAGAAAAAGGTTATGGGTATCAACATAAATGAGCCTGTGCAGAAAGTTTTTAACCCTAAAGGAATACCTCAAATTGATTTGGATATTGAAAAAGATAGGAAGGCTAAAGACGAATTGGAAAAACAACTAGAAAAGTTGGAATTGGAGGCTGCCGCAGTTGATATGAAGATGAAGATAGCCTTACTTCATGCTACCAATAATACAACTGCAAGTAGTTCTATGCATGTGAATCAAGGAGTAAAACAATTGAATTCATCTAGTGAATTAAATGTGAACAATCAAGGTGGTGCTCCTAAGGTCCAAAAATGTGGAAACAACCAAAATGTTCAAAGCTCTAGTCCTAATGTAGCTGCTCAAATCAAGGGTCCTCAGGAAGGTTTTCAAACTGCCAAGCCCGAGCAGAATGTTCCTCCACTTGTTCAACATCAAGGAGGAATTTCTGGACCAAATGGTGATAATGAGCTGGGGAATTTTTAAAGGAGGTCTGTCCACATGAACAGATACAGAGCTCTCTTCTTTGAAGGCATCCCTGGTCACCCTAATGTGATCACCAATGAGGTAAGAGATAGAATCCCTAAGTTCACATGAAATAATGTTGTTACTTGTGAAGAGCATTTAAAATATTTTGGTGATAAGATGACTGACTTTGAAATTGAAGATGAAGATGTCATCATGAAACTCTTTGTTCAATCTTTAATTTAAGATGCTAGGGATTGGTTTAGAAACTTACCTAATGACAGTATTACCTCTTGGGATGAATTTGTAAAATCCTTTAGGGAATAGTATAGGGAGTATGTTAATTTTGGATCTATGTTAAATGAGTTTAATAACATAAAAAAGTTCCCAAATGAAAATATAGCTGATTTTAACAGTAGGTTTCAAAAGGCCATGAACAAATTGTTCCAAGTTTTGAGGTTAGATGAGGAGGTATGCCTTACCACTTACATAAATGCTGCTGATGGAAAAATGTCTTATCTTCTTAGAGATAAAAACCCAACTACTTTAACGGATGCTTACAAGATGGCAATTGACATTGAAAGTAATAGGAGAGTATCAGGGAAATTGGGGAAGAGAGAAGACAATAAACTTTGGAATGAAAAGGGATCAGCCAGTAAAAATGTCAAAGAAGGTGATACAGTGGATAAATTGGTGAGTGCAGTAAAAGACCTTGCTACCAAGATGGATAATAATGATAGAGGAGGGTACCAAGATAATAAGTATACTAACCAAAGATTTGATAGATAGACCAACCTGAGAGATTATCCATACAAGACTAATTGGAATAATGGAAAACCTATCCCTAAGGGACAAGACAACCCAAAAGAAAAAGAAACTCCAGATCCCCTGAAAAGAAACAGTGCCAACTATGTTGAGAATACTCCCTAGTGTGATGCTTGTAATATGCCACACTCTCCCTATCAATGTGTAGTAGCTCAGGCTTTGTTTGACCAAACAGAAGAAGGAGAGCAGGAAGGCCCTGCTATCAATATGTTCACAGTAAAGAAACCTTATCCATGGCTCCCTGATATTTCCTCATCCTCTGAAGATTCATATTAAGAGGATAATCATTGTTTTACAAACTAGTTACAAAGTTCAGCATATCAAAATGATCAGGATGAATATGTTTCACAAGCAACTATAAACATTGTGGGTGATGATAGTTCACAATCTCATTTTAGGACTCCTACTGATGAAGAGAAAATGTCTTTAACTATTGTGGCAATTAATCAAGCCAGAAATGCCTACAACTTAAGAAATAGGATACTACAACCAGCTCAAGGCAAGTCTACCCCTATTTATGTTAAGAAAGACTTGCCTCAAGTAAGTAAGGGTTTCCATTCTAAGAAAGATGGCCAAGATGAATGTTACAAGTAGGCAGGATCTTCTCAGGATCATATCAGGGAGGGGATGTCAAAGGAGGAATTGGTGTCGAATGAGAAACTCAAGAAAATGAAGAAAGTCAATGATATACCTCTTCAACTGCCTCATTTTGATATGAAACATGCTTTGACCCAAATGAAAGTCTCAGTCTCAGTTATGGAAATGTTGAAAATAAAATAGCATAAGGAAGTTGCTCTGGCATTATTAACAGGAATAGATGAGGTATCTATCCCTAATCATGAGGAAATACCTTTGACAATAAATAGTGCTAAAGAAGATTGTCCATTAGTGAAAGGAAAAGGAAAGAGCAAGGAATTTTCTGACATTTGTATTAGAAATATAATAACCCAAGAACCATTGTTTGTTGACCCATTCTATGTCACCTTAATGGTAAATAATTTTCTAGTGAAAAATTGCATGATTGATTCTGGAGCAGCGGCAAATGTAATTTCCTATCATGTGATGAAAGAATTAGACCTCCGGATTACTACACCTACTGGAAGCTGCTATGCCATGTATAACAGGGAAGTTCCTATGATAGGGACATTGAAGGATATTGAAGTGAAAATTTATTCCTTCCCTGAAGAAACTTATAGGATGGACATAGTGGTAGTGGATACTAAACCATATTATGGTATGCTTCTATCAAGGCAATGGGCAGCAGCAGTAGGAGGAAAGATTCAGTTGAATTTATCCTTTGCAACTATCCCTATGAATGGGAATGAGGTCAAATTGTACAGAGAACCCTGGTCATCTGTTATGGTTGAGGTGGTCTTACCTAAACAATTAAATTGTTGTGTGAATGTTGATATGGAAAATTTTATGGTTGAAGAAGTTAAGCCACAGTTAAAAAACACTGACCCAATTGTGGATGAATTGTTGTTGCAACAAAATGGACTCTGGCAAATGTAATTTGATGGAGGATGTTCAAAAGAAGGATCTAGAGTAGGAATCTTGTTGATATTCCCATCATGTATCACTTTAAAATATTCATTTATGTTAACTTTTCAATGCACAAACAATACTACCGAATATGAGGCTTTAATCTTGGGAATGGATATTGCCATCAAGCATGGTATTAAATGTTTAAAATTCCATGGAGATTCCCAGTTAGTTATATCTCAGATTAGGGGACATTATGCTGCTAAAGATCACAGATTAAAGTTGTATAAGTATGTTGTCTGGGATTGGATAGAATTATTTGATGCTTTCAATATTTTATGGGTTGAAAGATCAAATAATATAATGGCATATTTCTTGGCAAGTGTTGCCCTAAAAAATAATGATGCTACTCTTACTAGCATATCTATAGTT
Source organism: Thuja plicata (assembly GCA_018584345.1). NCBI lineage: Eukaryota > Viridiplantae > Streptophyta > Pinopsida > Cupressales > Cupressaceae > Thuja > Thuja plicata. Next base: position 1,893,561 of record MU223387.1, read on the forward strand.
GAAACAAAAATTAGGCCAGCAGTTCCTGACAATATTCATAATTGGCAAGTTTTTGAGGATGATGATGATATCCTCAAGTTTATCCAATGTATGGGCCAATATGATGGTCAAAAGATTGATTGAGCATCTCTAGTGTCAACTGTGGATAATAAGGAATATATTTTTGATCACGAAGTCATCCAATTGAATACTAATCACATTCCCAAGGGGTTAGTTGAATTGGAAGGCATGTTCAGCATAAATGACAACTATATGACTCAGAAGTCCAATGCCAGAGTGGAAGACTTAGAGGAAATTAATTTGGGATCTGAAACATCTCCCCAATTGGTTTATATTGGCAAAAAATTGGACAGCAATGTGAGACATAATTTGATAAGGTTTTTGAAAAGGTAAAAATATGTTTTTTCTTGGTCCTATGATGATTTAAAATCATATAGAGAAGACTTATTTCAACATGATGTCCCTTTAAAAGAAGGCACTAAACCATTCAGACAAAAGTAAAGGCCTATCAATCCATTACTAGCCACCAAAATGCAGACAGAACTGATGAAGTTGAGGGATGCAAGCATAATCAAGCCTATTAGACATTCATCTTGGGTTTCTAACTTAGTCCCTGTAAGAAAGAAAATTGGGGAAATAAGATTGTGTGTTGATTTCAGAAACCTAAATGTAGCCTCATTGAAAGATAATTATGGACTACCTAATATGGAGGCTATGTTGCATAAAGTCACTGGATGTGATTTTTTATCTATGATGGATGGATTCTCAGGGTACAATCAGGTGTTGGTTAAAGAATCTAAGAAATTCAAGACATAATTTACTACCCCTTGGGGCACCTATGTATATGCTTGTATGCCATTTGGGCTAAAAAATGTTGGTGCTACTTTTCAAAGAGCCATGGATGCAGCCTTCAAAGACCTCATAGATGTTTTGATGGTGGTTTACCAAGATGATTTAACAACTTTCTCAAAAAGAGCAGAGGATCATTGCAATCATTTGTAAAAGGTCATGATAAAAGCACTAGAATATGGGGTGTCTCTGAACCCAAAAAAGTGTCACTTTGTTGTTAATAAAGGAAAACTTTTGGGACACATAGTGTCAAAAGAAGGGGTGGGGATAGATCCTGAAAGGGTTGAAGAAATACAAAAGGTACTTTCTCCCAAGAACATGAAAGGTACACAATCATTTCTAGGGTAGATTAGCATTGTTAAGAGATTTATTGTCAACTTTGCAGAACTGGTTAAGCCTATTGTCAAATTGCTAAAGAAAAATGTGAAGTTTGAATGGAGCCAAGAGGCTCAGTTATCATTTGAAAGGCTAAAATAGGCTATTCAAGAAGCACTAGTCCTTGTATCCCTGGATTATACCAAGCCATTTTCTTTGTTTACTTTTGCATCATTTCATACTATTGCAGCAGTCTTATTGCAGAAAGATAGTGAACAATTTGAGCATCCTATTGTATTTTTTAGTAAATCATTGCAATCAGCTAAATTAAATTATCAAATGATGGAAAAACAAGCTTATGCTCTGGTGAAGGTAGTCAAGGCTTTCAGGCCTTATTTGGTGTGTGCAAAAGTAAAAGCATATGTCCCTCATGCTACTCTCAAAGATATTTTTGTTCAAAATGAAGTGACAGGAAAAAGATGTAAATGGATAAACAAAGTCCAAAAATTTGATATAGAAATCCATATCACTAAGTTAGTGAGGGGATTAGGGTTGGCTAAGTTGATGACAGAAGAAAATTTGGATTTGGCCCAAATAAACAATGTTAGCAATAAAGATAAATGCTTGACAAGTATTGAGATGCAACCCTAGTATTCCAATATTGTTTATTTCCTGAAAAATACTAAATATCCAAACAACTTGAATGATAACCAAAGGAGTTTGAAACTGCAATCGCAAAAGTATGTTTTGTTGCAAGGTGATTTATTCTGGAAAAATAGAGATGGGATCTTATTGTTGTGCCTTGACAAAGGTCAATCAGAAAAGATACTAAAAGAAATGCACTCTGGAATATGTGGAGGGCATTATTCTACCAGAACAACAACCCACAAAATTTTAAGGTTTGGATATTACTGGCCTTGTGTTTTCCAAGATGCTCACACTTTTGTCAGGAAATGTGAGCCATGCCAGAGATTTTCAAGCAAGATGAAATATTCAGGGGCATTATTATTAAACTCAGTAGTAGCAGAGGCTCCCTTTGCTATGTGGGGAATGGATTTTATAGGAGAATTTAATGAAAAATCAAGTGGAGGCCATGGCTAGATTTTGCTAGCAATTGATTATTTCACAAAGTGGGTAGAAGCAATCCCAACCAAAAAGGAAACAAGTATTGTGGTGATTGATTTTTTGATGGATAACATAATTACAAGATTTGATGTTCCCCTTAAACTGATAGTGGACAATGCCATGTACTTTAGGTCTGAATAATTCACTGACTTTTTCTCTGATATGGGAATTGTTATGTCCTATTCATCCCCATACCACCCTCAAGCTAATGGTCAAGGAAAATCCAGCAATAAAAGCATCTTAAAATTTTTGAAAAAGACCTTGGAAGGAAATAAGAGAGCTTGGCATGTTAAATTGAAACTCACCCTTTGGGCTGATAGGATTACTATCAAGAAGGCCACTGGAAAGTCTCCTTTTGAATTGGTTTATGGTGTTCAGTCAAGAATGCCTATTAACAATTTGGTCCCAATTTACAAGTTTATCCAAGATGAAGGAATAGAAATCTCTAAACCCATGGAAAAAAGGATGGTTTAGTTGGTGGAATTGGATGAGATAAGGAGAGAAAGCTAGACAGAAAATATCAAACTACAATAAAGAATGAAATACCTTTTTGACAAAAGGGCAAATGAGAGAAAGTTTTTGCCTAGTGATTTTGTGTTGCAATGGAATGTCAGGGCTGAAGAGAAGGGCAAGCACAAGAAATTTGAATCACTATGGATTGGACCTTTTGTTGTTTCTCATATTTTTGGAAAAGATTCCTATTTCCTCAAGAGTTTGGATGATGAAGAACAGGAATTGCCAGTGCATGCACAATTCCTAAAAAAATTCTTTAATTGAGATTTTCTCCATGCAAAGTAGTTTGTAGTATGTACAGGTGTGTTTCCCTTTTTTCATGTGTTTGTTTCTAGTTTTATGTTGGTCTATTTTGTGGTCTACTTCCCTAGAGATCTGTGGTTCTTTTTATAACCTAGTGTTTAAACATCCTCAGAGAGAGCCACTGTTGGTGCTATTTCCTACTTAAGTTGTGCCCCGTAATTTTCTTAGGGTCTCTTGTCATTGATAATGTCTAGGGCTTTGAAATCAAGTTTCAGAGTGTTCTTATGCCTTTGCAAAGTTCCTCAAACCCTTAACCTAATTGAAAATGGTTAAAAATGACTAAAAAACCATAAATGCCTCGGCCGGTTCTATTTTCATGTTACTTTTTCGGTCACTTAAGTCACCTTAAGTCATGTGACCATGTTAAACGGGTTTCTTTTTACAAAAGAATATCATTCCTAACTATTTTAATATTTCCTAAGTCTCACTATGAATAGTCCCTTTTACGTCATCACCTTATGTGTTGAGCAAGTTGTTTTAAATCTAACAGCTCGCTTAATTGCTTAATCAAAAGATACACGACATCTAGATGTTAAGAGATTAAGTGGAGGTGACACGTGTCCTTGGTGGGGCCAGACAGTTGTAAAGGTGTTCTATTAAATAGTGCACAAGATTAAAAAGATCAAATGGCCTGCTTAATCGCTTAAAGGAAAAGTGCACGAAATCTAACGAGTAAGCAATTAAGCGAAGGTGACACTTATCCAACGAAGAATGTGGGTCCAGTCGTAGATGAGTTAAAAGGTGTTAAAGCCTGAAAAGATCTGACAGTCATCTTAATCACTTATACTCAAAATGCTCAGCATCTAATGAGTAAGGGATTACGTGGTGATGACATCATGCAGTTGGTGGGCCCAGGTATTCAAAGTTGATGAGAGTTTAAAATTTAGTTAAGTTGTTCCATATCTGATGGCTCACTTAATCACTTAAAGGAAAAATGCTCGACATCTAACAAGTAAGTGATTAAGCGGTGGAGACACGTGTCCTCAGTCAACAGTTGTTTCCAAGAAAATAAGATAGCCGTTAGATACGAAGAATGATGTCCAGAATCGACGATCCAAATTCAAAGTTGATGAAACAAGTTGTAGAGAGCCGTTAAGTAGCGGAACTAAAGCTTGTGGATTAATTGCAGAACATATGACATATCCAGTCAAATTCAATACTAATTTGACTGAGGCCATAAAATTGATTAAGCCAAATGTAGCCTCAATAATTCACCAAAACAATTTGAGCAAAGATGGAATTGCAAAGAAAACCAGCTTCATGTGACTTTTGTGTAGAATGGGTAAGCTTATTGATTCATTAGCATTCAAATTAAGGTGAAATTTGCAGCTCAGAAAAATTTTAGTGCTTTGTTCCAATATCTAAGTCTAGTATTATGGGAAAAGGTCCTAGAATGGACCCTAGAATCAAAATCTCTGGAGAGGTTGATTACCAGAAGAGAAATGTCAGGGAAGACTTGTTGCAACAACTACCACTATCCTCAGGGGATGCCACACAAGTTAAAAGGATAGTTCCGCAACATCCCTGCTTCAAAATTGGAGAAGGGTTGTATGATTTCGGTAGATGGGCAAAAGATGCCAATACCAGTTTTGATGGCCTCACCCTGTTCAGAATGGCCTATAGTCAAAGGAACGCCTCTACCCCAGACTGTAATATTTGGGAACTAGATGTGGGAAAATTGATAGCACCCAGTGTATTCATGGACACTGATTTGTTCACCTTGATAGCAAACAGTTATGATAAGGTGGCTAGGGTTGTTAGAGAAACTTGGGGAAATATAATATTGATTGTATCAGCCGATGAAATCAGAAGGATTTTCAAGCTGACTGATCCCTCCCAAAATATGGATGATATTGATCTTGAATACTTCAAGGAAATATACAAGAACCAAAGAGATTTTTATAGAGGTGAAGTAGTAAAGGGGTATGTTAACACAATAGGGGAATTGGTAGTGGTATGGCCTAGAACCCAGGAACCCTTCAAATTGGATCTTTTCAATGGCAAGGCCAGAAAAATGTACAGTTCTTTGTGTAATGTTTTGGGGATAGATAAAGAGATGGCAATGCCTGTCCACATAATGTTAAGGGTTGTTCAGATTCTGCATCCCTACTTGTCAGTGGTTTTTGATTATGCATCTTATATTGCTCAGGAAATGCATGATGGTTTGTCAGGGATCCAAGATGGCAATATACAGAAACCAATAGGTTGGTATTCCCTCTTGATGCATATGTTCTTATTTAATAGTGCTAACATCTTTGAAGAATAAATGGAATTGGAAAAATTCCAAGATGGTAAAGAATTGCTTGTCCAGATGTGGAGTGTTGAATTATCATGGGATAGGAAGAATTCTAGCTATGTGTATTTTGATAAAGTTTTTGCAACTAGACTTAAGTCATTGCTGAGCAACCAAAATGCTAGAGTTCATAATGAAATGATGAGGCTTTTCAGTCCTATAGAATATTTTGTAGAATTAAAAATTTCTCACAATTGGGGATATTTAATCTTATACCCTTTTGCCATAGTAATTAGGGTTTATGGTTTCAGAGGTACCCCTTATGAGCTCCATTATAGAGTCCTAATTAAGATTGGAATGGAAGAGATTATAAGGCAATTAGCTGGGCTATAGGAAGAAGCCTTGACCGGAAAGATGAAGGGAAGTATCTTTCCTACCCTCACCAGAGCCCATCACTTTATCATAACCAAAGGTGGGTGGACACAGTTTGATAAATATTTTGAGCCTTATCACTTAGCCATTTTTGTGTCTAGATGTGCAGATAATGAGGATTTCATCATGGGTATGTTTAGGAAGAGAACTAATTGTATAATGTTAAAGCATCAATTCAATTATCTAGAAGATATCATCAGGAACATTTTTGACCTAGATGTTCAGGAAATTAGGAAGGAAAAATGGATGGCATACAATAAGTCTTTGGACTTTGTTCATAATTTTGACAAGACTTATGATCCTTTAAAGGATTTTTTCCCATGGTCTTACAAAATTGATTCCCTGATGGATATTTTTGAGGGAATAATAGAAAATCTAAATGAGAAGAGGAAGAGAGCAGTTGAGAGTGATCTAGAAAAGGCTCTTGCTATTTTGAATAAATTTCCACAAAGCAGAATAGTTACACTAGGGAACTATGTAGTGTATAAGAGAAGAGGATATACCACTATTGCTCCCAAAGTTGATAAGTCCCTTCAGCATAAGGGAAAGAGGCCAATAGATACTAATGTTCAAGAGGTACCTTCTCCAAAGAGGCAAAGGGTGGAAACAAAAGAATAGGGGAGTGAACTGTATTCTCCTTCCCAATCCCCCATGCAGTATGATGATCAGACCATTGCTGAACAATTGGTCAAAATGAGGAATGATGGTGAAGTGGTTGTTACCACTCAAGAACTACAAGAAGGGATGCCAGAGGCACCTAGACATACAACATCTGACTTCACAGTGGTAGAATTTTCTGGTAAGGAATTAGATCCTGTGACCAAACAAGCGATTGATGAATTCTTGTCTGATGACAGTTTCATCAAAACTAGGGCTTCCATTCAATTCTTATGGAGGTGCCATATTGATGAGTACCATAATAAATGATAGAAGATGCTAGAGGCTCAACCCAAATCTGCAAAGGAGGATATAGAGAAATAAGTTAAGCAGGAAATGATATCAAAATTTTATAAAATTACTCCTGAAGAGGGCAGACAGATGGTCAAAAGGAAAGGAGTTCTCATATTGCCACAATGGGACCTAGCAGATGTAGTGGTCTTTGATGCTATGAGAAAAAAATCCTAACCTATGACTACTATTGGGACATCGGTTGGTGCCCAGTTTAGTGAGGATCATGCAGCTCTGGCCATTTGGTCACTAAAGAAAAAAGACAAAAGGAGAATAAGAGAAGATGACGAGACTGAAGACATAGGCATTCTAATTGTGAAGAGGGTTGCTGACACCTTAGGAACTGAAGTGGCTAACCTTGTTGTACAAGTAGCCAATTCAAGCATGAAAGTATCAGAGAAAGAAAAGGAGGCCTATGTTAGTCTAAATGAGAAATATGAGCTTGTACTCAAGGCTTACAATGAAGAGAAGGTCAAATCCTTGATGAAAGACAACAAAATGGCAGAGTTGGAGGGTAAACAAAAGATCCAACTTGTGCCCCAAGGACTAATTGCTGAGGAACCTCATCAACCATCCTCCTCTAGTCCATTTATCATAGATCCCGCATCCCCTGCACCTCTAAGTCCTACTACTCAAGAGGCCATTGAAGCTAAAAGAGAAAAATTGGAGGCTGAGAAAAATAGGTTGATAGATGAAAGAAAAAGGTTAGAAGAAGAGGGAAAAAGGGATCTTGAGGATTCCTTGGCATGAAAAGAGGCTGGTGATTTTGTAAAGAAAAAACATTCTGATCAAATATTCTCCAACCTCAAAAGGTGTGCCAGTGAGGTCAACCTCTCTAACCTCTACCTATTGGGAAAAAGATTGCAAGCATCACCAACATATATGAGGAAGAAAAGGGACAATGGGATCTGATAATGAGTAAATGGAAATGGAAGGCAGCCCATGTTAAATCATTTTAATCCCTATCAAAAGAGTAGAATAATATTGATATCACCCTAACAAGCACCCATAGATGTCTTAAACTGATGGTTAATTTAGACATCAAAAATAACATGGCCATAAAGAGGGTCACAGTTTTGAGAGGAGAATTTTCCAAGGATAGATATGATATGTAGCCCAATATGTTCAAAGAAGATGGGAACATAAATAATGAAGCCCTATAGCTTAGGCAGTTAAATGAAGCACTGACTAGCAGGACTAGATGGTTTGTCACATTGGCAAATATTGGATGGTTTGTGCTGACTATAGATATTTTGAATAAATCCAAGGAATTCTTGGAATCATGGGAGGCATAAGTTGAGAAGGCTAATGGTGACTGGGAAGAGTTCAGCAGCCAAAAAGATGAAGTTCTCAGCTTCAGTTGGCCAAGTGATGAGGTGTTCACTACATGGGTTAGCAAGTATGGAATAGTCACCCTGGTAACATGACATGACAAACATAAAGGGGACAACTGACACCAAAGAAGTTGAGAATTTGGAACAAATCAAATATTGGGGCCTCTACATCAGAAAAAGGACAAGATCCTGATAACAAAGACCCAGCCTTCTCGAAGCAATTTCAAGCAGCCAGGAGGTCACAGTACAAAAGATTACTTGGCTCATAGCAGAATTTGTTATTCCCTTCCACCTGAAGTTTTTTCTCTTCTTGAAATTGTATTTTGTCATCTAGTCCATTCATCCGTAGCTTATTGCATACTTATTTTCCAAAAGGATTCCAAGATGACTGTGGCTGCCTATAAATATCAAGTTGTAATTTTGTAATAAAGATGGTAAAAATAAGACTACAAAGCAGATTACTGAATTGCGTCTTACTATTGGTTTTGAGTCTTTGTGAATGTACTGGTATTCAAATCTAAATTAATAAAATATAATGGAATCTCCATTTTGATATCTATGATGTCTTCTTGCATTTACTATTAATTCTTGTATGTTTAATTTGCAAGGCACTTTGAGTATATTGGTTATAAGGTATTCATGTTCTTGTCTATGAGTTGCTTTCAAGGAAAGTTTTAAATCTTGTAGATGATTGCAGAGGATTAGGGTTTATGTAGGGATTTTATACAGGGGTGTGAGGATGAGAGAATAGTTTGTAAGGCATTCTATCTGGGGTTCACTTGCATTTCCATTGATTAGTTTTAATATATGTATGCTCTGTTCTGACTCTATCACCCATGATTAGGCACTGGTCATAAATGCTGACAAGTGGTTGTTATCATAAAATTCAAATTCAATCAATCTTTATACTCATGTTATTTTAAAAATAAGTCTAGTTAATTGTATTTAGTACAATTCATCTTTGTGATTCCTTGAAGAGTGAATAAATAGGTTATCCTTCCTAGGCCTAAATGGCATAAAAAGAAGAAGGATCTCCAATCCTTAATCCACTATTAAAACTGCTGATAGATGATACTCTATCAAAGGTGTACCCACCTGGGTGTGTGGAACCCAAAGTGTAGAAGGATTTTATGTCCTTGTTAATTATCCCTTTTCCTTGTGAGAATCTAACTTGGGTATAAGAGAGTCTGGCATTTATTGTCATTATAATCAATTCTGCAAGAAAAAGAGATAACACCTTCCATTGTATCCTTTACTTCTCCAGTCTTTTCATCTACCTAGTCTAGCTTCTACTCCAACTAAGCCAATATTTTTTGGAGAAATTTGTTATCCTCTCCTTTCTTATCCACCTTCTTGCCTAATTCTACAACCCATTCTTTGGGTTGAAACATCCATGCACAAACCTAATATCTAGTGTTATTGTACTCCTTGATAATGAAACTTATTGTTTCCAATCCTTACAATACCCTAACCCTAACTCCTAGGATCTCCCAAGCTCTCCCTATCTAGTTTATGGCTTCTTCAATGCCCCTTCAGAAGGTGCCATCCTTGTTGGATTAATCAAAGTGCTTTTATTGCCTACCTAATTAGTTAGTATTTGCAGGGGTTTCAATATCCTCACACACCTTCTACAATCTTAAATTGATCCCATTATCTGATGTGGACAAAAGTATTGTTGCTACTACAGAACTAGCTTCGATCTTCTCTGAGATCTTTCTCCTAGATCTCTTAGGGTATTCATAACCCTAATAGAGGTAAGTCACTATTGACTTTACCTCCTCTTCAAGACTCAGTCCCCGTCGACATGCTATTAAAATTCTTCTTGTTGAACCTACACAAATAGATTCATTCTACTTGCTTTTTCAATGTTTTCTGAACATTGCTTTCATTCTCTTCCCTAGCTGGAATATTACCAAGCTCACCCAGGGTAAGATATCTAGACTCTTTTTTATTTCTTCTCCTACAGAAAACAAAAAGGAAACTATGTATAAGGGCTCCTCTCGAGTTCCATCCCAACACATGAATCTCACCATGGATTCAATAATCTCGAGGGGCAATTAATGGTTACAACCCAGAACGGGTGAAGAACTAATAACTTGCAAAACATAAAATAAGGTAACTAATCTACTTGCATGCAAAAAGAACCACAAAGAGACTTGATATCTACTAAACACACAATCTCTAACTTCTCATTACTGGAAACAAAAGAAAATAGTACAATAATCTGCAAAAATCTCTAACTTTCCTATAGCTTCTCTTCTTCTACAATCTCTCCCTCCTAGATCTCTAAAATTAAGGCTAGGGATGTTATTAGTAACCATCCTGTCATTGAAAACAACCCTAACTGTCCAATCATTCACAAGGATCTCTTCCATGAGCCGTTACACTAACCATACTGTCCATAAAAGATAAGATCTACTTTTCACGGGCCGTTACGAGTGAATATTGTCGAGCAACAGTAAAGAAAGCTGAGTTCTAGTGTTGGCCAAACTGCTAGGCACAAATGTAGGCTGAGATGCTAGGAACAAATGTAGGCAGAGTTGATCAGCACAAATGTAGGCCAAGCTGCTAGGAAAAAATGTAGGTCGAGCTACTAGGCAATGTAGGCTGAGCTACTAGGCAATGTAGGCCAAGCTACTAGGCAATGTAGGTCGAGTTACTAGGCAATTTAGGCCAAGCTACTAGGCACCAGTGTAGGTCAAGTTCCAGTGATACCAAGAAGCTTATCCAAGGTTCCCAATGCCTTGGTTGGATTTCTAGAGGCTTACCAACTACCTCACACACACACAACTAAAGGAAACCAACTAAGAAACCTATCTAGACATGGATTGAACTAGTCATATCAATCTTAGGGAATTAAACCAAATGACCTTCTAAGGTCCACACACACTCTCCTGATTTGGCTAGAGTCAGTACATGCAAGAAATAAGAAGCTAGGGGTTTGAGTTAAGTGTGCTCCTACACCATACTCCCCCTGACAAAAGAAAGGTTAATCCATCCTTGGATTTACCATGTTTGGATCAATGCCAAACCTCTTGAAGTTTGTTTCTCTGATCTAGGTAGCATCAACATCTTCTTTGCCATGCCATTTGACAAGGTGCTCCATATAGTCTTTGTTCCAAGTCTTCTTATATAACCTTGAGTCTAGTATCTTTTCAGCTATCATAGATGGAGTAGGGGTTAATTTTAGATCTTTTACCTCTTGAAGGTTCTTATCAGCATCTTGAATTGGTCCTTTGTATGCTATCAAATCTTTTGTATAGTCCAAAAATGGAAGCACTTCCATGGTAGACTAGTTTATCCTTCTGAGTAAGTGGTTTGGGGTCATATCAAGCACCTTGAATGGGTTCCTGATCTAGACCTAGCTTTCCCCCTGTTCTGTCCCTCTTTCCACTTCTTTCTAGCCAAATTTCTCCATTCTGGACTGCAGACCTAAAATTCTGGACTTCAAGGTCATGATCAACCTTTTGGATCTATGTCAACCTTGAACCTAACCTAGGTCAAGGTTGACCTTGACCCTGACCTAGGTCAAGGTCAACCTCGACCCTAACCTAGGTCATGGTCAACCTCGACCTTGACCCAGGGTTCAAACTTCAGGGTCTTGCAATTTCTGGATGTCGGTCTTTGCAAAAAGTGTTTTCCCGCTTTCGGGTCAACTATTTCGGGTTCCAAAGCATCAATTCCTAAATTATATTTAATATAGGCGGGTGCCAGCAAGAAGTTGAGTCCACTTTTTAGGCAAAAAGTGGAAGTGTTTTCCCTGATTTTCAAGTTGTCTGTCAATTGATGTCAAAATTTGAGGCACTTACAGATTGAATATCAAAAAAATCCACTAATAGAAAATGTAGTGCTCAGAGTTTATTTTTCAAATATGTAATTTATTTAAATACCCACATAGTATAAAATATATTTAGTAGGCATGTTTAAAAACCTCTTTTTCAAAATGTCTATTTTAGGACCATACCCTGCATGTGTACGACCACCCTATTTTGAAGTAAATAAATGAATTTTTCTAAATCCTTTTGTGGGAAGGTACCTAACACATCAAAGATTGCTCAGAATATTTTTTCTTTTTTTTTAATTGAATACTTTTTTTTTTATTAATTTTTAATTGACTATAAAGTAAATTTTCAAAACCTCTTGTATACAACCACCATAATTTGATGAAAATTTCACTTTTTTGATAATTTTTTTTTAAAATTTTGAATAGAATTCTATGTAGATTGGTCACATATAATTCATTTTTTCAAAAACATAAAATCAAAAAAGTTATTAAAGTTTTAGTGAACCTTACTATTTTAAGTTTAGGTACCACTTTTGATTAATAAATATTGTAAAAATAGTAAAATTTATCATATCACTATAAAATTTATATTTTTGAAATCTAGACAGTAAGATCTCTAATGAGTTTTAATTTCATCAAAAAATTCTAATAGGAAGACCCTCAAAAAATTACGGCAAGACAAATCTAGTGTTCAAATGCCTTAGCCATTATTTTGGAGGTCCAAGCATAGGCTTGGTCCGACCAAACCTGTCCCAAACCGAAATCCAATGCAAATGGTGGTTTGGTAAATTTAAATTTTAAAAAATGGCACACATTTAAAAATGTGTACCTATTTCTTAAATGTAATAAATTGGCATAAAAAAATGATTTTAAAAAAAAAAAAAAAAAAATTTAAAAACGAGCACCCGTTTTGAAAAAAAAGGGTACCCGTTTTGAAAAACGGGCACCCATTTTTTGAATTTTGGATCGGGTGTCCGAGCCTAAGATAAGTGCCCATTTTTTTCAAAATGGGCACCCGTTTGTAGCGGTAGTTTTCAAGCCCACAAGAATTTTGTGGAATTGGCACCCAACTTACACTTACCCAGGTCCTCTCCTAGGGGTAAATGCTTTAATGAGAATTTAATTATCCTATGTCGACCTCCTTAGAATATTGTGCACTAGTTTCATATAAAAGCGAACCTTCTCTCTTTTCCACTAAGTCTTCTAATGGTGATCAAGCATTCTCAAACTATCATCGAGTGCGATTCCAGCAAGCTAAGGAGAAAGAATTCAAGCAAGCATTTATCCATTCAAGCATCCATTTTCATGAAGGAGATCCATTGGAGGCCATTGAAGGATTCAAGCTACATAGTGCCCTTTTGGTGATCTCTCCATCCACCTTCTTACAAGCCTCTTCCAAATTCAAGAACCCATTCAAGAATTGGTGTTGGAGATCTACAAGCAAGAGATTGAAGACATCCTACCTTTCTACATTCCACATTTTGAAGCATACTTGTGGATCCATAGATTTGAATCCTCCATAAGGAATTTTACAAGCAAGGTGAATTTATGCATTTACTTTGTTTACTTCTACAATTTCAATTACATATATTTGAGGTTAATTCCAAAACTGAGGTTCGACAAAGGAAAACCCCTCCCCCCAACAAAAAAATCTCCTTTTCTTGCAGGTACAAATTCAAAACTACGGATTTGGACTCAGATCTGGATACCCTTTTTGACAAACTTTCAGGATCTATGAACATATTTTCTATCAAACCTGTGCAGGTCAAGGTCAAAATTATTGGGTCAGGGTCGACCTCACCCCTGAATTAGGTAAAGGTCGACCTCACCCCTGACCTAGGTCAGGGTCAACATTTTTAGGTCAAGGTTGAAATTTGTGGGTCAAGGTCGACCTTTTTCATAAGACGTCATCGAAACAGAAAATGATTTATGGGTTTTGTTCGTCTCTGCGTTTACTCTTCAGATCATACTTCAGATTTTCCAGAAATAGTCTACAAACCTTAGGAAACAACATTATTTGATCTGCAATATTTTAAGGTTAGTGCATTCCTCCTATCCATTTCAATTCAAATCCTTAATCATTCTAAATCTATCACACATTCATTCCTTTCCATAAAACGGGGAATTTAAGACTTTCTTCTTTGCTCTCATTTCCAAATGATTGATTCATTTGTGCATTGATCATTTTTGGGTTGATCAATTTGGATCTTTCCTTTGTGCATCTTGGGATAGAAGAGGAATATCTTATCTTTCCCCCATATATTTCAAATGTTACATTTCTTAAGTACACATTGTTATATGTTATATTTTATATCTTACATTTTGGTGAACCCGCGATAGAGAACGCTTTCTTTTTGGTGTTAGATTTGCATCTTGTGTTAGATCTTACATGCATTTAAAAGTAGATTTATTTTATGCTCTTGCATTTATATATCAAAAATTAAAAATCACAAATTACTTTAAAAATAAAAAAGACATTTACATTTTTTCATGCTTATAGATTTCATTTGAATGCATTTGGATGTATTTAAATCTATTTTCAATGCATTTCTTTATTCATTATCAGGTTGCACAAGTTGCTTCAAGTGTTTTCCAAACCTCCTTCTATAACTTTTGGGATTAAACAACATCCCACTCTTACCTTACCATTGCATGGTTTTACACCTAGAGAGACTTTATTTAGTACATGTGATGTTGCTTTGTCTTCTCTTATATTACCTTGTAAAGATATATTAGAGCAAGAAGATGACTTTAATATTTCTCTCCATCATATTTCTCTTTATGGAGATGATTTGAAGATTGATGTTTATTCTTCTCCTAATATAGGTCTTTCCTATGAGCCTACTTTAGAATATAATCCTCCTATTTGGGATGAACCTTTGGATTTGGATGTTGATTACTCTCTCCCTCATGAATCCATTGTGGAGGATCCTCCTATTTGGGATAAACCCTTGAAAAAAGACATTGATTTATCCCCTCCTAGTGAAGATGCCTTGATAAAAGAGGGTGATTTATTAATGGATGACATATTCATACATGATGGTGACTCTTTTTCTAAAACACACTCCTCTTGTGAAGACATTTTAGAGAAAGAAGGAAACATTATAGATACTTTACCTCCATTTGAGATTCATTCTAATGACGAGGCATTAGTGGAGAATGATATGAATTCCCTTAATTCTCTCCCTCTTAGTGATGATATTATGGAGAATAAAGATCCTCCCTCATCTCCTCCTAGGATGTATTATTTTCTTCCTTCTTGTGAACCTATTTGTAGTGTTGATACAACTAACATGGTTTATCCAAAACCCTTGATGACTATTAAAGGTTGTCCTTGCATTACTATCAAAGGTAAACCTATGGAATCTTTAGAATCTTTCAATGATCTAGTTTCAATAGCTCACACCTATCGTACAAGGAAGAACCCTCAACCTAATCCAGTATTTCCTATTTCTTTACCACCTCAACCCATTCTTCCTCCTCCACCCCGTCTTCCTAGCATGGATTATGATATGATAAATCAATTACACAATACCCCTGCCAAGATTTCTTTATGGGAGCTTATTCAAACTTCACCTACCTAACATGAAGCCTTGAAAAAATCTCTAGCAACACTTCCCTCTCCACCTCCTAATCAAGAGAACATCAATGCCTTCTTACAATGCATGCATGTTACCCCGGGTCCTCCTGACATTGTATTTAATCAAAATGATTTACTTTCTAAAGAAGTTCAGAAGCAATATGATGCCCTTATGTTTGTTGTCACTATCAATAAGAGTATCATTCATAGGACCTTGATTGATAATGGATCTAGGCTTAATATTTGTAGTATGGACATGCTCAAATCAGTTAAAGCTAATATTTCAACTATTAAACTTGATAATAATCCTATACGTGGCTTTGATAACATTGATAAGAACACTTTAGGCATCATTATCTTACCTATCAAAGTAGGTCCGGTCATCCTAAATACTCCTTTTCATGTTATGCCTGGACCTCTTCATTATAACCTCCTTTTGGGTAGACCTTGGTTGCATGAGATGCATGTTGTTCCTTCCACCCTTCACCGTAAAGTCAAATTTATTTACAACAACATGGTGTATACACTTCATGCATATGATGCACCAAATCCTTGTTTGAATATTCAAAATACTCCTATTCTTAATAGTAATCCTTCTTCCTCTAATGCTTTTCCTGGAGATGATTGGGGAACCTTGAATTTTAACCCTACCTTTATTGGAGAATATAAGGTTTCTGATCTTGATTTTATGAAGCCACAAAGAGAGTTTGATCAATGAGTCTTTGCTTCTACTTCTCATTACCTTCGTAATCACTTCATCGCTACTTCTACCCACTATGAATTTTTCAAACCTACTAGTAATGACATAGTGACTACTGAAGTTCCATTGAATCCTTTTGATATGGCTTCTTATTATGGTCTTGGTTATCATTTACTAGTTAAACAAGGATTCCATGATCAAGGATGTGGTAAGCATAAATAGGGAATTCAAATGCCCTTATAGAATGAGGGGAATGAGCATTCTTATGGATTGGGATTTAATCCTCAACAACACATCAATAACAACATCTCAAATAACACTTCAAAACATGTTGAACCTATGAAGGAATTTGACCAAGAAGATCTTTTGCCTAAACTCCTTCGTGCTAAGATGATTGCTAGACCTAAACGCAAAAAGAAAAGTAGTCCAGACTTAAAGAATTTTCCTTTTTGTTTTTATCATAGATTTCATGATCACTCTACTAATGAATGTCATGCTTTACATTATAAGATTAGGCAGCTCATTGACAATAAAATTATTTATATATCATCTGTCAATGAGTTGTATTTCAATCCTATTTTCTCTAAATAACATTTATGTTCCTATTATGGAACTCCACATTATGTAAACAAAGTCAGCCTAATCCTTGGGGGCTCATTGTTTTGTATAGTATTGTGGGAAATATAATAGGTCCCCTTTCATCCTTGTTCCCATGCTTGGGGGGCAAGGATGTCATCTCCTTCTTTTCTATCTTTCCAGGATTCACTTTTCCCTTGGTTAAGCAGTATCTATCTATTATGTGATATCC
>MU223387.1:1910534-1931832 GCA_018584345.1 Thuja plicata
TCTATTATGTGATATCCAATCATACATGAAAATTTTGGTTTACATTGAGGATCTATGTCCTTGATCATAACCTATTTCTTTGTTAGACATTGGGTTTCCATGGTTGATAAATCTCTCACCTTGGAAATTGAATACTATGCTATCCCTCACAAGGGTTACTTTTTCACTTCTTGCATGATATCTCTTTGCATTCGTCCCTTCAATGGCCTCATAGGAGTTGTGACCTTCTTGTTTTGGACTGGGTGTTGTCTATAGATATTTTCTTGATGTTGAAGAAGGCTTTATCCTTGCTCTTTTCTTTCCTTAACATGTCAAAATAGTATGTACTTTGCCATATTCAGGAGGGGGCATATAAATGGCCTCCCTCATTTTATATTATGCATTTTTGTTCTAACATTTTGTTTTGTAGCATGCTAAATCCTCTGAGGGTAACGCACATAAGTTGCTAAATCCTAAAGAGATACGCATTCAATTATAATTCAATATGCTAAATCCTCGCAATGTAACACACATAAGTTGCTAAATCTTGAAGAGATGCACATTTTACAAATGTATTCCATGTTGATATAAGAATATGGATCCATGGGTACTTCATAAAAGTCATCAAAAGACGCACTACATACATGCACAAAGCTGCCAGAAGGTGCACAAATTTATGGGGTGACTATCAAGTGCTTACTTGGTGGGCCATCCTATCCTTTTTTTTGTTCATAGTGAGATACACACATCTTACTGGGTGAGCTAACCACCTCTCTCTCTCTCTCTCTCTCTCTCTCTCTCTAAAGTGGTGTCTCTCTTATCATGTTCTTAGGGTTGATACAAACTTAAGTCCCTTGCAGGCTTGAGGATTTCTTTGTCCCTTTTGATTCCAATAAGATATTCCTTTCTCTATGTTCTTCTTTACCAAGAGTTTGTGTTGAGTCCATACTCTTGCTAAAGTGGGGCCTAAATGTATAGTCAGAAAAGGGAAGCACTTACATGGTAGACTAGTTTAGCCTTCTGAGTAAGTGGTTTGGGGTCATATTAAGCACCTTGAATGGGTTCCTGATCTAGACCTGGCTTTCCCCCTATTCTGTCCCTCTTTCCACTTCTTTCCAGCCTAATTTATGCATTCTGGACTGCATACCTTAGATTCTGGACTTCAAGGTCATGGTCAGCCTTTTGGGTCTATGTCGACCTCAACCTGGACCTATGTCAAGGTTGACCTCGACCTAGACCTAGGTCAAGGTCAACCTCAACCATAACCTAGGTCATGGTCAACCTTGACCTTGACCCAGGGTTCAAACTTTAGGGTCTTGCAGTTTCTGGATGTCGGTCTTTGCAAAAAGTGTTTTCCCGCTTCTGGGTCGGCTATTTTTGGTTTTGAAGTGTTGATTCCTAAATTATATTTAATATAGGTCCTCTCCTATGGGTAAAGGCTTTAATGGGAACTTAATTATCCTATGTCAGCCTCCTTAGAAGATTGTTCCCTAGTTTAATATAAAAGGGGGCCTTCTCCTCTCTTTTCCACTAAGTCTTCTAATGGTGATCAAGCATTCTCAAACTATCATCAAGTACAATTCTAGCAAGCTAAGGAGCAATAATTCAAGAAAAAATTCATCCATTCAAGCATCCATTTTCATGAAGGAGATCCATTGGAGGCCATTGAAGGATTCAAGCTACATAGTGCCCTTTTGGTGATCTCTCCATCCACCTTCTTCCAAGCCTCTTACAAATTCAAGAACCCATTCAAGATTTGGTTTCAGAGATCTAAAAGCAATATATTGAAGACATCCTATCTTTCTACATTCCACATTTTGATGCATACTTGTGGATCCATGGATTCGAATCCTCCACAAGGACTTTTACAAGCAAGGTGAATTTATACATTTAGTTTGTTTACTTCTACAATTTCAATTACATATATTTGAGGTTAATTCCAAAACTAGGGTTTGACTAAGAAAAACCCCTCCCCCCACAACAAACAAATCTCTTTTTCTTCCAGGTACAGGTTCAGGACTGTAGATTTGGACTAAGATCTGGATACCCTTTTCGACAAACTTTCGGGATCCACAAATAGATTTTCTGTCAAACTTGTGCAAGTCAAGGTCGACCTTATTGGGTCAGGGTTGACCTCACCCCTAACCTAGGTCAAGGTTGACCTCACCCCTAACCTAGGTTAGGGTCAACATTTTTGGGTCAGGGTTGACATTTGTGGGTCAAGGTCAACCTTTTTCATAAGATGACATTAGAATAGAAAATGATTTCTGGGTTTTGTTCATCTTTGCATTTCCTTTCCAGACCATACTTCATATTTTCCAGATTTAGTATAGAAATATTAGAAAACAACATTCTTTGATCTGAAATATTTGAAGGTTAGTGCATTCCTTGTATCCATTTCAATTCAAATCCTTAAGCATTCTAAATCTATCACACATTCATTCCTTTCCATAAAATGGGGAATTTGAGACTTTCTTCTTTATTCTGATTTCCAAATGATTGATTCATTTGTGCATTGATCCTTTTTGGGTTGATCAATTTGGATATTTCCTTTGTGCATCTTGGGATTGAAGAGGAATATCTTATCTTTCCCCCATATATTTCAAATGTTACATTTCTTATGTACACATTATTACATGATACATTTTATATCTTACATCTGCAATGTTGAAAACCAGTGACAACCCAATGTCTTCAGGAAGCTCTACCTTGTATGCATTGTTTCCATCATTTGCAAGTATCTTACATGTACCTAGCCTCTTCATCTGTAGCTTTTGAGGAACACCTTTTTTTAGCCTATGTTTGTTCAAGTGTACTATCACAAAGTCTCCAATCTAAAACTGAACATCCCTCTTTGTTGCATCCACTTTTTGTTTTACCTTTTCAGTATTCTCAATCAAGTTCTTTCTCACACTTTCATGTACTTCCCTCATTGAATGAGAAAAGTACTCAACATATCCATTACCATGCATTTCTTCCTTCAATTATCTAAGCTCAAAAATACGTGTTGGGTGAAAGCCATAAACAATTTCAAAAGGACTCTTATCAATTGATCTGTTCACTGTATCATTGTATGCATATTCAGATTGTCTAATGAGTTGGTTCCATGCTTGACCATACTCCTTTGTGAGGCATCTTAGCAAGTTACCAAGACTCCTAATGACTACCTCTGTTTGGCCATCTGTCTGTGGATGATAGGCAGATCCAAAAGACAAGTCAGTGTCGAGCTTTTTGCCATAAGGTCTTCCAAAAATGGCTCATGAATTTGCTGTCCCTATCTGAAACAATACTAAGTGGGAGTCCATGGATCCTCAACACTCCACTAGAAAACAATTGAGCAATGTTAAAATCATCATGAATTGTCTTAAAAGGTATAAAATGTGCCATCTTACTAAATCTATCTACAACAACATAAATACTGTCATATCCCTACCTTGTTCTTGGCAAAACAACTACAAAATGCATGCTTATGTATTCCCATGGTCTAGTTGGGATTCAAAGTGGCTGATAAAGACCTACATTTGAAGATGTGCCCTTTTCTTTTTGACACACTACACAACTCTCAACATACTGTCTAACATCTCTATTCATTCTAGGCCAAAAGTAGAACCTAGTGACTAGCTCTTGAGTCTTACCGACTCCAAAATGATCACTAAGTGCTCCATTATGTTTTTCTTGAATCAAATTCTCTCTCATAGACCCTTTAGGAACACAAAGCTGACCTCCTTTAAACAATAAATCATTCTGTAAAGTATATTAAGAAAACTCACCATGAAAGTTGTTTTTAAACTCTTTGCATACCTTGTAGATTTGGGAAAAATCTTCACCTTCAGCATATATATCTTTGAAGCTATCAATACCTATGCTTTGTAGCTGAACTTCTTGGACTGTGATCAGCCTTTTTCTCAATGCATCAACAACATTTTTTTTGTACTCCCCTTTTATGCTTGATATTGAAAGTGTAGGCTTGTAGATACTCCACCCACTTCATGTGTTTGCTGCTAATCTTTCCTTGACAGTTAAGGAAGCTGAGAGCTTGGTTATAAGTATATACTATGAACTCCTTTGGCAACATGTAGTGCCTCCACTTCTTTAGTGCTTGGACTAGAGCATACAACTCTAATTAATAAGAAGAGTACTTCTTCTTTGCATCATTTAGCTTCTCACTATGGAAATCTACTGGTCTTCCTTCTTGGCTTATGACAACCCTAATGGCCAAATTGCTTGCATCACATTCTACTATAAAAATCTTATCAAAGCTTGGAAGAACTAGAGTAGGCAACTCTGATATCTTCTCCTTGAGTGTTTCAAACCCTTTTTCAGCTTGTGGTGTCCATTGAAACTTTGTCTTCATCCCACCTTTAATGGTTTCTAACATGGGTGTACAAATCCCACTGAAATGTCTAATGAACTTTCTGTAATACTAAGCTAAACCATGAAAACTTCTCACCTCAGTGGCAGCCTTGGGAGTAGGCCAACTTAGAATGGCATCCACCTTTTCTTGGTCCATTTTTAGGTTACCCTGTGACAAAACAAAGCCAAGATATACAAGTTCCCACTTCATGAAGTCACACTTCTCCAAATTGATCTAAATCTTTTCATCATGCAATTTCTTGAAAACAATTTTCAAATGCCTAATATTCTCCTCCTAAGTTCTGCTGAAAACTAAAATGTCATCAAGGAAGACAACAACAAATTTACCAATGCATTCTACCAATACTTTATTCATAAGTCTCATAAAAGTTGAGGGAGATTTAGACAAACCAAATGGAATTACAAGACATTCATACAAACCTTCTATAGTTTTGAAAGTTTTCTTCCATTCATCTCCTTCATTAATTTTGATTTGGTGGTAGCTACTCTTAAGATCAATCTTGCTAAAGTACTTTGCCTCCCCTAAACAATCCATTAGGTCTTCAATTCTGGGTATCGAAAACCTATACCTACTAGTGATTCTATTAATAGCTCTAGAATTAGTACGAATTCTCCAAGCTCCTCCTTTCTTAGGTGCTAAAATAGTAGGGACTGCACATGGGCTTATGCTCTTTCTAATTAGGCCTTGGTCTAATAACCCTCTAATTTGCTTGGCTATTTCCTAATTTTGTTGAGGGGTCATCTTATAGGCAGCTTTGTTGGGTAAGGTAGATCCTAGAATTAAGTCAATCTTGTGGCTAACAAGTCTTTTAGGAGGTAGGGGAGTGGGCTGGCCATCATTCACAATATCTCTATACTCTTCAAGTATTTCTTTTACCTCATTTGGTATTTCTGATTTCTTGATAGTAGTTTCATCTTTTGGCTTTAATACTAAAGCAAATCCAACTCCTTCTCCTTCTCCTAGGGTCTTCAAGAACTCTTTCTCACCAACCATGAGCACACTTGGACTTGATGTCTTCATCTCTCCTTCTTCTATTAGTGACTGAATTTTGAAAGTCACCCCACCTTTCTTGAATGAGTATGCATTCTTGGTTCCATCATGCATGGATTTCCTATCAAATTGCCATGGCCTTCCTAGTAGAAGGTGGCATGCATCCATGGGGAGAATTCCACATAGAACTCTATCTTTATACTTTCCAATGGTGAATTCTACCCATGCTTGTTCTCCTACAAACACATGTTGCCTTTTGTTGAGCCATGTAACCTTGTATGGATTGTCACGTGGAATCCTTTTCAAATTTAACTTGGTGACTGCATCTTCACTAATGATATTATCAGTTGAGCCTGAATCAATAATGACTCTACACATCTTCCCTATGATCTTGCACTTCACTCTAAAGAGTTCTCTCATTTGGCTTGGTTCTTCTTTTCTTTCCTCTCTGATTAAGGTCCTCCTTATCATGAGGTTCTCAACTTCATCTGATTCTAATGGTACCTCAGATGGCTTGCTACTGCAACTTGATTCTTCTTTGACATAGTTAACTCTTTTCCCAACTCCTTGAGAAGTAGAACCTTTTTCAGGAAACCAATATGCAGGATGTCCAAATTGCTGACAGTTGTAACACTTCATTGAAGAAGTAAGATCCTTTTCCTTGGTTATTAGTTCTTCCTCTTGAACTACTATTTGAGCCTCTTCCATGGTTATAACCACCTGTTGTGTTACTGGATCCTCCATATCCTCCTCTATGACCTATGCTATCTCTTCCTCTTCCTCTTCTATTTGAATCTTCCTTCTTCTTGAATTTTTCCTCCACCTTGAGGGCTATCTGGTAACATTGGTGTATAGACTTGGGGTTTAAGAGACTAATTTCCTCTTGGATACTCAACTTGAGACCATTCAAGTACCTAGCCACTTTCAGGTTTTCTTCTTCCATCACATGCAACTTTAAGCATAGTTTGTGAAATTCTTCGGTGTAGGAACTGACTTCTAAATATTTTTGTCTTAGATTCTATCTCTTTTTGTGCAACTGCACTTCATAATCATCAGGAAGGTAATTTTCCTTCACCTTGGCCACCATACCTTTCCAACTAGTTATGGGGTTCTTTCCTTCTTTTTCCCTCTCATCTTGGACAAACTTCCACCAAGTGAGAGCAATTCCTCTCAACCTTGTCTTGGCTAACTTTCTGAGCTTCGGTCACATTATCATAGTCAAAGTGATTTTCAAGACCCTCTATCCATTCCATGATTAACTCTAGTTCCATCTTGCAAGTAAATAGAGGCACACCTTCTAAGGACTTACCACTCATTTCCTTCAATGCTTTCAAGAATGGCTCTTCTCAAAGCACAGGGTCTGGCTCTAGAATAATGTCTTCCTCTACCACTGCTCTACCCTTTCCATCAACTCCTCTCATATGTTCACTGACTGCTATAGTCCTAAGCTACACTTCTTCCAACTTATTCACCATTTTGGCTAACTATTCCTTCAGGACTCTATTCTCCTCCTTTTTCTCTTCCACATCTTTTGCGGGATCCACATTGGTCACCATCTTGGATGAGTTGACAAACATTTCTGTAGATAACATCCAAACAAAACACACACAAATCTTTTAGGGTTCTAATACCAATCTGATGTGGAAAAAATTCTTGTTGCTGCTACAAAACCTTCTTGGCTCTTCTCTGAGATCTTTCTCTAAGATATCTAAGGTTATTCATAACCCTAACTAAGGTAAGTCATGATTGACTTTACCTCCTCTTCAAGACTCAGTCCCCATCGACATGCTATTCAACTTCTTCTTGCTAAACCTACACAAATATATTCATTCTACTTTCTTATTCAATGTTTTCTGAACATTGCTTTGATTCTCTTCCCTAGCCAGACTATTACCAAGCTCTCCTAGGGTAAGATCTCCAAACTCTCTTTTATTGCTTCTCCTATGGAAAACAAAAAGGAAACTATGTACAAGGGCTGCTCTTGAGTTCCATCCCAACACATGACTCTCACCATGGATTTAGGAATCTCGAGGGGCCATTAATGGTTACAACCTAAAATAGGCGAAGAACTAATAACTTGAAAAATAGAAAATAAGGTAACTAATCTACTTGCATACAAAAAGAACCACAAAGAGAATTGATATCTACTAAACACACAATCTACAACTTATCATTACTGAAAACAAAACAAAATAGTATAGTAATCTACAAAAATGTCTAACTTTCCCGTAGCTTCTCTTCTTCTACAATATCTCCATCCTAGATCTCTAAAATGAAGGCTTGGGATGTTATTAGTAACCATCCTCTCATTGGAAACAACACTAACATCTACTCATTTGCAAGAATCTCTTCCAAGAACAGTTACACTAACCATACTGTCCATAAAAGACAAGATCCACTTTTCACAGGCCCTTACGACTGAATATTGTTGAGCAACAGTAAAGAAAGTTGAGTGCCAGTATTGGCTGAGCTACTAGGCACAAATGTAGGCTAAGCTACTAGGCAATGAAGGCTGAGCTACTAGGAAATGTAGGCCGAGATACTAGGCAATGTAGGCCGAGCTACTAGGCAATGTAGGCTGAGTTACTAGGAAATGTAGGCCTTGTTACTGTTAATATGAATTCAAAATAACTAAGAGGGGGGGAAGAATTAGTTATCCCCAGGTCTAGATGTTCCCATATAAAACTTTAAATCAACTTCAACAACTCAGTTCTACTCAATAGCAATAAACAATAAAAGTGTGTAGTTTACTGTACTAATGAAATAAGCTTGCCGAAACTTAACAGTAAAACACAACATTAACATTCACACATTTTGACACTGTGATTTAATGTGGAAACCCAATATGCGACATACCACTAGTAACATGCTACCAAAATTTCACTCTTCTGAAGTGATGCCCTGTGAGGAGCCAACCTTGTTAAAGGTTACAAAACACACTGTCAAATGTGACCTGGTTAAAGGATTTAATCACCCTGTTAGGAGTGGCCTTGTTAGAGGACTTAGAAAATTCCAATCTGAATGTCACCTTGTTCAAAGGATTTATACAATGACTGTTAGGTCAACCTGGTTAAAGGATTTGAATTTTTACAATGGTTAGAAAGTAATCAGCAGGTGTGATCTGATACATACAACTTACTTTGCAAATCCAGATCTAGTTTCAGCTCTAATGCTAATTCACTAAGTGGCCTCCATTCTCATCTCAAACTTTAGATCTGCTTGGAAATCTGTCAAGCAATCTCTCTCTGCTTCTCTGCTCAGCCTTCTCTACTAGGTCTTGCCAATCAGTCAATTAACCATGCAAGACTTTGCATTACACTTCTCCTAACACTTGGATACTATAACAATAACCATAGTAGGTTATATTATACCTCTTCATCTAGGTCAAATAAATATTTTACCGCTTAATCAAGATCGCAAATCTTAGGTTAGGTCAGATCGAACGGATCCTTCCATCTTTACATTTAATTTACTTCTCCAATATAGTCATTAATTAACCATTGAATCCATGCACTAATAACAGTTTCTTGTGCATTAAATGAATATGGACCAATCTTAATTAATAATGCATATCCCAATAAAATCAATTATGTCAGCCATAGATCTCAAATCTCATCAATAAACAAAATATCGATGCTCGGCATTTCACTGTCTCCCTTAGCATTTCATTGGCGCTTAGCATCATCTTTGCTTTGCTTAGCATCGACTTTCACTATGCTCGGCATCGACTTTTCTTTGCTTGGCAATGACCTTCTAGTGAACTGTCAGTCCTAGATAAACAACATATCACTTTGCCAAAGTGCCAAATGATCAAGTACCCTGGAGTATACTCATAACTCAATCATTTCCTTGGTCTTCTTGTTATCCTATTCTTTTCAAATCTTCATCAATCAATGGATAAGGTACTCAAACATACAACAATAGTCTCACCAATTAAGGTTTGACATCAATGGAAAAATAACAATTGTCTATATTGTAGCAATCTTTCCAACAATCTCCCTATTTGGCATTGATGGCAACACTAAACTATAAAAAAATAATTTCCAACCAAAGTTACCATATAATCCAAAAAGTGCATGTGTTCATGATATGAACAAATCTTCATTAATGTCTTTAGCTTCATTTTGACTCCCTTTATGTCTATAATCACACTAATGTTTTCTTATTCAGCTCCCTCTTTAAGTGATATCTCTCTTGTATTTGTTGTTACCTATTTGTTTTAGCAATAATCTGCCTATTTGACAACAATGCCAAAGATTGACATATTTTTCATGCAAATTATTCAGTTCTAATCTTTGTATCATGTTGTTCCTATCATCTTTGTGTATGACTAATTTACTTTTCTATTATGGTTTTCCACTTCACAGTTTTTAGGCAGCATCCTAAAAATGTGACCTACTATGCATCAATGTGTCAAGTGTTCTGATTAAAACATTTGATGGAATAGTACCATTCAACACTAGTTAGCCTTTTCTAGGGTAATTACTCCCAATTTACCTCTTAGATACTCATGAACATCCTTGGGTAACACTTTTGTAAATATGTCTGCCAACTATTCCTTAGTGTTCACATATTTCAGTCTCACTTCCTTCTTCTGTACTAGCTCCCTCAAGTAATGATACTTGATAGCTATATCTTTTGTCTTAGAGTGCATTATAGGATTTTCAAAAATATTAATGGCACTTGTGTTATCACAATATATGACAACTGGTTTTGTGATCTCCTCTTTCATACCTTTTAGTAGTATCTTCAACCACACAATGTTTGAACAGTTAACTGTTGCTGCCACATACTTAGCTTCATCTATAGATTGTAAGGTGCAATTCTCTTTCTTGCTTGTTCAGGAAACTAATCTTTTCCCCAAAATAAATGCTCCTCCTATGGTTTTTTTTCTATCATCAACATTACCAGCCCAGTCAGAATCAATATAGACTCTGAGTTCAAACTTGTCATTCTTTTTGTAATATAGGCCATAGTCTTCTGTACCTTTCAAATATTTCAGAATTCTTTTCACTGCCATAATATTTTTCTCTTTTGGATTAGCACAAAATCTAGCAACAATTCCAACTGCTAATGCAATATCCAATCTATTATGTACAACATATTGTAGCTTACCAATCATTGATCTGTATAGTGTTTGATTTACCTCTTTTGTATCATCATTCTTTGTCAACTTTTGTCTAGTAGCCATGGGTGTACTCATTAGTTTTGAGTCTTCCATAACAAAAATTTTCAGTATCTCCTTGATCTATTTTGATTGTGTAATATAGATACCATTCTTCATTTGATGTATTTGTAGTCCAACAAAGAATTTTATCTCACCAAACATAGACATTTCAAATTTAGTTTTCATCTCTTTTGAAAATTCTTTACATATCATATCTTGTCCACTGAATATGATGTCATCCACAAAAATTTAAGCCAATAAAATTCCTTTACCTTGCTCTATCTTTAAATACAGGTTGTTGTTGTTGTCATTTGTTCTTGCACATCCACTCTTCATCAGATAGTTGTGAATTCTTTCATACCATACTCTTGGTGCTTGCTTCAGTCCATATAATGCCTTGTGTAGTCTGCAAACCATGTCAACAAATCCATCAGCTTGTTCAATATATACTTCTTCTTCTAGTATTCCATTTAGAAATGCAGACTTCACATCCATATGATAGACTTTAAATCCTTTGTAGGCTGTGTATGCAAGTAGAGTTCTCACAGGCTCTAATCTTGCAACTGGGGCAAATGTCTCTCCATAGTCAATTCCTTCCTCTTGTGCATAACCTTTGCGTACCAATCTTTCTTTATTCCTTGTTACCTCTCCATGTTCATTCAGCTTGTTTCTAAATACCAACTTTGTACCAATTACATTTTTGTTGTCAGGTCTAGGTACTAGTGTCCATGTCTTGATCTTTTCAATCTGGTCTATATCTTCATTCATGGCATGAATCCAGTCTTCATTGTCCAAAGCATCTTTTACTGTCTTAGGCTCAAAATCACATAAAAAACATGCGTCTTCTGTTAATTTTCCTCTTGTCATGACTACAGAATCCTTTTCTCCTATGATTTGATTAGTTTTATGGTGCCTTCTTACATATTTTGCAAAAGTAGGCTCTTTCTCAGCTTCATTTTGATCGTTCAAGTTCAGTTCAGGGTGAAACTGTGACTCGACATCTCCATCAGATAGCTCAACATTCACTTCCTGTTGCCCAAAAATGTTGTTCTGTGTCTCGGTAGGTGCAAATTGTTGCTCGACAACTTCATTTTTAGTTTCATTAGAATCCTCTTTTTCAGGATATGTGATTGATCTGTAAGTTTCAGGCTCAATCATACTTTTAGCTGCATTTCTTTCTGCATATTCATCAATTCTAACATTTGCACTTTTCACAATTTTGTAAGTGTTAGAATTCAAACATTTGTATGCCTTACTCTTGGTAGAATATCAAATAAATATGCCTTCTTCTCCTTTAGCATCAAGTTTACCATTTCTATTATCCTTCAGTATAAAAAATTTGCTCTCAAAGACTTTGAAATAACTTATAGTAGGTGCATATCCATACGATAGCTCATAAGGTGTAGAATTTGTACATTTCTTGACTTGTACTCTATTTAGGGTATAAACAGCTATACTTGCAGCTTCTCTCCAATATTTATGTGCAACATTTTTCTCCATCATTAATGTTCTAGCATAGTCCATGATAGATCAATTTCTCCTTTCAGCTATACCATTTTGTGGTGGTGTCCTAGGTGCTGACATCTATATTTTTATCCTTTGGTCATTGCAGAACCTATTAAACTCATTAGAAATGAACTCCCCTCCTCTGTCAGATCTCAAACATTTTAGGCTTTTACCTATTTCCTTTTCAAATTTTTCCAAGTACCACTTAAATAATTGAAATGCATCATATTTTTCTTTGAGAAACATAACAGTCGTCATTCTAGAGTAGTCATCTTCAAATAAAATAAAATATTTGTCTCCGCAGTAGCTTTTTTCACCAATAGGTCCACAAAGGTCAGTATGAAATGATTCCAAAATATTCTCAGAAGTATGAGTTTTTCTTTTAAAATTATATTTAGTCATTTTTCCCAACTGACATTGCTTACACATTGCATTCTCAGGTTTCTTTAACTTAGGTATCCCTCTATTTTTTTTCAATTTACTTATGCTTACCAAGTTATCAAAGTTAACATGACATAGCCTCTTATGCCATAACCAAACATCATTATATTGTGCAAACAAGCATGTCTCTTCAGCTAAATCCAGGTAGAACAAGTTACCTTTTGTTTTCTCACCACCTCCAACTAATTCTTCATTAGCATCATAGATATTTTCTTTCCTGTGATGGAATTCAACTCTGTAACCATAAGTGTTCAGCTGTGAAACACTCAACAAGTTATACTTAAGATCATCAACCCAATATACATCATCAATTCTAATCTTATTAGTCAATTGAATTGATCCTTTCCCTTTGACTCTATAAGGTGTATCATTACCAAATTTAACATATCCACCTTTGCATTGATCTAATGTTTCAAATTTGTCCTTATCACTAGTCATGTGATGTGAACAACCACTGTCAATGATCCAATGACCACCTTTACAAATATAAGAAATTAGTGTAGTTTTCTCATCATCATCAAAATCATCTTTCATTGCAACATACACTACTTCTATATCATTTTCATTAGATTTTTTAGATTCACTTTCAGAAGCTTCTTCAGCTATATAGCAAGATTTTGTACCTTTTTCTTTGTAGTACTTGTACTTTCTTTAGTCTTGGTAATCCTTTATGTCCTTATATTTTCTGTCCCTTCTTTCATCCTTCCCATTCTTGTTAGGACATCTAGCAACAATATGACCAACTTTGTTACAAGAAAAACAAATAATAGGAAGTTTACCTTTGAATTTTCCTTTTTCTCTAGCTAGTCTTCTTGCCATAAGTGCCTCAAGCTCTTCTAGATCATGATCTGAGGTGTCACTGTCACTATCCACACATTTCTTTCCTTTATTAGATTTGCTGATGACCATCTGTGACTTGAATGTAGATTCAACAACTTATGGAGTATAGTTGTCAAAATTTGACATCTCAAATGCAGTAATTTTGCCTACCAAACTTTCCAGAGTTAAATTGTTATGAGTACATCTCAGTTCTTGAATTGCAGATACTCTAATAGCATAAATAGGAAGAAGTGTTCTCAGTACCTTTCTCATGATAGTATCTTCATCAATGAATCCCTTAGCTCCTCTAATAGAATTTACAACTTCCTTTATCCTATGATAGTATTGCACTATATTTTATCCTTCTTTCATTTTTAAATCATCAAATTTACCTCTCAAGATTTCAGATTTGGCTCTCACTACATTCGTATCACCTCCATAAATGGTTGTAAGGGCATCTCACATCTACTTTGCACTTGTAAAATCTTGGATGTCCTCAAATTCATGATAGTTTAGATATGATGTAAGTTCTAGCATTGCTTGATTATGTTCATGCTTCTCTCTTAGTTGTGTAGCATTCAAAAATTCAGTAGGGGGTACATATTCTATTTCGATATGTCATTTAGTAGAATCACCAATATTGGCCAAAGTGAAGTTTCATCAAAATTTGCCATGCAGGAAAGTTTTCCTTGTTGATCTTTGGTCCATCCCTTTTATACATCTTAATCTTTATCTCCAAGTACCTTCAAACTTTTCAAGAGAACATAGCTCTGATACCAATTGTTAATATGAATTTGGAATAACTAAGAGGGGGGTGAATTAGTTATCCTTAGGTCTAGATGTGCCATATAAAAATTTAAATCAACTTCAACAACTCAGTTCTGCTGGACAACAATAAATAATAAAAGTGTGCAGCTTACTGTACTAATGAAATAAGCTTGTAGAAACTTAACATTAAAACACAACAATAATATTCACACATTTTGACACCATGATTTAATGTGGAAACCCAATATGGGAAAAACTGCCAGTAACATGCTACCAAAATTTCACTCTTCTGAGGTGATGCCCTGTGAGGAGCCAACCCTGTTAAAGGTTATAAAACACACTATCAAATGTGACCTGGTTAAAGGATTTAATCACCCTATTAGGAGTGGCCTTGTTACAGGACTTACGACATTCCAATCTGAATGTCACCTTGTTCAAAGGATTTATACAATGACTGTTAGGTCAACCTGGTTAAAGGATTTGAACTATTACAATGGTTAGAAAGTAATCAACAGGTGTGATCCGATACATACAACTTACTTTGCAAATCCAGATCTAGTTGCAGCTCTAATGCTAATTCACTGAGTGGCCTCCATTCTCATCTCAAACTTTAGATCTACTTGGAAATCTGTCAAGCAATCTCGCTCTGCTTCTCTGCTCAGTCTTCTTTACTAGGTCTTGCCAATCAGTCAATTAACCATGCAACACTTTGAATTACACCTCTCCTTGCACTTGGATACTGTAATAATAAACACAGTAGGTTATATTAGACCTCTTCATCTAGGTCTAATAAATCTTTTTCCACTTAACCAAGATCACAGATCTTAGGTTAGGTTAGATCCAACGGATCCTTCCATCTTTACATTTAATTTACTTCTCCAATACAGTCATTAATTAACCATTGAATCCATGCACTAATAACGGTTTCCTATACATTAAATGAATATGGACCAATCTTAATTAATAATTCATATCCCAATAAAATCAATTATGTCGGCCATAGATCTCAATTCTCATCAATAAACAAAATAATGATGCTCAACATTTCACTATCTCCCTCGGCATTTCACTGGCGCTCGGCATCATATTTGCTTTGCTCGACATCAACTTTTGCTTTGCTCAGCATTGAGTTTTCTTTGCTCGACATTGAGCTTCCAGTGAACTGTCAGTGCTAGATAAACAACATATCACTTTCCCAAAGTGCCAAATGATCAAGTACCCTAGTGTATACTCATAACTTAACCATTTTCTTGGTCTTCTTGTTATCCCATTCTTTTCAAATCTTCATCAATCAATGGATAAGGTACTTAGACATACAAAAAAAGTCTCACCAGTTAAGGTTTGACATCAATGACAAAATAACAATTGTCTACATTGTAGCAATCATTCCAATAGTTACTAGGCAATGTAGGATGAGCTAGTAGGCACTAGTGTAGGCCGAGTGCCAGTGATACCAAGAAGCTTATCCAAGGTTCCCGATGCCTTGGTTGGATTTCTAGAGGCTTACTAACTACCTCACACACACACAACTAAAGGAAACCAACTAAGAAACCTATCTAGACATGGGAAATAAACCAAATGACCTTCTAAGGTCCACACACACTCTCTTGACTTGGCTAGAGTCAGTACATGCCATAAATAAGGAGCTAGGGGTTTGAGTTAGTTAGGTGTGCTCCTGCACCATTATCTTTGGGTATCAAGGTATTTAACATCATTTTCAAGATTCTTGATCCAATCTTGTCTTTTAGGCCTATTAGATCTATTAGGCATATTTCACTAGTTTTTCCCCAATATTGGAAAAATTCCCAAAACAACACAAGAAAAAAATCTTGGGTTCAGACACACTTTATAGAGTTATAAAATATTTTTGAGGTCTCCCTTCTCCAATTCACCTATATAGGTGATTCCTACATTTAAGGGCTTTTAGGGCTAATAGGCTCTCCTTCAACCAGTCAACTGATTTAGGCCCCAAAATGTCTTCAAATTGATTGGCCAAGTGCCAATATTCCTCAAGGGTCTCTTCACAACTCAAAAGACACCTGGAAACCACTTAGATTCATCAAAAAAATTGAACCCCTACAATCCAACACCCATTAGCATATGTAAACTTCTAGCCAAGTTACTCTCGACTCGCCTAGGGCTTCCTCACAAAATTAGAAAACTTAATTTCTAGGCCTTCTCCTTCCATATGTACACTTTAAATAGGCTCCCCTACAATTTACCTCAAGCGTTTGATTATTCCACATTGGGATTTCATGTGGGAGCCATGTTTCCACAATGTAGTCCTCGACAGTCCAAAGACTAGCTACTTTACAAAAGTATTTACAAACCTAAACTAATGAACATAATATAACTTCAAAAAAATTAACAATGAAAGAAAAAAACAAAAATACAAGATTCGCACATGAAGAGAGTGGATTCAATCCATTAAAAGATTCTTTCAATGTAAAATTGACAAACTATCTAGAAAACCAAAGATACAGTGCCAAATTAATTAACTTGTATTTCTTCAAAAAAACTTCTAACCTTGGGATTTGGCCTCCTTGGAGCTTTTGTAACTCCTCCTCATAGTGAAGGTGTTTGGGATACTGACCATGCCCTAAAAAAATTATTCTTTCCTCTTTTGGACAATTTTGTCATGCAAATTTTCAAAGTTGCAAATTGTGTCATGACAACATTTTGTCATTTTTTTTGCAAATGTGCTTCTAACTTCTTTCCTTCTTGCAACTTGGCTCTATTATGAGATCTCTCTCCCAGATCTCTTAGGGTGTTCACAAACCTAAACTAAGGTAAGTCACTCTCAACTTCACCTCTTCTTCAAGACTTAGTCCCCATCGAAGTGCTTTTCATCTCCTCCTTGCTAAACCTACACAAATAGATTCATTCTTCCCACTCAATATATGTTTTAAGAACATTGCTTTCATTCTCTTCCCTAGCTAGACTATTACCAAGCTTGCGTAAGGTAAGATCTCTAGACTCTTTGCTGTTGCTTCTCCTATAGAAAACAAAAAGGAAACTATGTACAAGGGCTCCTCTTGAGTTCCATCCCAACACATGACTCTCACCATGGATTCAGGAATCTCGAGGGGCCATCACTGCATACAACCCAGAATGGGTGAACAAATAAGAACTTACAAAACATAAAATAAAGTAACTAATCTACTTCCATGAAAAAATGAACAAAGAAGGTTGATATCCACTAAACACACTATCTGCAACTTCTCATTGATGGAAACAAAACAAGAACAGTACAAAAATCTGTAACTCTGTGATTTCTTGTAGCTTCTCTTTTCTTCAATCTCTACTCTCTCTTATAGCTCTCTAAAATGAAGTCTTGGGATGTTATTAATAACCATCCTCTCATTGAAATGACCCTAACTGCCCACATATTCACAAGCATCTCTTTAGGAACTGTTACAACTGACCATACTGTCCATAAAAGACAAGATTCGCTTCTCGCGGGCCATTACAACTGACTTTACCGACCAACAGTAATGCAAAACCGACCACCAGTCTAAATCAGTGCCAGTGATAACCAACGGTGTTAGAAAATAGTGATACCTGATGGTGTTAGCAAATAGTGATACCTGATGGTGTTGACAAACAATGATTCTCGAC
This sequence comes from Thuja plicata, assembly GCA_018584345.1. NCBI lineage: Eukaryota > Viridiplantae > Streptophyta > Pinopsida > Cupressales > Cupressaceae > Thuja > Thuja plicata. The sequence continues at coordinate 1,928,198 of MU223387.1, forward strand.
AGTGTTAACCGGCACAGTGTTAACCGACAATGTTAACCGAAAATCAGGAAACCAACTAAGAAACCTATATAAACATGGATTGACCTAGTCATATCCATCTTAGGGGAAACAAAAGACCTTCTAAAGTCCACACAAACTCTCCTAACTTGGCTAGAGTCAGTACATGCAAGAAATAAGGAGCTAGGAGTTTGAGTTAGGTGTGCTCCTGCACCATACTCCCCCAGACAAAAGAAAGTTTAATGATCAACCAAGTGACCATTCTTGGATGGAGGTCTTGTCTTCATGGGATGATCTACACTATACTCCTAGGGTGGAAAAGAATCCATGTCCCATGGATTAGGTGACCTCTTTCTTGTCTTCCAATTTGGAGGCACTGATTGGTGATGCCCTGCAACAAAAGTATACCCTCTTGCCTTTAACTTCTTATACTTGCAACCAAACAACTTGTACTTGTACCATATATCATTCAACTCTAGGCCTATACTATGATCATTCAGAGGGCCATCAACATGATTCCCTTTTAATGTTGCAAAAAAAGAGTTATAAAACCAAATTTCCCTTACATCTACATGTACCAAAACATAAGTTTGGTTTTCCACTGCTTCCTTGAGAGAAAATTCAGTTATCATGGTCTTTTCATGACCAAAGTCTTCTACAACTTGTTTCTCAGTCCCATCCTTTGAGATCATTTTTGCATTCATGAAGGTATCCAAGTCTTCTTTATGCCTTTTTCCTAGGCATGTTGCTGCTGCTCAAAAATTATCTTGCCATTCTTCACTAATGGCTTCCAACTCTTCCTCTAAGATTTCTTTCTCATGATGTCCTTGAGGAATTACTTTCATGGCACCTTCAACAACTTGTGCTATCTTATCACAACCAACTTCTTCCAGTAGCTTCTTCACTACAATCACACATCTACTGCCTTCACAAGAAACACACTCTAACACCTTCTTCGCATCTTCATGAACCCTTACACACTTAGGTTCATTCACCACCATTTTCTTCTCACTCTTCTCTTCCATAGTTGACTGCTTTGTATGTCCTTCAAGTGGAAAACTCAATGGTGCATCCACCACTAGGATCTTCAGCTGACCCTTTTCTCCATTTTCTATTTCTTCTTCATGCTGCTCCATAACACATTCTTGTTCTATGTCTGCAACCTTTTCATGTTGCTCAACAAGTTCCTTGGTCTCTTGTTGTTTCTTTTCCAATATTTCTTGTTCTAGGAGTGCATGGATCATTCTCTTAGTTTCTATTAGTTTGGCTTCATTTTCCTCTATCCTTTTCTTTAAGTTTCTTAACTCTTCTTGTGCTTGGGTTCTTGTCAATTCTTCATTCTTTCTTGCTTCTTCCTTATTCTTTCTCTCTACTTCTATTTTCTTTCTTTCAGATTCTTTAAAGGCTTTATATGCCTCATATATGATTCTCTCTTCTGCTGTCAAATACATCTTGACTATCTTTACCAACTGCAAGGATCAATGCCTCCTCTACTTCTTCTTTCAACTGTGACTCTGATTAATGGAGTGCATACTGGTTGCTATCTACCACTCTTCCTACTGCTTCACACAACCTCCATATTTCCATCTTACCCACACAAGATTCTAGAAGATGCTTCCCACCCTTCTCTTAGTGGTTTCTCTCTTGCACCTTCTACCCAGCCTTATCTCGATGCTCGATGGAGACAATACCAAGACCTTCATTGAGATCTTCACACCCATAAGAACAACTTCATCCTCCTGCAGCTCTAATGGATCAACATGCAACCATGAACCTCATAAAAAGAACCAAACAAACCCAACACTACCTGGTGTAGATCACCTTTCATCTACACGCTCAGAATCTTCTGAGCTCTGATACCATTCTGATGTAGACAAGGGCATTACACACTCTATCAATTTGGCAAGTCTACTATGTCCAACTCAACCCTACCTCTAGGATCCTTTTTCTCTTGGGTCACCGACCAACAAGAGAAAATTGACTCATCTAAAAATGATAATGTCAATATAGTAATATTGACAAATGTGCTCCACCATACTTGCAAATCAAACACACCCATAGTCGATACATATGCACGGGTTCTTTGCACCTTGTGTGTCTTTTGCAACATGGGCCTGTCACCTTTCTCCTCACAGTGAAGACCAAACCCAATGTAAATGTAATCAAACTCTCCACCACGCGGCTGCTCCTACTGAACATGTATCTTTATGTGACACTTTTTGCCACCTTTTGCTATTATTAGAGATTTGGCCCCACACTCCACCATCCTTTCGATAACTGCTGCATGAATGGAGTCGATACATAAAATGAGTGTAATGGTTCTTGGCTACCATTTATTTGCATGTTCATTGCATTCTGCCACATCCCCAATAACCCTTTCATTATTAGATACCATTGGAGTGATGGAAAAATGGTTCCTGAAACCATTTTCAAACTTAGTGCATGCGTTCAAATACATAAGATGATCAAAACAAACTACCACTAACGTCCCATATTGCGGGACTGTTGAAACCAACTCATGACCATGCATGGATTATTTCATGCTAATTCCTTATAACTCAAAACTGATATTTCTCACTGCTAGATATTTTTATTAAAACCACACTCAAGCACATATGATAATCTATCAACCCGATTCAACAATATTAAACTCTTCCATAAACAAGTTCGATGCCAAAAGGCCGAGTTAGATAAAACACCAATGTGGGAAATACAAAGACGACTCAGATAAACTTGGGACTGTCATCAACCGATTACATAAACAACTAAGTTATCAAAACTAGTGATTAATAACTCAAGAAACCCACTTGCATAAGAAACCTTAATATCATTGATAGAGAGATGACTCCAAAACAACTTTCGACTAAAATGAATCTATTAAAAATGTTTGCGATTACAAATGTATGGCTCTCTGGCTTCCGCTAGAGAGCCATCTAGTTTTTCCCAAACTTCTTACTCTATTTTTTGACAAACTTCTCTGTCGACTCCCTAGCTATTGCATAGAGATGTCTATTAAAACACCATCTCGACAGTTACAAACCATTCTAGCCTAGCTCTCTTCGTATTCCTTTGATTACAAATGTCATCTAAGCCATTTTTAATACATTACAAATGTCATTTAACCAATATACCATTTCTTGTCATGATTTCAATAAGATTTAAATTAATTACAAAATAAACCATTGCTCGACATTACTTGACTAATATTAAATCCGAAGGTGGACGTGGTGCACCTGCACTAGAAATGACCAAATGTTTGGCACAAATATTCAAGTTTGAACTTCAACTACCTCAAATAAATGAAATGACATTGCATATTCGAATAAATTTATATAATAAATTTACAACTTAATTTTTATTACTACGAATATTATCCATCTCTTCTTTGTCTAAATATTCTCCACATTGTTCAGTGGTGGAGGAGGATTTTTTGCACATTTATGATCAAAGAGACCTTGTTAATGTTGGTACACTATTATAAACTATTTACATTTTATTTTATAGATTAATATTGTTAGGGATTTTTCTTGCATGAACTGTACTGCTTGAAATGTCTATTTGAATCTTGTTACCTCTAAAACCTGATAAATAGTTCAGAGACAAGAAAAGCCTAATTGCTAAGGACTTAAACAATATCC
>MU223387.1:1955688-1984813 GCA_018584345.1 Thuja plicata
CATAAATCTCCTAACAGAGTGCATACTTCATTGTATGTTTGTAAATCCTCTAACAAGGTGGACCTAGCAGTCCTAATTGCTTCTAATAGGGCAGATCATCAGAAGTGATCAATGTAAGCCTTAACTGACCAACTTTATACTGCAGTACCAAAGTTTTTGTGGGTACCATCCCCACCCCAGTTTTACTTTCTATTTGGAAGGTTTCTGGGTCACCAAATCTTTGTGTTTATGTGTTATGAATGATTATACTTCCATGCTTGCAGTAGATTAGATAAATGAATGGTCAAGTATATACAAGTGCAGAAATGATTTAAAGTTTTAAAAGTTACTGATTCACCCCTCCCGTCTCAGTAACTTGGCTAGTCTTGATTATTTCCAACAATTTTAGGGGTGCATAATACTTCTCCAAAACATACCTAAAGAGTGGCTATCATCAGATGATAAAAATGGAGGAAGATGAGTGGAAGAAAATATTCAAAACCTTTGAAGGACTCTAGGAATGGCTTGTCATGTCATTTGGACTCACCAATGCTCCTAGCTCATTAATGAGGGTCATGAATGAAGTCCTCAAGGATTTAATTGGTAAATTTTTAGTTGTTTACCTAGATGATATTGTAATTTTTAGTAAGTATAAAGAAGAACATCTTAGGCATCTATAAATTGTCTTAAGGAAGTTACAAGATGAACAACTAAACATAAACTTATAGAAAAGTGAACTCATGAAGAAAGAACTTGTCTATCTTGTCTTTGTGGTGCCCATAGGATATTTGAAGATGGACACATCAAAGGTTTCAGCTATACAGATTTGTCCTACTCCCAAAATAGCTAGTGACATGAGAATCCTCCATAGATTAGCTCAATTCTAGAGGAAGTTCATAGGGCATTTTAGCGAAATTTGTGCTCCAATACTTGAGACAATTAAAGGGGGTCTTAAAAGTAAGTTTAAATGGAAAAAGGAAGTAGGTTGGGGTTCTAAGTTATTGATCAAGAAGGTGGCCACACAGCCTATCTTGGTTCTACCAATTTTTGATAAAAAAAATTACTTTGGAGTGTGATGCAAGTAATATTGTAATGGGTGCAGTCTTGAGTCAGGAGAATAGACCAGTATCATTCTTTAGTGAAAATATCAATGATGATAAATAGAGATATTTATCATATGATAGAACTTTATGCCCTTGTATAGTCACTTAGGAAATGGAGACACTACCTCCTACCCAAGTAGTTTTTAGTAAACATAGATAATCAAGAATTGAGTTTCATTAACTCCCAAGACAAGTTGATTCATAGGCACATCAAATGGATGGATTATTTATAGTCCTACACTTTTAATAAAAATCATAAAAGAGGGTAGTTGAATATGGTGGCTGATACTTTGAGCAGAAGGCTACTCATAGTCTAGGAAGTGCAAATGCAGAGTATTGGGGTAGAGAGTTTCAAAGACTTCTACAAAGAGGATGAATATTTTGGGGATGCTTACAAGGTATGTCTAAAATTCAACAACCATTTTCATAGTAAGTATTTTGAATTTACTTTGGAGAATGAGATTTTTTTTAAAGGTGGACAATTATGTGTACCAAAGGGCTAAGTGTGGGAGAACATGATGTAGAAGAAGCACAATGGAAGTCGAAGTGGTTACTTTAGATTGAATAAAACTATAGAGCTAATGCAAAGGTTCTACTATTAGCCCAAAATGATAAATAAATAAGGAGGTATGTGGTGCAATCCACAATTTTATAAAGAGATAAGGGAAAATCCTCCAATTCTAGTTTATACCAAACTTTTCCAATTCCCAATAGACCCGGGAATGTGTGAGTATGGATTTTATAGTTGGTTTTCCTAAGACTAGTTTTGACAGTATATATGTTGTTGTTGATAGATTTAGCAAGGTGATTCATTTCATTCCCTACAAAGTGACTCATGATGTCGGTCACATATCACACCTATTTTTCAAGGAAGTGATCAGAATTCATGGGCTACCAATCAGTATAGTCTCAAATAGAGACACAAAATTCTTTGACACTTTTGGAAAATATTGTGGAAGAGGTTAGGAAATAATATTTTGTTTGGATCTTCTTACCATCCATGAAAAAGTGGGTAGAGTGAGCTTATAAATAGAACCCTTGGAAACCTTTTAGGGTATTTTACTAAAGAGTATGGACAATCATGGGATTAATTCCTTCATCAAGCTGAATTTTCTTACAATGACACAATGTAATAAACCATAGGGAAGAGTCCATTTAAAATAACCTATGGAATGCATCATATGGGTGCGTATGAGTTCATAGATATTAGAGATATGCAAGGTACAATTGGACATTCTAAAGACTTTTCAAAATCCATGAAGAAAGTGCATGAGAAAGTGAAGAAAACTCTGATGGAGAACACTTTTAAGATCAAAGACCAAGTGGATGTTAGTTGAAAATATATATGGTTTGCAATAGGGGATGGGGTTATGGTGCATTTGAAAAAAGCCAGACTTCAGAAAGCGGTGCCAAGAAAGTTACAAATGAGGAGAATTGGTCCTTGTCAGGTCATAGCTAAGTATGGGAAAATTGACTATAAGGTAGACTTACCCAAGGATTTAGCATTTCTTCCTATGTTCAACATAGAAGACTTGGTAAAGTATAAAGGACCTAACCCTAAGGAAGGTGATTAGGATATTGATGTCGAGGAGATCATAAATGATTTGAAATTTCCTTCCCCACCTAAGCCTACAGTAGAGAAAGTATTAGATACAAGGATTGGCAAGAAGTATGGAAAGAAGGATTATCTGGAGTATCTAAGAAAATGGGCACATATGCCATAGGAAGAGGCTACCTAAGTAGATGAAGGTTAATTCAAGAGGCTAGTAGTTGATCTTTTAGTTCTGGCTACTAATGTGACTTGAGCTCTTCTCATATGGGGAGAATGGTGCAGGAGCACCCAGGGGTTAGGTTTGATCAACCCTTAGATTTTGGTTTGGAAGACCTTCTTAAAGTAATGTGCATAAATAATTTTATTTAGGAGTGTTTTAGTTTAGTTTTGCAAAGTTGTGTTTTGATTGAGGTTAAATGTATCAAAAGACCCTATACATGCTTTGTAAACCAAATATGGAAATATGTGAGAAATGGCACCCAGAGTGCACAAAATGACTTAATTAAGTTTTAATTAGGTCTAGGGGTGTTTTTGAGGTCATTTTGAACCCATATATTAAGTCAAAGCATTAAAAGAAGGAAATATGTAAAAGTTGTTTGAGCAACTTTTTCAACTTTTCAATGTTGCGTGATAATATTTGGACAAAGTTGGAAAAATGAGCTCAATGGAGTTATGGGTAAGAATAGGTTGTTGCAACATGACAAGGGGACATATTTTAGGACTTTTCAAGCATTTTATGAAGGTTGGCTAAGTTTTTGACACATTTTCCAACAAGAAAGAATAGACAGTTTTTTGAATAATTTTATTTTCTTGCATTTTTGTGTTGTGTTTGCATTAAATGGATTGAATCTATAAATCCTTCATTGTATTTAGTAAGATTTCAGTCTTTTATTGTGTTCTGAATAGTAATTTAGTGTTTTTATTTTAATATTGCATTTGTAAATTAATTTTTTCCCTGACTCTGAGTCTCTGGACCAAACAAGGTTGTATAGTAAATTATGACTTCATTTTGAAGTTCCCACTATGGTAAAAACCTGAGCCTTGGGGGAATGAAAATGGGGTATGTGTGAATATTTTTTATTTTTGGTAGGAAGTAGGAAGTTGCATTTATGATTTTTACCTCTTTCCCTAGGCAAGCTCCTCCATAGCCCGGCTAGGAAGCAAGAGTAATAAAGATACATAAATTGCAGGAGTGGATTGAATGAATCAATATAATGCATTGGAGTTTCTCAGAAGACCATTTCAGAACCTTGGTTTTGAGATGAAGGTGTCTTTAATCCATTTGAATGGATTTCTAATGCAAATACCAAAGACTAGTTCATTTCCTATTAATTTGTCATAGATAGGGTTTGATGGTGTACAAATGATTTGAAAGGTCAAGACCAAGAAAATATTGGGTATTTTTTTAAAGGTATCTGAATAAAAAAAATAAAAATTTAGGGGTTTGTATTATTTTTTGGAAAATAAATCCAAAATACAATAAAATAGGGATAATTGTGACCTACTAGGCTAGTAACCCTTAAAATCAAGAACTTTGGAAAGTGATGGGAGAATGAACCCAGGACCTTTGAAAATAAGTGATTTGGGGATGAAATCACATCATGAAAATTCCTTAGACTCCTACAAGGTAATTCTACAGTGTCGGTAAGTTGGCGTTTGAGCTTACCCTAGTGATTTCATTTGTAAATAATAACAAATAAACACTTAGAATTGATAGAGTAGTTCAAGAGAGGATATGATTTGAAACCTTGTAAGGTAGTAGTGGTTATAACGGATAAGGAAACCCTAATAGGTCCTTGAGGGAATCTTCCATCATTTTAATATCTTCTATCACAATATCATCATGTTTCACCAAGGTACTCTTTTACAGGAGATATATACTAATAGAGAAATTATTATCATTGTCCAATGGTTATCCAAAGGAGGGAGATTATTGAGAGGAGTGTTAAAAATATCCACTTGTACAAAATTCCCTCATGGAGAGGTGGATCCTTAGGAGAGTGATAAACTGATATAAGATAGGCTAGACCACTATAACCTCTATGAAATTTATCTGCAATATGAAACTATTCTAATTAAATACACAATGAAAATATGTTCTAAATGTGTGAAACAATATACAATTTTAATTTTTTTTTTCTAAATACAAGTGCATAAACAATTAATGAAAGGATTTATATGTGGTAATTAAAAAAAAAAAAAAGTAGGAAAGACATAAAATGTGTTTGGTTTTCCAAAATTCTATTTGTAGAAATATGGTTCACTACCTTGTACGAGTAAACTAGGAGGCTTAGGCTTGTTTCTTCTTTAATTACTTTAGAAGTAAAATGGTCCTCCTTTATGATGAATAGAAAGATGGATATGCAATTTGAGAAGGACAATTCAAGATCTAAGGTGAAATAGTGTTTAATGATCACTTTCATCATGCATAGGAAAATTTAGAGCTAACAAATAGTTTCCAGCAAAAGATTCAAATTTTAGTACAAAATCAAGGGGACTCTTTTGTGCTTGGTTGAATTTCTCCCAAGATTAAGTCATAAGGAAACTTTCTCCCTATAATTTTTTATTTAATAATAGGCATTATGAGGATGTCTTGATGCTTAGTCTATACCTTTATCCATGCAACAACCACCTATTCATAAACATAGAAAGGAGATAAAATGTTTTGTTGAGGGTAAGTGCAAGAAGTTGAGTCCACCTATGGTGTAAGTATTTTTCTTGGCCAAATTTTCAAAATATTCTCAATGGAACATGGTCCCAATTATAATAAATAGGGCCTTGTTTAGCTTTAGTACCGTGAGCCTAATTATTTATCAATTGGATCTTGTTTAGAATAAAACAAGATCTAATTTTGAGGAAAATGAGATCACATTTAAAATGAAGATCCCTTTTCTAAAAATTATTACCTTTTTAATAAAAATATCCATAAATTCATTTAATTATTATATTTTAAAAAAAAATCCAAATAGGACAACATTTACTAAATGGGATCCTAACACAAAAATTTTGAATTTCAAGCCCACTTATTGTGTTTGATTTGTGTTTGGAAAGAGGATGGAGTAGTTGAACAATAGTCTTGGACATTTTTTGACCAACAAATTGAACGACATGTTAGTGTCAATACATTAATATAGGAACTTTATAAATATATCTAAATATTTTTTCTATAGAATATTATCAAAAAATAAAAACTCATTATAAATAGGACTAGGGGGATTCTAAATATTTAATTTTAAAGAAAATGAATTTTTTTTCTATTTCTCAATTAATTACTACTAAAATAGATCCATAAACCTAAAATAACAGAATTTCTTATTATTTTAATAATTTTTATTTTATTTTAAGTTTTTTGAAAAATAATTTATATGATATCAAAATAGAGACAATTATATTCACTTTGAAATAATTTTTAAAAAAAAATTGTAAGTCTAGGTTAAATTATACTTTTCGTGTACGAGTGATTTTGAAAACAATAATTGCACCTAATACAAAATAATAAAATGTAAAAAATATTAAAAAAAAATTAACAAAAAAATATTGTCATCAATTGTATGTGTTATAAATGATCTCTCAAAATAATTAATAAAAACACATTTGTTTAGGTCAAGTTATGCTTGTGGTACTCATCCATGGTATGGTCTAGAAAAAGTGACTATTAAAATGATGTTTTTTTTTTCCTTTTTCTTATTAACGAATGTTCCATTGCCCAGAACCCTTGCCCCTTGCCCTCTACAGCCCATCTTTTGTAACAAATCCTTGAAGTGTTATAATTATAGAAACAAACAACTAAGACCTAAGGGGGTGAATCAATTATCTCCAAACTTCAATTTTAAAACCTTTAAACCCTTATATCTGATCTGAGAAATAAAAAGTGCATGCAAAAATAAAAAAACACATCCATGACACAAAACACCAATATTTTTAGCAAGGAAATCCTCTTAGGGGAAAAACCTCAATGGTGTTAAAGTCCACAATATGACTATACCATGTTATAAGTATAACATATTACAAATGGGGAATGCACATACATTCAATAAAACTACCTAGATCTCACTAATCAAATACAAAAAGGGCTACATTCCTAAGGAAGGCTTACTTCCTTATAATATCACATTAATTATCTGAGATTTTTGAAAATTGTATAATGACATCTACCCTTATGGATATGTCAGTTCTAATGATGTACAATTAAGATATTTGTAAAAAAATTATCTATCTCCTATAGATGAGTGATTTTTCTCTCAAGACATCCGACACACTTACTTCCCAACAAGTCACACATCTTTAATATAGAATATTTCCCTAAAATATATATAATTTATCAACCTTTAAAATTAAAATAAGGTCGGTTCAACCCCAATTTCAAACTGAAAATCCATGTGGAAAAAATGACAATTCAAATCCATGTTTGTCTTCCAAAATGTAGAAAGGACCCTTATTATCAACCTTGAGCATGTAAAATGGTCAAAAATTATGCTTCGAACATCCACAAAATTTTTTATTGATCAAGTCGGCCAAGAGAATAAAGAAAATCACCACTGACTGAAAAATCCTCCAAATCTGATCACCATTGGACCACCAACCTAGGAGGTACACAATACAAAATCATCCATAGGCATCATGAAGAATACTAAAACATCTGAAGCCATCCAAATCATCAAATTCACCAACATCTCTCATGTCAAACCTCAAGAAGACTACCAACATCCACTAATACACCTAAATAATGCCTTATGGACCCTATGGACCATGAACTATCTGAATTGAGAATAGATCATAATATCTTAATCACATCCCACATGTCCACAACCATCAATTTCAACATTGGAACCAATACTCACCATAATTCAGAAACATTGGGAATACTAGTAAATAGTGTAAGAACCAATCACCATATGTCATTACACCAACCTCCAATTCATCATGCATACCTATTTAACTTAATTTTAGACAACAATAGACTATCTTCAACATCTGTCTCATGTCCACAACCACTGATCTTTAATACCTGATGTCCACAACATTACACTAAGCATATTTCACCACTGACAAAGATGTTGACATCAAACAATCATCTCTATAGATATGTTGACATCAATGACAACACATCCAACTTTCCAATATGAAGGACATAGGAATAATTACTAGTATTTACAAAAAAAATTAAAAAGACTTTGTTGTTTGTAGTATCAGGATTTTCATAGAGAGAGTCTCCCCTCTCCAATACCAAAATAGAATAATTTTGTGAGTGTTACTACCTAATGACATCTAGGTTATAAAAAGGAATTAGCAAATGATTATCTACATAATAGATTGTGCTCACACTACAAAGGATAAATAGGATAGGAATTACACATGTTCACATAAAAAAATTGCCTACTCATCACTTGAAGGGTTTCCTCCTTTAAGAAAATTGGTTTATAAGATGTATGGATATGATACAATAAAATATGCAATATTGGTGAAAAAAATTCTTTTTTTAGTGAATGAGAACATGTCCACATCAAGATGGACCTTATAATATTTTGTCAGTACTAGCTGAATCAAAATTATTTAGTATATAAAAGGATAATATCCTAATAGTTCAAGCCATAGTTCTTAATTTGAATATAATTTGCAATTTATGTTCTATTATTCGAATTGACTAGAAAGTGTTCATCTATCAATATCTAATTTAGCTAGGTCAAAATTCTCTATATAATCATGAATTACTCTTGGAAAATCATACCTTTCCTATTACATGTTACATAATATTATGAATAACTATATGACAAATAATTTAAATTTATTTTAGTGCGAATTTAATAATTTATTACACAATGTGATGTTTCACGTTAAAATAAAGACAAATCTTATAGAGTCTCCATTATTTTGGTATCAATTTATTATTCCAAATAAGGATTGCAATTTTATTTTCATGCATTTTATTATATATTTGAGCATCAAAATAAAAAATTCTAATTATTATTGATTGATTATGAATATATTTATTTTTATCGATTACCTCATTCTCACACAACTCTGATGGTCACCCAACACTTGTCTTATTCAATATTTAAATATAAATCATAGGCCTCTCTAAAATTTTAGTTATCTTGATCTTATATCTATAATGAATGTTTTGTAAGAGTTGTTTAAGGTGTATTATGTTAGAGTATCAATTCCACTCCAAGACCTGTAACTTACTAGAAACTTTCACTATGAGAAAATAAATATTTTAGGAGGAATTGATGGATTGTAGTGAGATGATAAAAATATATAAAAATAATCAATAAAATCCAATGCTAATGGAGGATCCCTTGAAATAAAAGATGACCCAATTCCTAAAATTAATACATCTCCCCTCCGGTAGAAACAAGTTGATAAAAAAATGAATAAGCCATGTCATGTCCAAATAGGAAAAAGAGGAAAGTAACACCACATACTCATGATCAAAATCAACCAAGGATTGTGAAGAAGAAAGTAAATGAGGAAAATCAACAATATCAATGTCCAAAGACAATGGTCATGCTAAAAATATCATAAAAAGGACAGAAATCCCCTCAAGAATTTCTTCCAAATATTCATGATGAGACTCCATAAAAAAGTATAATATTTTTTTCAAATACTCATTCTACATAGCAAGATCAAGAGAACTATGGTCAACCTACGTAATAAAATAAATCTCCAAGTCTAAATAATGTGAATAAAGGAAGGGAAGCTCAATGATAGTAATAAGAATACCAAGGTCAAAGTGATCTAATTTATACTCACAAGAATGATTTAACCTTTATCTAAGCATATGAACATCATCCCAAGGAACATAATTACCAAGAAAAAATGATAGGTGGAATACAATTGATATGAATGATCAACTACACATGTACCAATGATATCTCTAATCTAAATATTTCTAATAAATAAATAATAAAGAGTAAAATCAACTATGTTACCTTGTACACCATGAATATTTTAATAAATTAAAATGATATTAGTAGTCAAGGAACATAAGAAAATAACCTAAAAAATGATTGTCCCCTCATATAAGTAGACCCCTTACCACAAACCTTCATGTTTTTATTGTTTCCCACCAAAATGTTGGGTGAACCAAAAGGCTTAAAAGATGAAATAATATTTATAGAAGATGACATGGATTGAGCTGGAATTGAATCAATAATCCATATATCATTCTAAGAAATAGTTAAAGTTACTAGTATGTTACCCTTCCCATTATTTGAAGTTCTTGACTATTTTAATGAAGGTAGGTAAGATATTGATTATGAAGATGAAGAAAAGTATGGAGACACTGATGAGGGAAACATAATTCTAGCTTCGTAAATTATATCCCTATAAAATTTGATGCTTACCTAGGCCTCATTTCATTGTTTCTAGTCATGTATCCCTAATCATTGTTGATTCTAATCACACAAGCTCAAAAATACTTCTCCACTACAGTTTGGACTTATCATCGTTGACCCCAATTTATTTAGGAGATCAAGGCCACCTAGAGCATCCTTTTCCTAGGATAGGGTCTCCAAGGGAAACCATGACCTAGGATAGAATTTATCAGGGTTATCTTTCCCTAATAAAAAGGATTAAAATTCAAACCATTTTACGGATAGCCTATAGGATTGATATAGAATCTTTTGTGTCAACTTTCCTTAAAATTACCAATGCATTTCAAGTAGAAAGGTATAGAAGCCAGATAAAATAACCTTATTTGATAAAAAAAAATTTAAGTTAAAGTAAAAAATATCCTATTGAGAAAAGGAATTGAGTAATAAATTCTAAATCCAAATAATTCATGATGTCAGCCATGATCAACCTTTCATAGATTTGACCCTATAATTAAATGTCAACACCCGTATAAGGATTTTGACACAAGAACACCTATGAAGGTGTAATAAATTATATTTTCAAATCTAGCCTCTGATACATTTAAACATGGTTTCATTTTGAATTCAAGCTATTTCAATTTCACAACAATTAATTCTGAAACCATTAATCCAAAAAATTTGCTTTTTTGTCTGAAAGTGATAGGTTAAAAATGAATAATTCTAGATTTGGATTGAGGATATATAGACCAAAAAATATATATTTTGAGATCCAAAAATGGAGCGCATAGATTTTTTTGAGGAAAATATTACCGAGAACTTTTCATGAAACATTTTAGGAACCATTTAAGTAGCAATATGACCTTAGATCTCCTAGATTTTTTTGCATCTAGTGTGCCTAGGTCAAGGTCATCCTAAGTGAAATTGTCAACAAAATTTTGGCCTAGATTTTAGAAATAGGTTCCTCTCTTCATTAAATTTCTACATCTACCTCTGTTTTTCAGATGTCTATTTTTTGAATTTCTATATATATTCAAAAAAATTATTTATTTCTTCTTGAGCCCTAGATACAAAAAGTATTTTACATAATTATAGAATCATTCTCCACACCCCAAAAAAGGACCATTGAATACACTTTGTCCCCAATATCCTGAGACAAGTAGATCACTCTCCTTATAATATAATTAAAGTAGAAATAGGCCTAGTTCGCTAGTTTGTATGCCTAGGCTACTGAACCATGTTACCTCACATAAAATTTTCATGAAATTGATTTATCTTACATCTTCCTTACTATTTGGATTTCTATATGTGATGTGTCTGCATTTCGTTAATAGTTGTATTTTATTTATCCAATGGTGAATTGATTTAATCTATTGAGAATTTTCAATCTTTATCCATTTCTTTAATATATATTTTTGTGTGTGAATTTTATGACCCTTAGCACTAAATCTAATATCCCTTTGAGAATAATGTACCGAGAAAAAATTCATTATGAGAATAAGTTAAGAATTATGGCTTTCCATATTTTAAATACCAATTATATAGAGCCTAAGTCAACTAGCATATTCAATGGGAACTTGGGTAAAATCTCTATGCCTACACATGACATACCTAACATTGTTGAGAACCATTCTTACTACACTTCTCAAGTTGACAATGTTTCCTTATGATGAGTATCTCCTAACAAATTGGGAAATCTTTCCAATGACTTGGATAAGGTTAAACAATTGATGGGTCAATAATACTCAAATAGTGATACAATCAATTTTATTAAACGATTGGGGAGAATGATTCAAAATTATGAACATTGTGTGGAAGTGTTACATGGAATTTCTTACATTAATAATAATAATGTAATTTCTATAAGAATTTGAGATAAATATTTTAACTTCTCTAGTGCTACAAATCACGTTGACAATAATATTCCTATACCAACATCATTTCCTAATGTGTCAACACAAAAACCACCCATAATAAATACCTATACATACAACATCAATCTTCTACATGTTAGTCTTTGAGGAATCCCTATCAAAAAAATCTCCTATACACCTCCTTCCATTAGTATTAAATGTTTTCCCCAACTACCACCTTTATCCACTTACCATAATGTTAACATTTCCTAATATAATGTGTCATCCATTTCTCACAATGTTGCGCCTACTTCACAATAAAATATGTCTAATACAAAATTAATCATCAAAGAAACTATCAAAAACCTATCTCCAAGTCTTTAATCCTTAATATAACAATTGAATTTTGTAGCCTAATACAAATTCAACATTCCAACATGTGATAGAGCTATCCTATTTTCCCATGGTATAATCCATATACCATTATCCCTGAATTTAAGGAAATTCTGCAGTTGGGGATATATAATAGAAAAGGTGATCCATTGAATAATGTAAGAAAAAATTAAACCTTACATAGTGACTTCTCAAAAAATCACATATTCATGGCTAAACTATTTTCTTGAAACTTTAGAGATAAATCCTTGCAACGATAGTATTCCTTTCATTCATATTCTATTGATAACTTTTAAAAATTAGCTAACATATCTATACAAAAATTTCAAGATAATATTGGTGTTCAAATTACTTTAAATAATTTGATTCATTGTGAACAATGAGTTAAAGAGGAGGTCACTAATTTTATTTCTAAATATATACATTTGAATGCTCAAATTTCTTATCTCATGCTTGATGGTGATGTTCAATGAATTTTCATTTCTAGTTTGGAGAATGATATTATACATTTTATAATTTAGATCATTTTATGCAATTGTGTGTAGTGACTCACAAATATCAACTTTGAGTGAGCCAATTTGAATTATCCTCATCAATGAATTTCATTTACAAAACTAATGCCACTCAATAATCATTTCAAAATTTCCGAAGAAAAATAAATAATTCATCAAGATTAATAAAAAACCTTCAAATAATATTGATACCCAATTGGTAATCATATCATCAAGCATGGATCTTTCATCATCAATCTTGACACATCACATATTTACTCCTTTTTTTAAATCTTTACATAATATTATTCTTAAGCTGATTAGTTCTAATGCTTTGAATTGTCTTCCTATTAAACTAATCAATAATTCCAAATGCTTGCTTTCTTCTTTTAATTTCAAATCATTTTACCAATCCCACCTTTAAAATGGTCATAGTACAAAAAATTACTTTTGATTGAAATACCTTCTTGAATACTTTATGGATTCCAACACCTTCCTATTGTAAAGGTTTCCAATGAAAATGTAATTAAATAAGTGGTACCCCCTAAGAAAAACCACACACATATTAGAGGATGTTGAGAAGATGGTGAACCAGCCCTATTCCTTGCTTGTTTCAGAAATGGAAGGGTGTGTGAAAGATAAGTCTCTATGTAATCATCCTAAATTGGGCTAGTCTAACCAAAGGCCCTATTTTCCTTAACTAAGGATCTTCCTATGAAATCTGCCAATATAATTGTTTGATTACTGGAATAACTCATCAAAACCATTAAAATCCCTCAAATCAAGGATCATCAATAAGTGATCAGGAATTAATTTATTATTAATTACCTTGGCTTATTTAATTAAATAAACCTCATTAAATCCCTTGGCTAAAGTAAGTAATTAAATAAAATTAAGAAAAGCTTCTAAATTACAAACTCACCACTAATGGACAAATTGATTTATGGATCAATGAGATTTGACACACATGGATCATCTCACATAGATCAATAAAGTTTCAATCCTCATAAGTTATTCTCAATCAATGTCAACTACTCATTCCCCCTCATTCTCCATAAAAGGAATGAATTTTGAGCTCATTTGATCCCACCATCTTGCATTTTAAAGCTTATGCTATAGAATTTAATTCATGCATCTAGTTAATTAGAAAAATACTTCAATTTCATAATGGAATCAATGGATTTAGGATTAATATGTTTATTTTAGATTCATTTAAATGGCTTTTGAAATTTAAATCTTTCATTTTATAGTGTATTGTAATTAGACTAAAGCATAACTCTAAGAGAACAATCATACTTAGATCACACTCTCTCTAAATAGGAAGCTATAACTCCCTCTTGATTTTATGCTTCTAGATTTATTCCTTAGGTAGTAATAATTGAATTAATGAGTTAAATAGAGTGTTGTGTTTGTAGATTTTATAGGTATAGATGAAGTTCACATAAACATGTACACATTTTTGGTGCCAACCATAGGGCCTAGCCCTGGATTTTACATCATTTTGAGTAGATTTCTCTATTTTATACTCAATATTATAGTATATATTCACATTTGGTGAACTGAATCACATCTGGGTGAACATAATCAAACCTGGTATATCCCATCTCACAGCGTGTAAATCCTGAATCACATTTGGGAAAGATCGCATTTGGTAATTTCTGGATCGCATTATGTTTTCTTAATCTCATTTGGTAAATCCTTAATCACATCTAGGAAAGCTCACATTTAGGGAAATTCTTTAATTAGATCTAGCATTTTACTTTGTATAATTAATGTATTTCTAATGGCTTATGGGTGAATTTGGTGTATGTGATTGATTTTAAGAAGCCTAACATTGTTTATAGGATGTTTTTACAGATATTATGCAAGTCAAAGATGATGAAGTGAGAACACTCTCAAAAGTACTAATGTGTGGTCTTGTAGGTTTCCTACAAGAATTCAACCAAAAATCACAAATTTCTTAAGTGATTTCATACGAATTTAAGAAAAATTGAGATTAATTCCCAACCTAATTATAGGATCCTTCTCTTTTCACTTTGGGAAAATTAGAAACTCAAACATTAGATTATGATTTGAAGTCAAATTTGGGGAAATTTCCAATGTGAATTATGTGTTTGATAAGATAAAATGGTATGGATAGGAGTGTATGCTCTTCTCCCTAGTTTAGAATAAGAAATCTAGACTCCTAAGTCATCAGTCCTCTTTATTTCTTTTATCTCTACAGAGCCTTGTCAGTTGAGGAAAACATCTCCCAAGAACAAACCAAGTAAGTACGAGTAGACAGTAACTCTTCCACATGACTATAATCAAGAAGCTTCCTTGAGATGAAAATATTAGAAGATTCAGTTAATTTTGTCCTTGGAACATTAATGATCATTCCTTGGACATGCTTTGATGTTGTGTAGAGCAAAGCCACTTGAATAGTTCTTGCGAGACTACACACATCTAGGTACTCACTGGACTATATGCCTTAATCTTTCCTTATGCAAGACTATGGGAGAAGATTATGAATGGATGCCCAAATTAAACACCTTATGCTAGTGACTACCTAGACTACCTCTAAAAGGTTGGTAATGCTCGTGCAAGGCAAATAGTAATTACCCAAAGACACTCATCATATTTATCCCTTCTTGATATTAATACTTGGCTAATATGACCTCCAACATCCATTGCATTTTTTTGGACTATCATATTCTGAGAAGTCATTGAGTGTGTTTCTAAGTCAATGAGAAAGTATTTCCATTCTCAAGCAAAGTTGTACAAGATAGGTGTGTTTGGAGTCTAGACAATTTTTTCTTGATGTGTTTCAAATAAAAATTTAAGATAACTACCTTAATGTACCACCTCTTAAATGGTTACATACTTTTCAAAACCTTCAGACTCGTGAGAATTTAATAGAAAAAGTCTGACATCTTAAAAAATTTCCTCATTTTCAACCTTGGTGGAAAATGCAAACCAAGCTATCAGAAGTTTGTATCTAGTATAGAGGGTCATTTTTGGTGAAATGATCACATGTGGTTAATCCAAGAATGCATCCAGTAAATAGAGTATATTTAGGATTGAATCTACTAAAGTTGAGTTGGCGGAGCTTTGCATCTAGTATTTTTAGGGTCACATTTGGTTGGTCACATTTAGGATAGAGAATTTTTTGGCATGTGTGTGAATCTTGATCTTTATAGTTTTGACTACCCTTTTTATCCCTCTATCATATTCAATCATTATTGTTAGTCAACCTGAGAGTTTTCATCAGTAAATTTGCAAGTGTACCCTGTATACCTTTTATGATCTCAATTTTTTTATTCAAGTTATGTCATCTTATCACCATCGATCCTCTTTGGTTCCCATCTCAACATCAGGGAATTATAACCCTGTCACACTACAACTTATCAGTCACCTTGTTTTATCAAACTTGCACTGACAATCCTTTGGAAAAATGAACTTGAATGGTTCCAAACATTTTTCCACATGAGGACACTTTGACAATAATCCTATCATGATGCCATGGTTAAAAAAAGAAACAACCATTATTTTTCTAAGAATTTAGAACAAACTCCTAAATTGTTCCAATTTCATCCCAGAGGGACACCAAGAAATAATTCTATATTTGATCAAGACTTACTAGTAATACCTCTTAATACTAAATGAAAACAAACACCTATAATGGATATACTCCATCTATGAAGTTCTACATTTGATGATGAAGACAATTGACATGGACAAAACCATCATAATCACACTTTTGACTCTAGTAGTGATGAATAAATTAATAACGATGAGTACTTAAAACTTAATCAGAGCAAGAAGTTTTAGAATAAAATTAGAGAAAATAATTAGTGAGGACAAAGAAAAATACTTC
Source organism: Thuja plicata (assembly GCA_018584345.1). Classification (NCBI taxonomy): domain Eukaryota; kingdom Viridiplantae; phylum Streptophyta; class Pinopsida; order Cupressales; family Cupressaceae; genus Thuja; species Thuja plicata. The sequence goes on from MU223387.1 coordinate 1,972,229, forward strand.
CTCCACTTAACTTATATGGTAGTTAAGCTCCCTAAATATTAAAATGTTAAAAAAATTAAAGCTAAAGAAGTGCAAACACCTATTTCAATTCTCAAAAAATAACTATATATGTTCCAAATAGAACTTAAGGAGCTCAAAAGAGAAAAAGAGAGAACAACAAAGAAATACTCATTGGAGAACATATGTCCATTTTTTTTTGAGAAAATCTTACACATGATTCCTTTTCTACCTAATATGGGAAGACATAAATATGATCAGTACATGGGAGATACGGATGCTCACATCATCTGAGGTACTTTTTCGCCTTAAGTATAGAATTAATGCATGAACCAATATACTTGATGAGATTGTTTCCAAGAAGCTTATGGAGACCAACCATGGAATAGTTCTAAAAATTAAGACCAAGAATACAAATATTTGAAGAATTGATCCAAAGTTTCATCCAACAATACCCATCTAATATACAACACACTATTACTATGATGGACCTATGTAACACAAAACACTGAATTGATAAATATTTTATCAATTTATTACAATGAAGGAGAAGAATGTCCGTGAGATACTCAAGAAAAATACCTAAATTAGAAAAAAAAATGGAGATCTTCATAAACAACTTGGTACCTAAAATGAATTATGCTCTTCAAATGCAATATTCTCCTATTAGATAGAATGATTAAAAATGTCATTTGAGCTAAAGATGTCATGGTTAGGAAAGGAGAAATCACACTTTACAAAGAGAATAAGTCCTCTAATAACAATAATTACAACAACAAAGATAAACCTAAGTGGTGGAACAAGAAGAAGAATGTGGTTAATGATGGAGTTGTGGATGCACCAAATATGAATGTTAAACTAGCCTTTTTCAATCTCACAAGTACCCTGTAAGAAAATAAAGAGGCTAAGAGAACAACAATGATAATTCTAAGAATGAATAATGAGACAAACAAGAGTAATCCATAGATTGCTATACCTAACCCTACATTCACTCCATTGGGAGAACCCCTTGAGATATTTCTAAAGCTCTTTTAGACAATAAGATCATTACACTATCAGAGTCAAAATCATGGGAACCATAATTGAAACTAAAATGGTGGAATGATAACTACTATTGCATCTTTCATCAAAACAAAGGGCATAAGACCAATGAATGTGTAAAACATAAGCATGTCATACAAGATTTATTAGATGGGGATAGCACCAAGGTGGAAAGACACACTTAGAATGAGAATCCTATGACATTCATGAAACCATTTCCTAATTATCAAAAGGGAGAATCCTCTAATTCTAAAGGAAATGAAGTTAACTATACTTATGATAATAATGATAATGTGATCAACATGATAGAAACAAAAGATGTATCAATCAATATGATCACTATTAAAGGTATAAAAGATAAGCCTGCACACTCAAATGTAGTAACACAAAGTCAAGAAAAGGTGACAATAAAGGGATTCAATTCCTAATAAAAAAACCAATACCATCCAAGTCATCATCTATCATAATTCCAAAATTGATAACATCAAAACAAATGGTTTCTGCACTATTTTTCAATTACAAAGAACCTCAGCTCAAATATCCATATTTGAACTACTAAAGATCTCTCTTGTACACGGTGAATTTCTTGAACAAGCCTTGCATACAACCAATGTTCCAAAATAATCAGATATAGACAAATTCTAGGCTATGGTTGGTCATCTAACGTCTACTCATTATTCATCCTTTTTAGAAGAAGATGAAAAATCCTTAGATCATCCACATAATCAACCCTTGCACATTGAAGTTTTGATTCATAAAGATCAGGTGAATCATGTACTGATAGATGGAGGCACATGTTTGAGTATTTGTACGTTCAGATTGTTTAAGGCACTAGGATTTTTAGAACATGCCATTGATCCACAGAGAAAGATAACAATTAAAGCCTATGACAAAGAAGAGAGATCATCCAAGGGATTAGTTGTGCTACCTATAAGAATAGGTCCAATAGAACGTGACATGATCTACCATGTTTTTGATTTTCTATTATCTTACAATATACTATTGGATAGACCATGAATATAGGATATGCAATTGATTCCATCCACTTATCATCATTGCATTATATTTCCACACAACATAGTAGAAGTTACAATTACAACATATTCAAGCTACTCCTACAATAACGTAAAAACAAATAGCATGATTCTCAACAACGAGGAAGTTCCTAAAGAGTTTATAGCTAAAATCTCAAAGGACGTGGTAATGAAAAGCTTTGGGAAATTAGTAAAACTTGAAGAAGCTAGCATGTGGTAATATTAAATTGATTCAAAACCATCATTAGATAATCTCCCAATGTCTCCAAGATCATAGGTAGACCATAAATGTTATTTACACCTTCTGCATAAAAAGTATTGGCTATTCATGAAGCAATGGGTATGGTCAAACCTATAATATCTCGAGAAGAAGAAGATGAAGAGAAAGCATTCGTATCATAGTTATATAGAGAAGAAAAGGAAGATAGTGAAGTAAAACATGTGGAAATATCTCTAAAAAAATATGGAAAAGGTTACGGTCTCCTAAAAAAGGATACAAAGGAAAAGGACCTTTAGAGGCTAAACGTAGAGGACTTATTGAACCAATACACATGGAACTTTTGGGACTCAAAATACAAAATAGGATTGTGCTTCAATAATGAACCAAAACACCCTACCCTAATAGATGATCCAATATTTGATAAGGAAAGTGATCATGAGGAAGAAGACATTGATATTGTACCATGAACATTTGAAATATTGTTTCATATAGGCATTAAGAATCTTGACTATCAAGCTGAACCTTACATACCCACTGACTGAAGAGAACAGTAAAAATACCATGTACGATTGTTACAAAAAATAAATATTCAAGAATCAAAGTAAGAATAAGAAGGATTGGATAATCCTTATGAAGTCTGGAAAGAAGATGAATATCATGAAGGAGCACATCTAGAAGAAGAATAAAGAGGAAGTACTAGAGAAGAAGAAAGAAAATCAAATATCATTTCAGAGCTATCCTCTTTAAGGAAGTAGAAAAGTCTACATCCAAATTGTGTGCAATTGAATATGATCAGACATGTCCTTGATCTACCACACTTTGATTCAGAAAGTGAAAATATAATTCATCAAATAACTATTACTAAATTCATAGGCCGGTCTGAAGATAGTAGCTCATATTTACATGATTATGAATGGGGTCAAATGTCTAATGTTATTATGGATATTGAGATCGATGTGATTCATCAATTTGCACCTCCATATGAAAGAGGAGAAAGTTCTACTACTACAAACATTATGATAGGATTAGCTAATATAATAATCCCATGTATGATTAAGGCAAACAATGGAGGCTTGATAATACAAGAAGAATATCAAAGGGTATTAGAAGAAAAAAAACCCCAACAATGTGACCAGACCAAGATAATAATTGATATGGTTCCTCTAAGAATAGCCCTTGTTCGGATAAGAGAAAGAGAAGAAGGAGAAAGCTCAAATGTTAGATCGCTAGAGTTAGGTTTACATAATACTACAATGCAACTAATAATAATGATTAGACTCTTAATGATATAATTAATATAGAATATAACCTAATAGAACTCATCTTATCATTTAATAGTCTTCATACTAACATAGTGTTTTCTTTAGAATAATGTGAATCCCCATCATTGATAAACTCTAAATTAATTGACCGGACTCAATCAGAGCCTACAAACATGATAAAATTTCCTAATGACTATACCCTTGCTTTCTATCTAACTTATTGTGAACCTTATACCTCTTACACTAGTTAAATGAGCACAAACCTAATAGACGATGATATCAAGTTTCTTAGTCTCAAAATGAAAAACAAAAGGAAAAAGAGAACTGATGGTAAAAAGCACATTGTGGCAATATTAGATTCTAAAATAGTAAAAACAAAATACGTATCTAATGGTGAAAACCTCTCAGATACTTGATATTACATAATAGATTCAAATTTAATGAACTAAATCACATCTGGTGAACATAATCAAACCTGGTATATCCCATCTCACAGCCTATAAAACCTGAATCACATTTGGGAAAGATCACATTTGGTAATTTTTGGATCGCATTTAGTTTTATTAATCTCATTTGGTAAATCCTTAATCACATTGAGGAAAGTTCGCATTTAGTGAAATTCTTTAATCACATCTAGTTTTTTACTTTGTATAAGTAATGTATTAATAATGGCTTATTGGTGAATTTGGTGTATGTGATTTATTTTAATAAGCCTAACATTATTTGTAAGATGTTTTGACAAATATTATGTATTTATAGCTAGATTTCTGGTTTTGATTGTGTGTGTTTTTAAGCATCAACGTTTCGGATCACACTCCGTGATCCATCATCAGGATGAGAGAACAATAAGGAGAAAATAATAAGCAGCAGACTCAGCCTCACTCAAAGGATAAAAAGGAAGGGTTGGGGGGAGAAAGAAGGCACAGAAAGCAAGGGGGAAAGAATAAAATAATAAGAATAAAAGACTACCAAGGGTAAAAAAGAACAATAAAAAGAAGTTTTTATTGTTCTTTTTTACCCTTGGTAGTCTTTTATTCTTATTATTTTATTCTTTCCCCCTTGCTTTCCGTGCCTTCTTTCTCCCCCTAGCCCTTCCTTTTTATCCTTTGAGTGAGGCTGAGTCTGTTGCTTATTATTTTCTCCTTATTGTTCTCTCATCCTGATGATGGATCACGGAGTGTGATCCGAAAAGTTGATGCTTAAAAACACACACAATCAAAACCAGAAATCTAGCTATAAACTCAATGGATTGTGGAAATCTGATCAATTTAAATATTATGTAGGTTAAAGATGATGAAGTGAGAACACTCTCAAAAGTACTAATGTGTGATCTTGTAGGTTTCCTACAAGAATTCAACCAAAAATCATGAATTTCTTAAGTGATTTCATAAGAATTTAAGCAAATTTGAGATCAATTCCCAACCTAATTAGAGGATCTTGCTCTTTCACTTTGGGAAAATTAGAAACTCAAACATTAGATTATGATTTGAAGTCAAATTTGGGGAAAATTTCCAATGTGAATTATGTGTTTGATAAGATAAAATGGTATGGATATGAGTATACGCTCTTCTCCCTAGTGGATAATAATAAATCTAGACTCCTAAGTTGTCAGTCCTCTTTATTTCTTTTGTCTACACAGGGCCTATTAGTTGAGGAAAACATCTCCCAAGAACAACCCAAGTAAGTATGAGTAGATGCTAACTCTTCCACATCACTATAATCAAGAAGTCCTTGAGATAAAAATCTCAGAAGACTTAGTCAATTTTTTCCTTGGAACGTTAATGATCATTCCTTGGACATGCTTTAATTTTGTGTAGAGTGAAGCTCCTTGAATCTTTCTTGTGAGACTACACACATCTAGGTACTCACTGGGCTATATGCCTCATTCTTTCCTTGTGCAAGAATATGGCAGAAGATTATGAATGGATCCCCAAATTAAACACCTTATGCTAGTGACTACCTAGAGGATGGTAATGCTCATGCAAGGCAAATAGTAATTGCCCAAAGGCACTCATCATATCGATCCCTTCTTGATGTTAATACTCAGCTAATATGACCTCCAACATCCATTGCATTTTTTTGGACTGTCATATTCTAAGAAGTCATTGACTCTGTTTCTAATTCAAGGCAAAAGTATTTCCAATCTCAGGCAAATTTGTACAGGGTAGGTGTGTTTGGAGTCTTGACAATTTTTTCTTGATGTGTTTCAAATCAAAATTAAAGATAACTACCTTAATATAGGACCTCTTAGATGCTTACATACATTTCAAAACCTGCAGACTCATGAGAATTTAATAGACAAATCCTGACATTTGACAAATTTTTCTCATTTTCAACCTAGGTTGAAAATGCAAAAAGGGCTTTCACAAGTTTGTATCTTGTATAGAGGGTCATTTTTTGGTTAAATGATCACATGTGGTTAGTCCAAGAACACATCCAATAAAAAAAGTATATTTAGGATCGAATATGCTAAAGTTGAGCTGTCGAAGCTTTGCATCTAGTCTTTTTAGGGTCAAATCTGGTTAGTCACATTTACAATAGAGAATTTTTTGGCATGTGTGAGAATCTTTATATTTACAATTTTGAATACCCTTTTTATCCCTCTATCATCTTTAGTCATTATTGTTAGTCAACCTAAGATTTTTCATCAGTAAATTTACAAGTGTGCCCTGCATACCTTCTAGGATCTCAAACAATGTTTTCAAGTTATGTCATCTTATCACCATCGATCCTATATGGTTCCCATCTCAAAATCAAGGCATTCTAACCCTCTCGCACTAGAACTTATCAGTCACCTTGTTTTATCAAACTCGCGCTTACCATCCTTTGGAAAAATGAACATGGACGGTTCCAACCATTTTTGCACATGAGGACACTTCGACAATAATCCTATCATGATTTCATGGTTAACACAAGAAATAAAATTTTTTTTCCTAAGAATTTAGAACAAACTCCTAAATTGTTCCAATTTCATCCCAGAGGGACATGAGGAAATAATTCTATATTTGGTCAAGACTTACTAGTAATACCTCTTAATACTAAATGACAATAAAGACCTGCAATGGATATACTCCATCTATGAAGTTATACATTTGATGATGAAGACAATTGACATGGGAAAAACAATCATAATCACATTTTTGACTCTGGTAGTGATGAATAAATTAATAATGATGAGTATTGAAAAATAAATCAGAGCTAGAAGTTTAAGAATAAAATTGGAGAAAATCATTAGTGAGGACAAAGAAAAATACTTCCTCCACTTAGCTTCTATGCGAGTTAAGCTCCCTAAATATTACAATGTTAAACAATTTAAAGCTGAAGAAGTGCAAACACCTATTTCAATTCTTAGAAAATAACTATATACATTACAAACAGAACTTAAGGAGCTCAAAAGAGAAAAAGAGAGACCAACAAATAAATACTCATTAGATAACATGAGTCCATTTTTGTTAGATATAAACTTACACATGACTCCTTTTCTACCTAATATGGGAAGACCTAAATATGATAAGTACATGGGAGATACAGATTCTCACATCATGTGAGGTACTTTTTTTCCTTAGGTATAAAATTAATGCATGAACCAATATACTTGATGAGATTGTTTCCAAGAAGCTTAGGGGGACCAACCATGGAATGGTTCTCAAAATTAAGACCAAGAATACAAATATTTGAATAATTGATCCAAATTTGCATCCAACAATACTCGTCTAATATACAACACACTATTACTATGATGGACCTATGTAACACAAAATACTGAATTGATAAATATTTTATCAAATTCTTACAATGATGGAGAAGAATGTTCACGAGATACTAGAGAAAAATACCTAAATTAGAAAAAAAATGGAGATCTTCATAAACAAGTTGGTACCTGAAATGAATTATGCTCTTCAAATGAAATATTCTCCTATGTTTGATAGAATGATTAAAAATTTCATTTGAGCTAAATATGTCATGGTTAGGAAAGGAGAAATCATACTTTACAAAGAGAATAAGTCCTCTAATAACAACAATTATAACAACAAAGATAAACCTAAGTGGTGGAAAAGGAACAAGAATGTGGTTAATTATGGAGTTGTGGATGCACCAAATATGAATGTTAAACTAGCCTTTTTCAATATCACAAGTACCGTGCAAGAAAATAAAGAGGCTAAGAGAACAACGATGATAATTCCAAGAATGAATAATGAGAAAAACAAGAGTAAGCCCTAGATTTCTAGACCTAACCCTACATTCACTATCAGAGGAAAAATTATGGGAACCATAAGTGAAACTAAAATGGTGGAATGATAACTACTATTGCGCCTTTCATCAAAACGAAGGGCATAAGACCAATGACTGTGTAAAACATAAGCATGTCATACAATATTTATTATATGGGGATAACATCAAGGTGGAAAGACACACTTCGAACGAGAATCCTAAAATATTCATGAAACCATTTCCTAATTATGAAAAGGGAGAATCCTCTAAGTCTAGAGGAAATGAAGTTAACTATAATTATGATAATAATGATAATGTGATCAACATGATAGAAACAAAAGATGTATTAATCAATATGATCACTATTAAAGGTATAAAAGACAAGCCTGCATACTCAAACGTAGGAACACAAAGTCAAGAAAAGGTGACAATAAAGGGATTCAATTCGTAATAAAAAAACTAATACCATCCAAGCCATCATCTATCATAATTCCAAAATTGATAACATCACATAAAATGGTTTCCGCACTATTTTTCAATTACAACCTGATAGATCAATTACAAAGAACCTCACCTCAAATATCCATATTTGAAATACTAAATATCTCTCTTATACATGGTGAATTTCTTGAACAAGCCTTGCATACAAAAAATGTTCCAAAATACTCATATATAGACAAATTCTAGGCTATGGTTGGTCATGTAATGTCTACTCATTATTTATCCTTTTTAGAAGAAGATGAAAAATCCTTAGATCATCCACATAATCAGCCCTTGCACATTGAGATTTTTATTCATAAAGATCAAGTAAATCATGTATTGATAGATGGAGGCACATGTTTGAATATCAAGTACCTTCAGATTGTTTAAGGCACTAGGATTTTTAGAACATGCCATTGATCCATGGAGAAAGATAGCCATTAAAGCCTATGAAAAAGAAGAGAGATATTTCAAGGGATTAGTTGTGCTACCTATGAGAATAGGTCCAATATAATGTGACATGATCTGCCAAGTTCTTGATTTTCTATTATCTTACAATTTATGATTGGATAGACCATGAATACATGATATGCAACTGATTCCATCCACTTATCATGAATGCACTATATTTCCACACAACGGAGTAGAAGTTACAATTACAAGATATTCAAGCTACTCCTGCAATAACATAAAGACAAATAGCATGGTTCCCGACAACAAGGAAGTTCCTAAAGAGTTTACAACTGAAATCTCAAAGGACATGGTAATGAAAAGCTTTGGAAAATTAGTAAAACTTGAAGAAACTAGCATGTTGTAATATAAACCGGATTCAACACCATCATTGGATAATCTCCCAATTTCTCCAAGATCATATGGTAGACCATAAATGTCATTTACACCTTCTGCGTAAAAAGTATTGGCTATTCATGAAGCAACAGGTATGGTCAAACCTACAATATCTTGAGAAGAAGAAAATGAAGATAAAGCATTCGTATCATGGTTATATAGAAAATAAAAGGAAGATAGTTAAGTAAAACATGTGGAAGTATATCTAAAAATATATGCAAAAGGTTATGGTCTCCTAAAACAAAAAGGATACAAAGGGAAAGTACCTTTAGGTGCTAAACGTAAAGGACTTATTGAACCAATACACATGGAATATTGGGACTCAAAATACAAAACATGATTGGACTTCAATAATGAAACAAAGCACCCTACCCTAATAGATGATCCAATATTTGATAAGGAAAGTGATCATGAGGAAGAAGATGCTGAAATTATACCATGAACATTTGAAATATTGTTGCATATAGGCACTGAGAATCCTGAATATCAAGCTAAACGTTACATACCCACTCACTAAAGATAACAATAAAAACACCATGTATGATTGTTGCATCAAATAAATATTGACGAATCAGAGTAAGTAGAAGAAGGATTGGATAATCATTATGAAGTCCGAAAAGAAGATGAATATCATGAAGGAGCACATCTAGAAGAAGAAGAAAGAGGAAGTACTGGAGAAGAAGAAAGAAAATCAAATATCATTTTAGAGATATCCTCTATAAAGAAGTAGGAAAGTCTACATCCAAATTGTGGTAAATTGAATATGATCACACATGTCCTTGATCTACCACACTTTGTTCCACAAAGAGAAAATAGGGTTCATAAAATAGCTATTACCGAATTCATTGGCCACTCTGAAGATAGTATCTCATATTTACATGATTATGAATGGGGTCAGATGTTTGATGTTATTATGGATATTGAGATCCATGTGATTCATCAATTTGTACCTCCATATGAAAGAAGAGAAAGTTATACTACTACAAACTTCACAAAAATTATGATAGGATTAGCTAATATAATAATCCCATGTATGATGAAAGAAAAAATTGGAGGCTTGATAATACAAGAATAATATCAAAGGGTATTAGAAGAAAAAAATCCTAACAATGTGACCAGACCAAGATCAATAATTGAGATGGTTCCTCTAAGGATAGCCCTTGTCCGGATAAGAGAAAGAGAAGAAGGAGAAAGATCAAATGTTAGGTTGCTAGAGTTAGGTTTACATAATACTACAATGCCACTAATAATGATGATTAGACTCTTAATGATATAATTAATATTGAAGATAACCTAAAAGAACTCATCTTATCATTTAATAGTCTTCATACTAACGTGGTGTTGTCTTTAGAATAATGTGAATCCCTATATCATTAATAAACTCTGAATTAATCAACTCGACTCAATCAGAGCCTACAAACATGATAAAATTTCCTAATGACTATACCCTAGCTTTCTATCCAACTTATTATGAACCTTATACCTCTTCCACTAGTAAAAGGAGCCCAAATCTAACATAGGACGATATCGAGTTTCTTAGTCTCAAAATGAAAAACAAAAGGAAAAAGAGAAGTGATGGTAAAAACATAGTCTGGCAATATCAGATTCTAAAATAGTAAAAATAAAATATGTATCTAATGGTGAAAACCTCTTAGAGGTGCCAAAGGATTAAACTCTTTATATTCTTCCTCATAATTTCTAAGAAAAGTCTTCAGTATTGATACAACCAACACAATCAGTTAATCTTGGGACAACTAAAGCTCCATAGATAGTTCACATTGCACAATTTTTATTAGGAGAGGAGAAATCAAAATGTAGTGAAATCCTCAAAGAAAAGAAGATCAAATTTGTGTGGTCTTATTATGACATGCTTGGACTAGAACCAGAGTTGATAATGCATCATTTTTCTATTTCTCTTTGGGTAAAACCTCTGAAACAGAAACATTTTTAGTGAAAGAAGAATTGGAAAATATTTCGAAAGATAGATTGATAAGAGACATTTCTTATGTATGATGGATTTCTAATGTGTTCCCTATTTCTAAAAGTAGATAAATTCATAAGAGTTTGCACAGATTTTAGATATTTAAAAAAATCTTGTCTGAAAGGTGATTTTCCATTTACAAACATTGACATGATTGTAGATCTTACAGTAGGATATTAAATATACTCACTTATGGATGGTTTTTATAATTACAATCAGATAGAAGTTGAACTTGGAGATCAATAAAAGACAACATTTACCTGCACATGGGGTACCTTTTGCTGGAGTGTAATTTCATTTGGATTAAAGAATTCTTGAGAAAAGTCTCAAAGGATTATGACAACAATCTTTCATGACATGATGCACAAAAACATGGAGTACTACATGGATGATACCGTAGTTAAGTTAAGAAGAAGAGAAACAAATATTAAACAAAATGGAGAAATTTCAATTAAGACTCAATCGAAAGAAATGCATATTTGGTGTCAAATTAGGGAAGCTATTAGGATTCTTAGTCTCATAAAATGTAATTGAAGAATATTCATTAAAATTAAAAGTGATCATGGAGATGCAACCACTGAAAATGTGAGACCTTCACTAGACTGTTATAGTTTACTATATTTGTTTCATGCTTTCAGCAGTTTATGCTTTGACATACTTTGACTTCAGCAATACTTTTCGTACTTTTGAGGATCGGTGGAATCCTGTGTTATATATTCAGCACCTGATTTTGTAATCAAGGTACTATTGAGATGCTTATGTTCTAATTTAGTTTCAGCTTATGTTGATGTTTTATTTGGATCTAAATGTATAAATGTAATATGATGGAAATGGTTTAGGAAACTGATGCTAGGATATTTCAGTTCTAAATGCAATGTGGTTTATATGCTTACACATATTATTGACGTGACGTTATGATTCATATCATGTTGTGTTGGATCTACTGATGTGTGCATTGAGTGTGCAGGAAGAGTTGACCATGGATCTAAATCGGGGACCCAGTTCTGGAACCTATGTATATACCTGTGCTTACCAAGGTCCTGCCTATATAAAGAGACATGGAACTCATTGTTATGTGTTTATTTCATAAACGTGGTTTGCATGTATGTTATTAAATTAGTAAATTTTCATGTTATCAAGTCATGTCTAATGTTTTAATTTAATGTGCCAAATTTGGCAAGTGTTGTAATTTATTATGGACATGGCTAGTAATTGGAAACCAATGTAAGTCAAGGGTTAACTAAGGTCATCTCTGAGTAGTACCCATGTTTACCCCAGGGTTAGAATTTTCTAGAGTTTCTTTGACTTAGATTTTCGTAGGTTAACTTCAGGGTAAGTTTTAGAGGGTCTTTTGGACTCTTAGAGGGTAACCGGGGTCAGTTTTTGTCACCCAACTTGGTACCCTATGGGTTAGGGGTCATTTTATGTCATTAATGAGCCTCTAAACTCATTTATTACCCCCTTAAAGTGTCATTTTCATCTTTGAGCGAATTTGAAAGAGGAGTGTGACTT
>MU223387.1:1986579-2038871 GCA_018584345.1 Thuja plicata
CCCCGCTCCCCTTCTGCCCCCCTTCGGCTGCGGGTGGTGCTGTCGACCGCACGGCCACCACGCCGCCCATCTTCCACCCTCTGTGAATATCATCCGCCGCCTTCTTTCCCCCCTTCACCGCCGCCGGACCACCATCTCTCGCTGCCCCTTCCGCCTCCATGTGGATTGCATTTAAAATCTTTTTTTTTTTATATATTTAAAATGGGGTTGTTGTTTTTAGATTGGGATATTTTCTTAAATCAATTAGATTTGATTTAGTTATTTGATTCCTAAATGAGATTTGATTTTTAGAAGGAAATGGCATGTTAAGATAGATTGAATTTTCCTGAAATGTTTAGATATATGTTTATATTATTTAGTTGGTTGATTAAATTAGATTTACTTAAAATTTGATTTACGAAATTAGTTTAGATTACAAGATTTATTTTTGTTATCAATTTAATTATCATATATTAATTAAATTAAATGTTAGGGTTTTAATTTTCTTTTGACAGGGATGTCGATCATAGATTTATAAATATAAGTTTTAGACGTTATTTCCCTAATTAAATTATTCAGTTAAACTTTAATCTAGTTAACGTCCTATAACTTTGGGATCATTTCCAACCCCTTCAACTTCGCGTTATACGTCCTTCAAGGGAATTATCGCTACCTTTGACCGTTTCATGCACGGTTGACTTTTAGTTGACCGTGGTCAAGACCTTGTCTGATAGTCTCATTTTTGGAACCCAGTGCTCTTTGCGGCCTCTGGAACCTTAGTTTTTAGTTTCATACCTTTTAGAGATAGTTGACTTTTTGGTCAACATGGGTTGACTTTTTTGGTCAACTGTCTCATTTTGTGCACCTTTGACTTCCTCTGTGCATAGTAGACCTAAGTTACACTCATTCACGTTTATCAAGGGATGTTTGACTTTTGGTCAACCTTAGTTGACTTTTAGTCAAACTGTCTCAATTTGCATGTACAACTCTTCCTTTGGGTCTGAGTGAACCCTAATTGTACCCTTCACCTTTTTAGCATATAGTTGACCTTTGATCAACTCTAGTTGACTTTCAGTCAACTACCTCAGTTTGCGTGAAGTTCCTGTTGGGAACTTTAGTCATCCCTTAGGATAGCTGTGAAAGCTATTCCTCTCCTTGTGACCTGTTCTGGTTATCTTTTACCCTTGAACCATTTTGCATGCACTTGTTACCCTTGTCATTGTTTTAGTATCCCATTCTTGCGTTATTTAAAATTTTTTTGTTCGTGTGTTTTTGCCCAACTTTTGGGCATGACAGAAAAATATAAGTCAAATGAAAACAATCCAAAGAAAACTTCAATCCATATGAAGATTATGTTAGATAATTGGGAGGGGAGGGGGGCGTTGAGTTAGTTAGTTCTCAATTATCCTACAATCCAAAATTCTCCCAGATGTATATAAAAACAATTTCAAACATATAAATCAACTCAGTGATATGTATACTATGATCTCAGACTTTTAGCAATATAATGAGTAGCAATAAATCAATACTGTGATTACCGTCCAAAGTATATAAAGTAATATGTGAAGAAAAATAGAAATCCACAACAATCATACACTTTGACACATATTTTTAACATGGAAACCCTGCTAAGGGAAAAATAACATGGGAGTAATAACCCAAAATATTTCACTCTTCTGAAGTGAGCTTGGTTAAGAGCCAACCCTCTTAAAGGTTACAATGCACACTATTAAATGTGACTTGGTTAAAGGATTTGAAACTAACAATTCTCTCTTTTCCAATCATTCACTATGGGGTCAACAAGAAAATACTCAATATTCATTAGAATGTCATAATAAATACTTTCACATCCTACTTGGATAAGATATTTATCCATAACAATGGTTAAACTGATAGAGTAATGATCTGATTCAAATGCAACTCTATTTGTAGATTTTTAGATCTATGCTAAGTACATAATACCTCTGATCAATTTTTTCACTTTAGTTCACTTGATTGTTCATACTATGTTCTGCTCGATTAATGTTCTTTCCTTTGTCAATCGGTGATGTCTGCAGGAATACTTAGTTATATCTTTAACTTGTTTGATCAGTCATGCATGAGATTTTCATGTGTGGGCATCATAGAAACATGTGATGCATAATGAATCGCTTGTCTCTTATATAGACATCTTAACTCATTAAATTTCCATCATTTATATTTTTCCTCTTAATCTCCATCATTGGTTTTGCCTCTTAAACCTTCCTCGGTAGTTGTGTTAAAAACACATTTCAATCTTGTTTATTTGATCTTCCTTGAATTTTCATAACCATTTGATTATCATAACAAACCTTATCATTTACTTCAAAATCGTCAATTACCAGCTCATCATTTTAGTCGGCCTTGGTTTGATTAAATTTCTCGGTCAATACCATGATGTGTAGGCGATCCCTAGCTCAGTTATCACTGTGCTCGGTAGACACTATATTTACTCGGTGTTCACTATTACTCGTTGTATACAAAAGTATTCAATTATCGACCACATAAACTTTGTTTTTTTTAAGATCTTCAATCCAATATTAGATTTTTGAACTACTATAATGATACTGAAATAAGTTGACATCAATGACAATACATTAACTGATTAATTTCAATCATGATATATGTAACTCGGTTGACAATAAACAAAATGACTTCAAACATACAATCAGTTGTAGTTCATTAATCTCTCCCTTTGGCATTGATGGCAACAAAATATGAAATATGCAATATGAAAATGCCATAGAATACCAAACTTATGTTCTACAACCGCAAAATAATGTAGCTCTCCCTAGCTTGAATATATAAAATGTGTTAGCATTGAAAACTCACCATGTAGACTCTCTCTACGTATTTGAATCTTATGTTCTTCAATCTTTTCTCTCTATAGATAGACATTACATTTCTATCCCTTTATCATTCTCTCCCTTTAATGTATAGATATTTCATTGATCATTCTCTCCCTTTGAGAACAGTGCCAAAAATAAAAATATATAGTTGTTCAGTAGCTAAAAATAATATCTCTTGTTTGTGGTGTAGTAAAATAAGTACCTTGGAGTGTACTGTTATATCTTTGTCAATCCAGTTCATGTTTGCATCAATATTATCGATATTATGATTTCATGTAGGTCTATGCAACCTCCTAGACAACTTAGTGACTGGTAGACAAGGGACAAACCCTTAGTATACTCCTCAAGTACTCAAATGTATACTTCGGTAAGGGTTTAGTGAATATGTTTGCAAGTTTTTCTTTTGATTCTACATATTCTAGTATAACTTGTTTCTCTTGTACTTGTTCCCTCAAGTACTGATATTTGATAAATATATGATTTGTCTTTGTATGCATCACAGGGTTCTTTGAAATATTTATTGCACTAGTATTATCACATTAAATTATCACTAGGTGAGTGATCTCTTCATTCATATCATTTAAAAGTTGTTTTATCCATGCAATGTTGAAACAGTTTACAACAGCAGCAACATATTATGCTTTTGCAGTTGATTGAGATATGCATCCTTTCCTTTTACTTATCGAGGTAACTAATCTTTCTCCTATAAAGAATTCTCCGCCACTAGTGCTCTTTCTATCATGAATGTTCCCATCCCAATCAACATCTTTGTAAACTTTCAGTTCGAACGTGCCTTCCCTTTTGTACCATAATCCATAATCTTCAGTGCTCTTCAGATATCTAAAAATTCTCTTTAAAGTAGTTATATGAGATTCTCTGGGATTGTTAAAAAATATTTCTACAATTCCAATTGTGTGCGCTATGTCTAGTCTAGTGAGTATAACATACATCAACTTTCCAATCATACATTGGTACAATGTCTGATTTAGCTCCTGTGTCTTATCTTCTTTTGTCAATTTTCATCCTATCACCATAGGTGTTCCGAATGGTTTTGATTCTTCCATTCTGAATGTCTTTAGTACTTCCTTGATGTATTTTGATTGATTAATGTAGATACCTTCAGCCTATTGTAAAATTTGCAAGCCAAAAAAAAATTTGATCTCTCTAAACATTGACATTTCAAATTCTTTCCTCATTTCATCAGCAAATGATGTTCATAAGAAATCATTTCCTCCAAATATAATATCATCAACAAAAATTTCAGAAATAAGAGTTTTATCATCCTTTCCTCCTTTCAAATACATATTGATTTTACAACTTGTTCTAATAAATCCAATCGTAATAAGATAGGAATGTAGTCATTCATATCATGCTCTTGGTGCTTGTTTCAAACCATACAACACTTTGTATAACTTACATACCATGCTTGTATGAGTAGGGTCAACAAAACCTTCTGGTTGTTCAATGTATACCTCTTCTTCCTGTATCCCATTTAGAAATGCAAACTTAGCATCCATCTGCTATACTTTGAATCCTTTATATGATGCATATGCAAGTAATATTATAACTCCTTCAAGTCTAGCAATGGGTGCAAAATTTTCTCCATAGTTAACACCTTCTTCTTGTGTATACCCTTTTCATACTAGTCTTTCTTTATTTATAGTTACATCTCCATTCTCATCTAATTTGTTTCTAAATATCCATTTGGTGCCATTTAAATTCTTATCACTCGGTCTTATTAATAACGTACATGTTTTTTTTATGTATCTGCTAAATTTCTTCATTCATTGCAATAAACCATTCTTCATTTTCAAGTGCATCTCTAACATTTTTAGGTTCAAATTCATAGATCAAAAATGTGTTATCTTACAACTTATTTCGTTTCATCATGCTATCTCTCTTATCTCCAATAATATGATTTTGTGGATGATGTCTTCTTACAAATTTTTTTAGTATATGTTCAATTCTTTGTTTTCATTATGTTCTCCATTAGGCTCATTGTGTTCTTGATCATGATCTTCATTTGTAACATTTTCCTGTTCTCATTTGATGCCTCTTGTTGCTCGGTAACATTACCCTATTGTACAGTAACATTAGGTATCTGCGTGGGAAAAGTGTCTGGTTCTTCAATGTAGAAAAATCTATTGTAATCTTCAGGTTCTTTGTGCTTTCCTCATTATTCTTCTTAGCAAATTCATCAAATCTTACATTTTCACTTTCAATGATCTTTTTATAAGTCTTGTTCAAACGTTTATAATTTTTTCTTATTAGAATATCCAAGAAATATTCCTTCTTCAATATTTGAATCAAATTTTCTATTTCTATGATCTTTCAGAATATAACAATGACTTCCAAATATTCTAAAATAGCTGAAATTAGTTGTATAACCATACCATAAATTATAATGTGTCTTATTCATGTATTTATTTAGGTGTACTTGGTTCAGTGTGTACAAAATAGTACTTGCAGCTTCTTCTAGTATGTTTGAGAAACATTATTTTCAATCATCAGTGTTGTAGCACAATCCACAATTGATAAATTCCTCCTTTCAAAGTTTCCATTATTTTGTAGTGTCCATGGTGCAGAGACCAGTCTCTTAATTCCATACTCATTACAAAATTTAGTGAACTGATTAGAAAAAAATTCTCCTCCTCTATCAGATCTCAAAATTTTTAGTTCTCTACCACTTTCTTTATCCACTTTACCTTTGTACCATTTGAACATATTAAATGCTTTAGATTTTTGTTTTAAGAACATGATAGTCATAATTCTAGAGTAGTCATCAAAAAATAAAATAAAGTATATGTCACCATAACAACTCTGTGTTCTCATTGGTCCACATAGCTCTTTTGACTGTTCCCCACTGTCGATCAACTTTCTTGTTCCATTATAGATTCTATCTTTTCTATTCTCAAATGCAACTCAGTGACCTATTTTATTTAACTATAAAACACTCAAAACATTATAATTAAGGCCTTTCACGCAATATGCATTCTCACATTTGATTTGATTGTTCATAATTATAGTACTTTTTTCCTTTCACTTGACAAGGTGTATCATTTCCCATTCTAACATATCCACCATTATAATGCTCAAGAAATTCAAAATTTTCTTTATCTCAGCCATGTGATGTGTGCAACCACTATCAATAACCCAAATGTCATGCTTACTAAGTTTAGAAATAAGTTTCATTTCAACATACCTTTCATCTTCTTCTAAATATTCATTCAAAGCTACAAATACTGTCTCAATATATTCATTAGTGTCAGAATTAGTGTCATTATATTTATCTTTGGCAATGTAACAAGCCTTCATGCCTTTGTCTTTGCAATCTCGGTTATTCCTTATGTCATACTATAGTTGCTTCTATATTCTAGATCATATTTTATGTCATTATATCTTTCATTTCTTTCATCATTATTTCTGTTATGGAATTGGGCAGCAAAGTGTCAAATTTGTTTACAATTAAAGCATATCAAAGGTAGTTTACCTTTATACCTTCCTTTTCCTTTGTGCAATCTTCTAACCATTAGTGCTTCAAGTTCATCAAGTTATTTATCATCACTGTTAGTATCACTGTTATTTCTTATCATGTGTTTGCTACAAGATTTACTAATTCTTAGAGAAGCAATAAATGCATATTCCATTTTAAGTACAAAGGTATTATCAAAAAATTCCAGGTCACAAGAAATCAATCTACCGACAAGGCTATCAATTGTAATATTATTTCTAGGTGTTTTTCTCATTTCGCATTTCATGAAGAGACTCTTATGGAACAAATAGGCAATAAAGTTCTAAGAATCTTAGTCACAATAGTATCTTCATCAATAGTTCCACCTACTCTATGAATGGAATTCACAACCTCGTTGAGTCGGGTACTTTACTGTGGTATGTTCTATCCTTCTTTCATTCTCATGTCATCAAAATTTCCTCAGAGATTTTAGATTTGGATCTTTGTACATTTTCCTCAATAAAATAATGTAATCTTGTCCCACATCTTCTTGGATGATGTACATGTCTTGATATCCTCAAATTCAGCATTAATAAGTGAAGAAGCAATTTCTACCATCATAGTGTTGAGTTCATGTTTTCATTTCATCTAAGTAATAGTCAAAGGTCTGGTAGGTAGTTTGAATTCATTATCTAGATACAACATTATGTCATCTCCAATCCCTATCAGGTATAGTCTCATTTTTCTCTTCCATGTTGAGAACTTCTCCTTGTTCAACTTCATTGCATCTCTCTTATACATCTTGTGATCTTTAGCTTAAGTCATTTAAAACTTTCCTTCTAAGCACTCTATGCTCTGCTGCAAATTGTTAGATGAATGAGAGGGGGGTGAATCAATTAGTTCTCAATTATCCTATAGTCTAAAATTCTCCTAGATGTATATAACAACAATTTCAAACATATAAATCAACTCGGTGATATATATACTGTGATCTCATTTTTTTATTCCTATACCAAGTAGTAGTAAATCAATACTATGATTACCGATCAAAGTAGATAAATTAATGTGTAAAGAAAAATAACAATCCACAAAAATCATACACATTGACATATTGATTTTTAATGTGGAAACCCTGCTAAAGGAAAAACCACCTGGTACTGGTAACCCAAAATATTTCACTCTTCTCAAGTGAGCTCGGTTAAGAGCCAACCCTGTTAAAGGTTACAATGCACACTGTTAAATGTAACCTAGTTAGAGGATTTGAAACTAGCAAATCTCTCTTGACCAATCATTCAGTATGGTGTCAACAAGAAAACACTCTGCATTCATTAGAATGTCATAATAAATACTTTCACGTCCTAATCGGTTAAGAGATTTATCTATAACAATGATTAAACTGATACGGTAATGATCTGATTCAAATACAACTTTTTTTGCATATTTTCAGATCTATGTTAAGTACATAATAACTCTGATCAATTTGTTAACTTTAGTTCATCTAATTCTTCATACTCTGTTCTTCTTGGTTAATGCTCTTTCCTTTATAGCTCTGTGATGTCTGCAAAAATGCTTGGTTCTATCTTTAACCAGTTTGATCAGTCATGCACGAAATTTGCATGTGTGCACATCATAGGATCATGTGATTCATAATGAATTTCTTGTCTCTTGTAAAGAAACCATATCTCATTTAATTTTCATCCTTTAGATTTTACCGCTTAATCTCCATCATTGGTTTTTCCACTTAAACCTTCCTCGGCAATTGTGTTAAAAATACGTTTCAATCTTCTTTGTCTGATCTTCCTTTGATTTTGATAACCATTTGATCATCATAAAAAACCTTATCATTTACATTGGAATCATCAATTTCCAGCTCATCATTCTATTAAGACTCGGTTTCATTAAATTTCTTAGTCAGTACCGTGATGTGTTGGTGATCCCTAGCTCGATTATCACTGTGCTCAGTATACACTATATTTACTTGGAGTTCACTGTTACTCGGTGTATACAAAACTCTTCAATTACCGACCAAATAAACTTTGTTTGTTCCAGATCTACAATCCATAATAGATGTTTGTTACCATAATGATACTCCAATAATTTGACATCAATGACAATACATTAACTGATTAATTTCAATAATCATATATGTAACTCAGTTGACTATCAACAAAATTAATTCAAACATACAATCAGTTATAGCTCATCAGATTCATGTTTCAACTGGAAGACAAAGAACATCCTTTCACAAAGTTATAATATAAAAGAGTGACCTTCAAATGGGATGAGCACCATGAGAATAATTTCAATTAATTAAAGGAGTATATGGAAAATCATCCTATTGTAATGGCCCCCATTCATGGCAAACCGTTTCTACTCTACATATCAGCTATGAAAACATTACTAGGATTGTTACTGACAAAATAGGGTAACACCAAGAAAGAAAGAGAAATTTACTATATTATGATAATATTAGCCTCCTATGAGCTCAATTATAGCAGGATCAAGAAGGCTTTCCTAGAATTTATCTTTGCATCCCAAAAACTAAGACATTACATGCTTTCACACACAGTGAGGATAGTTTCAAAGATTGATCCTTTAAAGTACCTTCTAAGTAAGGAAAATTTGATAGGAAGACTAGAAACATGGGTCTTAATACTCAGTGAATTTTATATAGAATACATAGACATAAAAGCAATCAAAGCACAACGGATAGCAGATCAATTGGTCGAGTCACCATTGCAGGATGAAACACCTTTGATGATAGAATTTCTTGATGAAACAATTATGCATTTAATAGAACATCCTTCAAAGATGTACTTTGATGGTCCCTTTACACAACAAGGATCAAAAGTAGGTGTATTATTTGTTACTCCCAAAGGCTATAAAATACCTAAGGCTTAAAAACTTATGTTTCCATGCACTATTAATATCTCTGAATATGAAGCGTTGGTGAAAGGTCTAAAGCTAGCCCTAGAGTGTAATTTTATAGAGCTACACATGTATGGAGATTCACGACTCATTATTAAACAAGTAAATGGTGACTATTAAAAAAAAGATGAAAAATGGATGCCCCATAAAAAAATGGTGGATGATCTAAACAAATACTTTGTTTTCATTAAATTCCAACAAATTCCAAGGATGGAAAATAAAGAAGCAGATGAAATGGAAACATTGGCATCTATGTTACAACTAGACGAACATCAATTTCACTATGACTTCTTGGTGGAAGAATTATCCTTTGTAGCATTTGATGCACCTGAATCCCAGAAAATATTTACCCTTAATATCCAAAACCCATCCCGGTATAGAAATATTTGTGCATATGTTAAAAATAAATCCTTGCCTAATGGGCTATCCAGAAATGAGAAACAATTCCTAATTAGGGAAACATCACATTATGTAATCATTATTACTAACTTATATAGACATGGTCTCAATGGAATGCTACTTAGGTGTTTAGAATAGGAGGAATTTGATAGAACATTAAAAGAGGTCCATGAAGGTGTGTGTGGATCTCACTCGAATGGTCTCTCGTTAGCTAAAACATTCCTAAGGGTCAGTTAATATGTGCCTACAATGGAAAAATATGCTATACAATATGCTAAAACATGTCAAAAATGTCAAAACCATGGAAATCTCATACATGCTCCAGTCGGGGAACTGATACCATTTATCACACATTGGTCATTCTAGAAATGGACCTTTGATCTTGTTGGATGAATCTATCCCAACTCATCAAGTGGACATAAATACATCATCACAGCCACAAAGTATTTCAAAAAGTGGGTTGAGGCAATGTTGCTCATCAAAACGACTAGGAAACAAGTATCCATGTTTATTTTGAATTACATCATTTGTTGGTATGGGATACCCTCATCCATTTTAACAGACAATGGTGACAGTTCAATAATCAATATATTGTTGAACTTTATACACAACTCCCTATCACTTATCATTGTTATTCAATCTATTACCCTTGAGGTAACGGACAAGCCGAGGCATCAAGAAAAAATATTCTCAAAATTCTACATAGAACTATGAATAAATCTACCAGAGATTGGCATTTATAACTAAAACCTGTACTATGGGCCTATAGGACAAGCATCCAAACACCAATGGGAGCCACACCATTTTCTCTTGTTTATAGCGCATAAACAATTTTTCTAGTAGAAGTTGAAATCCCTTCTTCGCCGGTATCATTAAAAGGTCTAGTCACAGATGCATTATACCACATAAATTGGGTCCAAGAATTGGAAATATTGGATGAATTAAGGTAGTATGCATTTGATCACCTAAAGGTGTTAGGATTGGATAATACTAAGAGGGGGGTGAAATAGTATTATAACACTTAATTAAATTCTTCAACCATTTAAATATTAACCATAAACTTGCAGTAAAGAAAAGAGCATAAGGAAAGGAAAAAGTACTCATAACACCATATTTTGTTTTTGAGGAAACCAGGTGGCCAAGGGAAAACCCCGGTGGGGATGGTACCCACAAGCATGTACTAAACTAAAATGTCCTTGTTAAGAGACCTAGCCTTGTTAGGAGCTGAATATTACAATAACATTTATTTGTTAAAGGAATTACAACCCTGTTAAAGGTTCACAACACCCTCTTAGGGGCCAACTAAGCTTACAACTCTTACAAGATAATTTAGGTTACAAAGTGTTCTCAGTCATGAACAAAACAAGAAACACTGGTGCTTAGATAGTTCTGTTATAGTTCTTGAATGATCTGTGTCATTCTCTACTTTGTTATTTGCTCAATCATTCATCCAACTCATGACAAAAACCAACTTCCATCTTTTTAAAATGATCTTACGTATATATCTCACAACTTTACAAAGTCGGCTCCCAATATGAATATTAAAAATATTAAAAAGTCGGCCTTCAATACAAAATATATTTAATATAGTAAATATCAAATTCATAGTCAGTGCTCTTCCATAGTTAATGTGGAGGTTATCAACAACTAAAATACAACTTTGATTTTTTGGAGTACAATTCATATTCCCTCAATCTTTGCTATTGTCCAACTGCTTTGTATCATTGTTCTGTTGTAGTCTATCTATCTTGAATTATTTCTAACTCACCGTAGACTTAACCAAAACCAAATCGATCTTAGGTTGAGGTCATACCTACTCCATATTGTCTAAGCTCACTTTCCCTAAATCATCAAAACTTATCTTTATAGGAATTTATTTGAAACATAGATGTGTTGACATAAATGACAACCAAAAAGTGAATCACATTTACACAAAATTGACCACTTTCCAACAATCTGTCCATTTGACATTGATGGAAACACTTTAAAAAAATGAATGTGTTCCAATAAAAATGTCTTCTCTATATTTTTCTTCCTTCCTCTTCTTGTCTCTTCTCCCATATTATATTTTTCTTTTCTCTCTTATTAGTATATTTTTCTTTTCTCTTTTCTCCCAAGATCTTCACTTATGCATTCCATGTTTTGAACAATATTTGTCTAATGTGAATTAATCCATTCAGTGCAAATGATGTGGTCTCAGCTTCTTTCAATTATGTGCGCATAGATTTAGTGAGTGAATATGTTACTTTCTCCAAGTCTGAGAGATGAACCTCAAGTATGTATATCTTAGGAGTGATAAAGCTCTTCAACAAACTAAATCTTGTCAATACTCTCCCTTTATCAATATCCAATACACTGAGTTTAGCCAAAATTCTTGTGACTTCCTTTTCTAACTTTGTTGTGGATTGTGAAGATGTTTCACAACCATCCATCATATTGTTTAGAGTTTCCCTCTCTTTGGAAATAATGTATTCTACATTCTGAACATGCCTTATTGGATTCATGCAATAACTTAACAATTTTCTCCCATGTCCAATGCAACTCTTTGCATTTGTCAAGCAAGTTTTTTCAATGCCTAAGTCCCATGTGATAGACTTGCAAACTGATGTTAACTTCTTTTCTGAATATTTCTTCTCTGCTTTCTCCTCTAGAATCTTTAATAAATTCTCATAGTCCCATCAAATTCATCAAGTGTTATTCTTAGATTTTCAATGTCATCTTTGTGCTAGAAAACAATAGGTACTGGAATCAATTTGTTTACAATATCAATTGCTCTTGTAATTACTTTAGCCTTTGTGTCTCCTTTCTATTCTGATCTTTCCTTGGCTTTGTTCAAAGAAATAAATTCCAATTTTACCAATTCAACTTCATCCATGCTATAATCATTTACATCACTTCTTGCCAATAATGAGATGGATGATGTGTTTACCTCTTTCTTTTCATCCTCTTGTTGTTCTGTCTTCTGTTCTTCTTCCTTCTTTTTCTCTTCTTCCTCTTTATGTTCAGCCTCATATGCTATATAAGTTTCCATATTCCCTGCAAAAGGGTCCTTTTCATCTTGAGAGGTGTCAAGAGTTACTGCCACACCAGAAACATAGAAATCTGGTGGTGGATCTACTCCGCTCTTCTCAGAAGTTTTCTCTGTTTATTTTGAGTTGTCACCCATTCTCAATTGTGTAGGCAAAGTGGTCTTAGGAGGTGGGGGCTTAAAAAAAGTAGTATTCATGAATATATTCTCTAGTTCCTTCTTTGTTTCCTCTATAAATTCATCATACTTCCTCGCCATGATTTTCAAAAATCTCACCTTGGTCCTTAACAGAGGTTTTAATTCCTTGTATATTTTATCTTTTTTCTTGTACTGATATCATAAGGTAGCATGTTATCAATTTCATGGTTCTTGATTGTATCATCTTCAATCTGTGCTACATGTTTTCTTATCTCCAATATCCCATATAATTCTATAGGTATATTTACTTTAATTTCTAAAAGAGTCTTTTTGAAAGTAAGTAAATGTTTAATCACAATGTCTTCAATCTTAAGCTTGTTTGATTATTCATACCTATCATAGTATTTATCAATTGTGACTAATTTACCTTTTTCTAATGCTCTCTTCTCTATCATCTTCAAGTTAGGTTTCCATATGTGCTTCTCTTCTTTCTTCTCTTCTCTTACTGTGCTCTGCTCTTTAGGCGATGTCTGCATGCTTGATCTAGTAACTCTAGAAGTAATATTCTCTTCTTGCACTATTTGATTTTGTGGAGGAGGTGGAATATCTACCATAACTACCTCAAGAGTGGGAGGGGCTGTAGTACTTCCACTTGCTAGTCCAAGAGATCTTTCTGTCATCTAATTTTTCACTTCTTTCAGTTCTTCTATCAACGCAGCTTTTACACCACATTCATGTACAAGATTCTCAATCTTTCTCTTCCTCAGACCTCTAGTCTAGTCTTCTCTGACCTTTGTTGACTTCTCCTCATATGCTCCCTATCTTTCCTTTAATGTATCAATTTTTAATGTAAGAACATGTTCTACTTGCATGGTATGTACCTCAGAACTTACTTTATAACCCATGGGATAACACCATTTCTTTCTAGATATGACTATTTCAAAATATACACAATCAGTTTCAACCATGAAACAAATTGTATCTTTGTATTTTTAAATAATGTACTCATGTATCATGTATCTGGTTTTCATTTGTCTCTGTAGGATTTTGATCATAGCAAACAATTCTCCATCAACCTAGGTAGTATTTTGTCTCTTGTAACTCTACGAAATTAGAATACCATTAGGTATCCCAGATTTCCAACCACTAGGATCTAAGCATGGAAATTTTTGCTCAATTTGAATAAACATATGCATCAACAATGAACCAAATCGAAAGGTCTTAGTTCTATCCTTCTTCACTAGCTCCACATTTTCAAGGAATTGTTGTGCCAAAACTTCGCATAGGTTATATTTTACATTCACCTTCACCATTCTCCATGCCATCATGATTACTCCAGTAGATTCCAAGTTAGGTTTTCTATTGTATTAGAATTTGTACCCAAGTATCATAGGAATCAATCTCACATCTTGCTAAAAGATGTCATTAATTGTCATTGCCTGCCTGTCCCGTTTGGAATGAGTTAGGGTTTCAACTTCTTTCTTTACATGTTTCTCTGCAATAGGGATGACTCGTGTGTTGTCCAATTGAGTGATTTCATGGATTAGGTCACTACAAATCTTCATAGGTTGATCACTTATCCAAATACACTGATCATGAACCCTACTTAATAGTATCTTAAACCATTCATCTTCATCAAATTTGCATAAGTCTAGAATTTTCATTATGCTCAATTGATCAATGTGTTTTTATTCTTCTCTCATGATTCCATTATCAATCATATACTCCATCTCGGTTGATATATCATCAATTCCTAGTATATCATACTTACAATGTATGTATGCCCTAATATCTTCTACGTGTAATACATCATACGGGGTTTGGGAAAATGCTCCCTTTAGACCCTCTTTACATGAATTGAACATATTTTTCTTAAATTTATACCTAGTTTGATCTATAACATCAAAAATAATAGATGCATCAATAGCTAGATGATTTAAATACCTTTCTTCCGCTGAATTTTGAGTTTATCCTTCAATCGATCACACACGCCCAATGTAGAATAGTCTAAATTTCTCTGCTCTCTGATCTCCTTAGCTCACTCTTCATTAAATGGTAAAGAGATAGGTCATCAAATGGTTCTTTATACAAGTTTAAGTCATGAATTTCACTTTTACTCAAAACTCTCCATTTGTCTATTAGATCTCACAAACAAAATATATGCGTCGGTTGTTGTTGTGCTCTTATATGTACATTTCATTATGTTAGCCAAGTTCATACCCAAGATTGCTCGAGCTCAATCTATAATTTTTGGGGAAAGATATATTTTGATGTTTGTATCCACTTCTCCCCCTAAGGCCATGATCGGCCAATTAAGTTGATTCTATTTTGCTACCATCAAGCGAAGATCCAGTAGCATATGTTGACTCTCCCTGAACTAATGTCTCAGTTTTTCTTTGATCTTCCATATCTTACCATGTTACTATTCTCCACCTTCTTAAAGCTACTTTCAAAATCATTCTTTAAATCTACAACACTCTTGCCAGTATCATTTGCATCCTTTTATGAATTCATAAGCGGTAGTACTCTTTTGTTGTCTGATCCATTATACCTACAAAACTTTGTTATATATCCTGGATTATTGCATTTGTAACATGTAGGAGGTCTTCTTTCCTGATTAACTTATAGCTTACAGTACTTTGCAATATGTCCAATGTTATTACATTTGTAGCATGTGGATTTCACTATAGATTCTCTTCCATTGTCTTGTCTATATCCTGATTGATTAGGTTTTCTACATTCTGCTTTCATGTGACCATATCCATTAGAGTTAAAGCAATAGCTAGAAAATTTTCTAAAAGGGGCATTACCTCTGTAGTTTCTCTTCATGTGGCCAAATTTGTTGCAACCAAAGCATCTACCTCTAAAGGGTTTGATCTTCTTTTTATGTTCTTTAATAGAATTTTTCTCAATATCAATCTTCTCAATTGATTTCTCTTCCTAATTCTTTGAACATTCAGTATCATTAAATCCAATACTAGTCATATCACCTTTAGATTTATGTTTGTCCTTCTGTTCATCAATCAAATCACTATTGGTGTGAAGTTTCTCAATGTGTTTATTTGCTTCAACAAGTTCACCTTTTATAATCTGATTGTATTTTTCCATTTCCAGATACTTATTCATGTAGTTTTTAGCCACATTCTTCATTTGATCTAATGCACTATTTAAAGATTCTTCAACTTTCTTCTTAGCATCCTTCTGTACCTCTATTTATTTAGCCATAGTCTCATTTTCAAGTTTCAGAGTTTCATTGTCTTCTTTTAGTTGCTTCACCTGATCTGATGTTTCCATACACCATTAATATATCTAATTATGAAGCTTTGGTGAATGGTCTAAATCTATCCCTAGAGTGGAATTTTATAGAGCTACACATATATGGAGATTCACAACTCATTATTAACCAAGTAAATGGTGACTATTAAAAAAAGATGAAAACTTGATGCCCTATAAGAAAATGGTGGATGATCTAAAGAAATACTTTGTTTTTAATAACTTACAAGGATGGAAAATAAAGAAGAATATGCAATGGAAATATTGGAATCTATGTTATAACCAGAGGAACATCAGTTTCACTATGACTTCTTGGTGGAAGAATTATCCTTTCCAGCATTTGATGCACCTGAATCCCAAATAATTTTTACCCTTAATATCCAAAACCCATCCCAATATAGAAATATTTGTACATATGTTAAAGATCAATCCTTACCTAATGAGCTATCCAAAAATGAGAAACAATTCCTAATTAGGACAACATCACATTATGTAATCATTATTACTGACTTATATAGACATGGTCTCGATGGAATGCTACTGAGCTATTTAGAACAGGAGAAATATGATAGCACATTAAAATAGGTCAATGAAGGTTTGTGTGGACCTCACTTGAATGGTCTCTCGTTAGCTAAAACATTCCTAATCCCGTTGGGTACTATGTTCCTACAATGGAAAAATATACTATACAATATGCTAAAACATGTCAAAAATGTCAAAACCATGGAAATCTCTTACATGCTCTAGCTGGGGAACTGATACCATTTATCACACATTGGTCATTCTAGAAATGGACCTTTGATCTTGTTGGACGAATCTATCCCAACTCATCAAGTGGAAATAAATACATCTTCACGGCCACAAAGTATTTCAAAAAGTGGGTTGAAGTAGTGTTTCTCATCAAAACCACTAGGAAACAATTATCCATGTTCATTTTGAATTACATCATTTTTTGGTACAGGATACCCTCATCTATTATAACAGACAATGGGGAAAGTTCAAGAATCAAGATATTGTTGAAATTTATACACAACTTCGTATCAATTAGCATTGTTCTTCAATCTATTACCCTTGAGGTAATGAACAAGCCGAGGCATCAAACAAAAATATTCTCAAAATTCTACATTGAACTGTGAGTAAATCTACCAGAGATTGACATTTACAACTAAACCCCTCACTATGGACCTATAGCACAAGCATCCAAACACCAACGGGAGCCACACCGTTTTCTCTTGTTTATGGCACATAAGCAATTTTCTAGTATAATTTGAAATCCCTTCTTTGTGGGTATCATTAAAAGGTCTGGTATTAGATGAATAATACCACATAGATCGGGTCCAAGAATTAGAAATATTGGATGAATTAAGGTAGTATGCATTTGATCACATAAAGGTGTTAGGATTGGATAATACTGAGAGGTGGGGGGGGTGAATCAGTATTATAGCACTTAATTAAATTCTTCAACCATTTAAATATTAACCATAAACTAGCAGTAAAGAAAAGAACATAAGAAAATGACACAGTAATCATAACACCATATTTTGTTTTCGAGGAAACCCTAGCCAAGGGAAAACCCCAGTGGGGATGGTACCCATAAGCATGTACTAAAGTATAATGTCCCTATTATGAGACCTAGCTCTGTTAGGAGCTGAATATTACATAGCACATTTCCTTGTTAAAGGAATTACAACCATGTTAAAGGTTCACAACACCCTATTAGGGGCCAACTAAGCTTACAGCTCTTACAAGATAATTCAGGTTACAAAGTGTTCTCAGTCATGAACAAAACAAGCAACACTGGTGCTTAGATAGTTCCTTTATAGTTCTTCAATTATCTTTGTCATTATCTACTCCATTATTTTCTCAATCTATCATCTAACTCACGACAAAAACAAAATTCTATCTTTATCAAAAATATCTTACATGTATATCTCACAACTTTACAAAGTTGGCTCCCAATATGAATATTACAAATATTACAAAGTCAGCCTTCAATACAAAATACATTTAATATAGTAAATATCAAATGCATAGTCGATGCTCTTGCATAGTCAATTTGGATGTTATCAACTACCAAAATACAACTTTGATTTTCTGGAGTCCAAGTCATACTCCCTCAATCTTCACTATTGTCCAACTGTTATGTATCATTGTTTTGCTGCAGTCTGTCTGTCTTCAATTATTTCTAACTCACCATAGTATTAACCAAAACAAAATTGATTTTAGGTGGAGCTCATACGTACCCCATACTTTCTTCCTCTAATCTCCCATTCCCTAAATCATCGATCTCAATCTTTGGTATCCAAAACACTTATGTATCTTTGCTTCTATACTTAGTCAATTTCTGAGTCATCAAAACTTATCTTTACAAGAATCGGTATGAAACCTAGATGTGTTGCCATAAATGACAACCAAAAAGTGTATCAAATTTCTAAAAAAATTATCACTTGCCAACAAAATTTATATCAAAATATATTGTTGAGAGGATACAACAATAAATTAAAACCT
Source organism: Thuja plicata (assembly GCA_018584345.1). Lineage (NCBI taxonomy): Eukaryota > Viridiplantae > Streptophyta > Pinopsida > Cupressales > Cupressaceae > Thuja > Thuja plicata. The sequence goes on from MU223387.1 coordinate 2,005,151, forward strand.
ACACAATTTCAAGTTAGAGATCTAGTACTAAGAGAAAACCCTAAAAAACAGCAAAACAAAGGAAAAAAGGGAAAGTTTGAACCCAATTGGCTGGGACCCTTTGTTATCAAAATTTTTTTTTGTTTAGGATCTTATCAGATAGCTACACCTCAAGGATATGTTCTCCTTGATCGTATCAGCACTCTACACTTGAAAATATTCTATGCTTGACATTCCGCCGAAGGGCACTTGTATAGCAAAAATTGGTCCTGAAGAAAGTTAAAATTAGTGGAAAAGCAAAAACTATCAAAAATAATAAAAAAAGATCATGAAAAAAAGGGTATTCATGGTGAAAAACTTGTAAATAGGCACCTTCATACTAAAAAAAAAAAGAGGAAAAAAAGTACCAAAAAAAATTTAAAAACAAGAAAAGTGCCTTGGCGAGAACATGATAAATAGGCATCTTGGTAGAAAAAAAGAGAAATTTCTCAAGTAGTGAAAACTTGATAAAAAAATGTCACTTGTAATCATAACTTCATCCATCAATACATCTCTTGAAATTGCTTATATTCAAGTTTCCTCTTGTGCATATCCTTTGGTCACTTTCATGACATCAGCTGGACCTAAGCTATCCAATGTTCTACTTTCCTTGCCTTGGATTTGTCTGTTTCTAAGTATTCTGATGATCATATTTCACTGGGGGCATTTCTCCTAGAAATTCTAGTAGTTAAGGGTGTCTTGTCAGTCATGGGTTGGTTTGCTAAACTTTGTCAACCTAGTTCATTGTCTAGGATAGTTTTCAACTAACTTACAATAGTATTTCTTAATACTCACACAAAACAATCATTATGACTATCCCAAACAAAGGTGTTTCCTAAACACCACTTGTCTTTAGTAGACACCACACTAGTATTTTTCAAGACTTGAATCAATAGTATTTTACAACACTTGATGAGATTTCAATTAACACTAAACCTAATCAAAAAGGTGTTTTCTATACCACTAAACTCATCCAAACTGAGATAAAATACTTTACAGATTACATGGATAACATTTAATCTATGATTGATAATTTCTATGCCTAAAAAAAATTAATCAAAGGTGTTCTTAAACACTAGTAATCAAATAAAAAGTTCTCTTTATCGTGACTCTTTGAAATGTCTTGATGATGACTTCAGATTAGTGACAAAGGAAGGAATCATGAATTTTATATGTCTGATGGCTATGGTTATCAATTATTTATTTTTATGTCTTCTGAGTAACTCTATTATGCCTATAAAATAAATAGAGAAACAAGGACATGGGGCATGATTTTTTCTTTGTCTTCTACTTGCAGTGATTGATTCAATGATCCTAAAAAATTCACATAATCAGGGTGCCAATAGTAAGAGCCTCTATCACAATTGGAAAGCCACATATATCTCTGTAGTGAGTTTGGACCATTATCCTTGTCTATTTGTTTGTATAAAAAAAGGTTCTTAGTAAGGTGTATACAACATTATGTACACAAGGATATGAACATTAATAAAAGGGTCATTGCAAGTTACATATCATATATAGCACCTGTATAGAAGAAGGTTATTAAATGAAATTGAAATAACTAACAATTCATCATGGCCTCTATGCCTTGATGCTTAGGTTTATTTTTAACATTGCATCTGATTAAGGTAGCACTCATATTTTCATGATTGTTTAAATCTATTAGTGATGGTTGTATTAGCCTATGGTGTATGTTAAGAAAACACTCTATGATGATAAATATTATTGTGAAAGGAGTAGTGACAGGCCTAGAAGTCTTAATATAGTTACATTCATGATTCGTATTGACACATTAAGGTTGTATTATTATTTGAGATCAGAAGTATTTCTTATCGCAAACAAATCAAACATTGATTACTTAATCTACAGAATGATTACTTTGTTCACTGATATATACTTATCATTTGATATTCATCCCATCCTAGGATAAGCATTTGGATACATTTTGCATGAGCATCATGAACAAAATAAAATCATACATATCAAAACATATCATCAATACTTTTCGTACAAAGATATTGGAAAGCAATAAAGCCATTCATATATCCATAGGTGCATCCATACATTTGTATGTATAAAGAAAAATACAAAAACATACATATGCATATCCATATAGAATCATCTAACACATCTATATATTAGTGAAAGGTAAGAATACAATGATGTCATCACATGAGTATCATGAATATCATCACAAAGACCAAGTACATCACACCAAATCATTCTAAGCATCTATTAAGTGGGATAGATAAAGAGACAACAAAAACATATCAACGCCAAATGGAAATATCTCATATATCATGTATGTTAGTGGATAAGAGATCAATATGGAAAAAATAATATGTCAGTATCATGGAATACATATCCAAGGATCACTAATGGATTAGTATACAAAATATCAATAAGATGGCAAGTATCAAGTCTGACTCCCTCCCTTGGCATGATCATGAGGGGGAGGAGGTGGAACATCTGCTCAGGTAAGAAGTGGTGGCGATATGGCTCCCTCTAACTATTGAGAAATAGAAGAGTATAATAGTGCTCTCTGACATTCTTGAATGACTGAACAATACAAATAAAATTAGTGTGTTGCACTTTATCCCTGGTGTGTTGCAATGTGAGCATGCTGATCTCTTTCTGATCTCATAATATCTTGCTTCCTCTTTGTATCTTCTAAAAGAGTATCCAAGGTAGTAATGTGATACCTTATATACTCTCTCTCCCTCTCACACTAAGATAAAGGATCTTTGTGTATAACTCTCTCTGGGAGGATACTATGGGAGAGGTATGACACTCCTACTATTCTCACCAATCTGTCTTTATCCTGCTGGTCTCTGTTGGTGCTGTGTAGGCAATAATGGATGAGGATCTCTGTGAGGATGAATAAATCTCACTCAAGTGTGCCTAACCTCATCCCCAACCCTAAAAACTATGTCATCACCTCTATCATCCCTTTCATGCCTCTGACCCCTATCTGTAGGAGGATCCCTACCGCCTCTTTCACTTCTACCACCTCCATACCTCACACTTCCTCCATCTCTCTCACCACCCCTTTCATCTCTCCCTCTACATCTTGGAGGAATGTCATCAGCAAGATCATAATCTAAGGATTCCTCTATCCTTGGTTCTATCTCCTTAGGATATCCATGTACTCATCTTTGATCCAGCCGTTACCTATATCAAGATAACAATCCAAACTAACTGGAACCATTTAGGCAATCTCATGAAGGGAAGTCTCATATTATAATCTGGCACGCCATTGTACCTTCTTGACTTGGATACGTACATATATAGAAAGATCCTAAGGAATACCCTTTACTTGGCCAAACTATCTGAATACATGTATAACAACAAAGTGCTCTACAATGTATCATGTACAACCAATCAGATATCTATGTAGGAGGAAATACCACTTCTACCTCTGATCTAGAGACCACTCCTCACAATCAAGATACTGTTGCCACTCAACCTTAGTGACATAACCTAAAAGACATCTCCAATATTCCATCTTACCGAAACAGGGCTTCTAGATATATCAAGAATAGATATACACATACAAATCCTTTGGAACCCACTGTCTATCCACTATCAGCTAAGTAACTAGAATATGCTCCCACACCCATATCTGTAGAATCAAAATACCAAATTTCATACTCTTAGATAACTGATACTAGTGTAACCCAAATTTACAATCAAATTTTAATGGGTAAACAACTCAGGGATGTGTTTTCTGCAACTATTAATTTTTATGCTTGTTTTTCCTCCTTCCATTACTAATTCATTATTGAAATTATTCTTTCCTATGCATTTATCTTGTCTTTAAATTACTTGCATTTTCCTTTTAAATCTGCTAAGTTTCATATTTTGAATGACTTATATATATTTGAATTCATAATATAGCCATTGGCCCCTTGTCACGGTTTAAATATCTATTTTAAAATTACTTCATGACCTTGGATGGGAATATCCTATCTTATTTGGCGCCATAAAAAATGTCTTAGTCACAGGATCTCATGAGAAAAAGTAATATGTTCTTATCATCGAGCAACTTAATACAAGTCGTCGATCTCATTTTAATCTCTCTTTGATCCAACGATAGTCGCCAAGTCTTGAGATAAACCACGAGTTTATGAAATCTTCCAGTGACATTGAGTTTCTATAGTCACGTAGTCTCTTGATCATAACTCAGATTTGTTAGCAGAGTTCATTTTTACCTTCGGTCATGTGGTCACTAGATGATATTAGGGTTAAGTTGAAAATTCAGTGATTAAATCATGGTCGTTGATACAGATTCAATCCTGTGGTAGTCGCGTTATCTCCTAATCAATCTATGGAATATTTGATATCATTAAGTGACTCAGAGATATACATTGATCTTAATCTGGGATTGTTTAAATCTGATGGTAGTCACATTATCTCAAAGTAAAACCCAGAGTTAGCAGAAGATTTGGAGATCTCGCTACTTAGTGTATTTATAACCTACAGATGTAACTTGAGTTCAGAGCTGAGTTGAGTTAGGCTTCTTTCAGTCGTGATATCTCTGAAGATAACTGCGGTCAAGGAAAATATTATGAGATCTCAAGACCACTCAGTCACCGAATCTCTGGAGCAAACCAAGGTCAAAGAAGTTGTGGTAAAGTTAAAGTTATGATGGATTCTACCCATTGATCATGAACAGATCTAGTGGTAGTCTCCAAGTCTCATGATGGAAACTGAATATACCATATTATCCAGTGACTAAGAGACAAAGAATAACTTAAGACATGTGTTCAAAATGTGTTATATAGTTGCATGGTATCTAAATAGTATCTAACAACTTGGAGATGATGGTCGTGTTATCTCATGAGAAATTAGGTTTTTCACTAAGAATCATGAGACTTGGTGTAAACCGTCTGATGCAAACTAAGAAGATATACTATAGTGTGGTGGTCGCCAAATAAATTTTGAGAATTCAAATTCATTCAGTGATTAAGAGATAAAGGTGCAGTCACCAAGTCTCTAGACAGAAACCAAGTGTTTAAAAGGAGTTGTTCAAAGCTTCAGTCACCAAATCTCAGAATGAATCAATGGTAAAGTGAAGTTTTCAGCGATAAAAAGACTATGCAGTCGCAAGGTCACTGGAAAGTGAACTAGAGTTTAATGAAATGATTGGGAAAGTTAGAAGATCAATGATGCAGTTCATATATGATCTACGATCAACATTCACTCACGATGAAAAGATGCATGACGGTTACCCACTAAGGTATTGGAAAATCATTCTACGTGTCTTAGATAATAAAAAGGAAAAAAACCTGAGTGGCATCAGATGACTTGGATTTTATTTTTCTTTACATGTTTTTATAGTATTATTTCATCGAATAAGGGTTCTGATTAGTATTTGATATGTCGACATCATCTGCATGCAGGGTTTCACAGGTCATAAAATGAAAATGAAGCGATCTATATTGAAAGATGAAATATCTAAAGACATGCAATAGACCATTGAGATACCTTGTAGAAGTTAAAGAGATATTAGAGATTCATAATAGATTATTAATGAACTATTTAATCACATTATCGCTTTTGTCTATAACTGTTCATAAGGATGATAAATTATTCTTTAATGTAATTGTGGTTGTTTAGTTGTTGATCTTAGGGATTAGGTTTAGTTATATGAACCATTGCATTTATTTGAATCTTGTTTGCATCCTTTGGATTTTATATAAATAAGGATACCATGATCAATGCAAAGGGTCGGTAAAAAAAAGGATGTCTGGTCGTTGGTGAGATTTACTATTATCATTTTTCAATCAAGTTTTAGTTTTGATTCCAAATGAACATGATTTCTTATGTACCTATTTTTTATAATCAATAAAAAAAAAATTTCCCTCTCTCTCTCTTGGCTCAAGGTTTCAATTCTCATTCAGTTAGTCCTTTGCAATTATTGAAGAAATTTCAATTGCTATCTTTGAGTTTCTTATGCAGAAGAGTTATTGTCTCATATCATTGTTTGAATATCGGGAAGTTTTTGATAACTTAATTTGTTTCCAGCTTCTTGTTCCTCTGGTCTCCCAGCCATAGGATTTAAACTCATTTGAACTAAAAAGGATATAATACAGGACTTAATCTTCTTTGCATCTAAAGCAATCAGATAGTTGATGGTTGAGTACCATCTTGTAAAGTTGTACATAGGATTGAATGTTGGATTGACTCAATTGCCCAAGGTTATATAGGCATTGATATGATTGTTATTGGAGATAGACATTTGATTCATGTTTTCATGTTGTTGAGATACTCTAAAATTCATTCACTTATATATACACAATTTTTACAAAGCATTCTTTACAAATGTCACAAAGAATTTAGTTTTGTAGTTTTATCTTACAATTGACTACAGTTTGATTCCTTTCAAAGTGAATTTCCATATTTGCGAAGGAGAAATTTAAGAGTTCATTATCTTTTATAAAAATCCTTAAAGGATAAGGTGTAGGCCTACCAGCCTTGCTTCTACAGAGCCAGAATTGTAAAAGTTTCAACCTTTTCCAAAGGTTAAACTTGTTAGTTGGCCAAATCACTTTGGTTTCCCATCATTGGATTGAAAAGCCCATAGGAAATCCAATCTCTTGATTTGAGAACCAACGGATTGGCAACTCTACTAGGGACGGTTTTCATAATTTTAGATGTTGTAGACCAGAGGGTTTGAAGTGCACTCTACTGGAAGAAAGAATGCAAAACACTAGCACACAATGTTTTCCTTCTAAAAAGAAGGTGGAAACTCTACAATATTGATTGTAAGTATTCATGTTGGGCAGAAGATCTTTGCATCCAGACCAATTTGAATTAGACTTGTAGAAAAGTTTGAAAATAAGTAAGCAAGAGGTTGTTTAAAAGATGTATTCCAGACATAAAATATTTCCTGATAGAGAGACTACTGGTTTCAATAAGTGAAGTTATTATGATTCAGATGAATTTATAAATCCCTTTGTCTATGAAGATGATCAGAATTCAGCTCAAGAAATAGAAGAAGAATATGATAAAGAAGACAATTTATTATATGCTACATTGAGTAAACTAACTAGATATGGGAAAAAGAATCCGAAGTTATTAAGAGCTATGAAAAGGTTACCTGATGAATCCTTGGAAAATTTAGAAATTAGTAGAGGTGAGTTGGATTCAGTATTTCAGGATGAAGAGAAGACAAGAAAAAATGAGATATCTAAAGGTAATGGGCAACTGAAATAAAATCCTCCTCATAGAAAAAATGGAGAACCAATTTTCAACAATGATCACACAAATCCATTGTTTGAACCTGACAATAGAGGAAGACATGAGAGAGCTCATAATAAAAGTGGAAGAAATGATTATTGGAGACAACCAAACAATGCAGAAAAATATGACTGAGGTAATCCTAGACAACAAAGAATGGATAATAGTCATACAAGTGGAGAAAATCACCATGGCATGGATCATCAAAATCTGAGAGGTCAGAATGGAAACCAACACAACATGGGCCAAAAAAGAAGAGCTCCAATGGTGGTGGAAAGATATAGACAACTGGATTTCAGTGGGATAGTTGGATATCCAAATACCATATCAAGTGATTTGAGGAATGCTATTCCAAAATTTTTAGGGAATGGAGTGGAATCTACTGAATAACATACCATAAATTTGAAGAACACTATTGAAGAGTTAGATGGGAACCATGAAGAAATTTTTATGAAGTTTTTTGTCCAATCATTGACTGAAAATGTTTCTTAATGGTATAGAGGATTGGCTGATAGATCTATTTCAAGCTAGTGTGACTTTGTGAATCAATTTATTGAACAATTTGGTGATCACCAGAATTGTAAAAGTTTCAACCTTTACCAGAGGTTAAACTTGTTAGTTGGAAAAATCACTTTTGTTTCCCATAATTGGATTGGAAATTCCATAGGAAATCAAATCTATTGATTTGAGCACCAATGGATTAGCAACTCCACTGGGGACGGTTTTCCAAATTTTAGATTTTGTAGACCAGAGGGTTTGATGTGCACTCTACTGGAAGAAAGAATGTAGAAGACTAGCACGCAATGTTTTCCTTCTGAAAAGAAGGTGGAAAATATACAATTTTGATTGTAAGTATTCATGTTGGGCAGAAGATCTTTGCATCCAGACCAATTTGAATTAGACTTGCAGAAAAGTTTGAAAATAAGTAAGAAAGAGGTTGTTTAAATGATGTATACCAAACAAAATATTTCCTAATAGAGAGACTACTAGTTTCAATAAGTGAAGTTATTACGATTCAGATGAATTTATAAATCCCTTTGGTTATGAAGATGATCAGAATTGAGCTCAAGAAATAGAAGAAGAATATGATGAAGAAGACAATTTCTTATATGCTACATTGAGTAAACTAACTGAATATGGGAAAAAGAATCCAAAGTTATTAAGAGCTATGAAAAGGTTACCTGATGAATCCTTGGAAAATTTAGAAATAAGTAGAAGTGATTTGGATTCAATGTTTGAGGATGAAGAGAAGACAAGACAAAAGGAGATATCAAAAGGTAATGGGAAACCAAAATAAAATCCTCCTCATAGAAAAAATGGAGAACCAATTTTCAACAATGATCACACAAATCCATTTTTTGAACCTGACAATAGAGGAAGACATGAGAGAGGTCATAAAAACAGTGGAAGAAATGATTATTGGAGATAACCAAACAATGCAGAAAACTATGACTGAGGTAATCCTAGACAACAAAGAATGGGTAATAGTCAAAGAAGTGGAAAAAATCACCATGCAATGGATCATCAAAATCTGAGAGGTCAGAATGGAAACCAACACAACATGGTCTAGAGAAGAAGAGCTCTAATGGTGGTGGAAAGATATAGACAATTATATTTCAGTGGGATAGTTGGATATCCAAATACCATATCAATTGGTTTGAGAAACGCTATTCGAAAATTTTTAGGGAATGGAGTGGAATCTATTGAATAACATACCATAAATTTGAAGAACACTATTGAAAAGTTAGATGGAAACCATGAAGACATTTTTATGAAGTTGTTTGTCCAATCATTGACTGAAAATGTTTCTTAATGGTATAAAGGATTGGCTGATAGATCTATTTCAAGCTGGTGTGACTTTGTGAATCAATTTATTGAAAAATTTGGTGATCATTATGATACATCTTTTGCATCTCATCAATTAACCAGTATTAAAAAGAAATTTAATGAATTAATTGAAGAATTCAATAAAAGGTTTAATAAAGTTATTAATAGAATTCCAAGAGATATAAGGCCTATTGAATCTTTTCTAATAGATTTCTATCTAACTTTATTTGATAGTTAAAAACATTATGAGATTAGAGAACAAGGCCCTGCAACATTACAGCTTTCAAAATGGCTTCCACCATTGAAAACAATAGAAGGGCTGTTGGAAGGATAGATAAAAGAAGTGATGTTAAATTGCATAATCCAAAATCCCCTAAAACATAATGATCTTAAGGAAATTATGGATATGCTAAAGAATTTGAATACAAAACAAGGCAGAAATGATAGATCATCTTTTCCTAAAAATGAAATGCCACCATTTCGTAGAAATGAAAGATTTAGATTACAAGAGATGACATATAAGACTGAGTGGAAAGATGGAAAACCTGAAATGTAGTCTTATACTAAAGAAACACCTGATGCATTGAAAAGAAACAATCATTTTGTGGAAGACTATCCTTTGTGTGATGTTTTTAATCTACCACATTCCCCTGATGGTTGTGTTGTGGCCCAGAGATTTCAAGAAGAGGAAGATCATAATGATGAGCAGCAGCCTGCAGTGAATAATGTTTCATTAGAACCAATGTGGGGAAGAGATGATTACAATTCTTATGAAGAAGAATATGTTTACCATGAAGATCTGAATAGAATATATCATTATGATAAACAGAAAGGAAAAACAACAGTTATCAAAAGATTAACAAGTGAGGAAAAGGAGGCATATACTATTGCAACACTTGAAGAAGCAAAGAGTAATTACAAACTAAGGAATAGAATAGTAAATGAAAATCAGGGAAAGCCAGTAGGACCATCTATCAAAACACCAAATAGGAAGGTGAGTCAACCTGACATAAAAAGAACCAAATATGATGATCCAAAAGCAGGTCAATAGGTAGATTCTAATCAAGAACCTAAATTGGCAAAAGAGAAATCAATGGTCAGTAAGTCTCTTCCAAATAATAGTTCCTTTATATCTAATTCTTTATCTCAGGTAAAAATTTCTATTCCTTTGTTAGAAATGATGAAAGTACATGAATTTAAAGATGAAACTATAAAATTATTGTCCAATGTAGGTAATATATTTAAAGAAGAATCCAATCAAAGAGTGTTTAATGAATATCCCCCTATGGTTTATTTAGGAATTAATATTTCTCAAAATGGAACGCATGTGGATCCCTTTTATCTCACTTTTATACTTAACAATAAACTGCTTAAGAATTGTATGATAGATTCAGGAGCAGTAGTAAACATTATGCCTATAGAAGTCATGAAAGAACTTGGAATGAAGGTGGAAACAACTTATGGAAAATTCTATGCTATGGACAAATAGGTCTATACATGTTGTTGGTATTATGAAAGATGTGGAATTTAAATTTCCTGCTTGCCCTGAAATGTCATATAGGACTGATATTACTGTTTTTGAAGTGCCTTCTTATTATGGAATTCTTTTATCTAGACAATTGTCTAATTTAGTAGGTGGCTACATCCAACTAGATTTTTCTTATGCTAATATTCTAGTTGATGGCAGGAAAGTAAAAATTTACAGGGAGCCTAGGTCTCAATATATCATTGATAAAGACATTGGGATAGAAAAGATAAACTTTTTCCATTCAGACATGGACAATTTTCAAGTAAGTATTACTAAACAAACATTGAAAATTTATGGTTCTATTGAAGTGCATTTGCAGGAAAATCAAGATAAACTTTGGCAAATGAATTTTGATGGAGCATGCAGTAAAGAAGGTAATGGTGCTGGGGTCACTTTTGTGTCCCCATGTGGTAAGATCTTAAAATTTTCCTTCTTACTTAATTTTGAATGCACAAATAATGTTTCAGAATATGAAGCATTAATTCTTGGTTTAAATATTGCAAAATAATATGGTATTAAGATGCTTTCAGTTTATGGTGATTATGATATGATAGTTTCTCAAATTAGAAATAGATTCACTACCAAAAATCCTAAGTTAAAACAGTATAGAAATCCGGTTTGGGATTTGATTGAATTATTTGATTTATTTTCAATTAAGTGGATAGAAAGATCAAAAAATTCCCTTGCAGACTTATTGGCTAATGTAGCCATCAAGTAGATTGATGTTCCTTTTGATGAGATTGTGTAGGTTGAGATGAAAAATAGACCATCAGTTCCTGACAATGTGCAGAATTGGCAAATATTTGAAGATGACAAAGACCTTAAATTTTTGGTTAATGAAGACAAATAAGAAGATCAGTGCATAGACTAGAATGGTTATATTGAAAATCAAGATGGAAAAGAAACCTTATTTGGAAAAGAAGTTGTTCAGCTGAAGACAAATATAATTCCCAAAGGTTTGGTTACAGTAGAAGGAGTATTTGATGATCAAGAAAATTTGAAAAGGGGTAAGATAAGTAATAAATCTGAAGAAATTGAAAAAATGAGCTTGGGAAATGATCTTACTCCTAGAGAAGTATTTATAGGAAAAAGACTCACTCCCAAGATCAGAGCTAATTTGATAAGTTTGTTAAGAAAATATAGGAACATCTTTGCATGGTCATATGATCATCTTAAAGCCTACCTAAAGGATTTATTTAAGCATGAAATCCATCTAAAGCCAGATGCAAAACCTTTCAGACAAAGACAACGTCCCATAAATCCAATGTTAGCTCATAAGATGAGAGAAGAACTTGTCACAATGAGGGATGTAGGAATAATTGTGCCTATAAGACATTCTACATGGGTATCAAACTTGGTCCTAGTTAGAAAAAAGAATGGATATATAAGGTTGTGTGTTGATTTTAGAAAATTGAATGTATCATCCTTATAAGATAACTATGCACTACCTAATATGGAAGCTCTTTTACAGAAAGTTACTAGAAATGAATTATTGTCTATGATGGATGGATTTTCAGGATATAACCAAGTGAAAGTCAAAAAATTAGAGCAATATAAAACAACCTTTACCACTCCTTGGGGGACCTATGTGTATGCAATAATGCCTTTTGGATTAACCAATGCAGGAGAAACTTTCCAAAGAGAAATGGATGCGGCTTTTGAGGGATTGATTGATCTCATCATGCCAGTATATCAGGATGATTTAATAGCTTACTCCAAAAGGGCAGATGATCATTGCAATCACTTGGAGCATATTTTCAGGAGAGATTTAGAATATGGTATATGTCTAAACCATAAGAAATGTCATTTTGGGGTTACTAAAGGAAAGCTTCTTGGTCACATTGTATCAAAGGATGGTGTAAGAATAGATCCTGAACGGATTGCAGCTCTAGATAAGATTCAAATTCCTAAAAATGTTAAAGGGATTCAATCTTTCTTTGGACAAATAAATTTTGTAAGAAGGTTTGTCCCTAACTTTGCAGAGATTATTAAACCTATTGCGAAGATGGTTAAGAAAGGTGCAGAAATTAAATGGTCTAATGAAGCCATAGAAGCATTTTCTAACATTAAGAAAGAAATCAAGGAAGCTCCAGTCCTTAAGACACCTGATTTTTCAAAGCCTTTTCAATTATTTTCTTTCGCATCATATCATATTATTGTTGCAAATATGTTACAGAACAATGATGAGGGTTATGAACAACCAATAGAATTTTTTAGTAAACCCTTCAAGAAGTAGAATTAAATTATGATATAAATGCGAAGAAGGCCTATGCTCTAGTTAAAGCAGTGAAATATTTTAGGTCATACTTGTTAGGAGCTAGAGTGATAGCTTATGTGCCAAATGCAACAATTAAAGATATATTTAGGCAATTTGAAGTGACAGGTAAAATATGCAGATGGGTGAATCAAATCCAAGAGTTTGATATGGAGATCCAAATAACAAAGTTGGTTAGAGGACAAGGTCTTTCTAAACTTATGAGTGAATCAAATCTTGAAGCAGTTAAAATAAATCAGGTGAACACTGATGAATCAATAGTAAGTATTGAGAAGTTTCGTTGGTATGCTGTTATAGTATATTTCCTTAAACATATGAAATTCCAAGAAAGATTAAATGAAAATGAAAAGAGGACGGTAAAATTTCAAGAATCTAGGTATGTTTTCATTCAAGGAGACTTGTACGGGAAAAATAGAGAAGGTATCCTTTTATTCTACCTAGATATGTACCAAGCTGATGTAATTTTGAAGGAGTTACATGATGGAGTATGTGGGGGTCATTTTTCGGCAAGAACTGCCACCCATAAGATACTTCACACTTGATATGAATTGCCACATGTTTTTAAGGACATTTGTACATATGTTAGAAAGTGAGAAGCTTCTCAAAAATTCTCAGGGAAATTAAAATTTGATGGTACATTACCCCTCAGATCTTTGTCAATGGAAGAACCTTTCCAAATGTAGGGGATAGACTTTATTGGTGAGATTAATAATGCTTCTAGTGGGAAAAATAAATGGATTCTTTTTGCAACATATTATTTCACCAAATGGGTTGAAACCATACCCTATAGATAAGCTACAAGCAAGGTGGTTATAAAATTCTTAACAAAAAATATACTAACGAGATTTGGTATTCCTTGCCAAATTATTTTTGATAATGGTATGTGTTTTAGATCCAAGGAATTCTTTGAATTTTGCAGTAATTGTGGTATGAATGTGTCATATTCTTCCCCTTACTACCCATAAGGAAATGGTCAGGTTGAATCAAGTAATAAGATCATATTGAAAATCATTAAGAGAATATTGACCAATAACAAAAGAGCATGGGATTCCAAATTACCTATGGAACTTTGGGAAGATAGGATAATGGTTAAGAAATCTACTAGATTTTCCCCTTATAAATTGTTTTATGGAAAGAAAGCTAGATTACCATTGAACAATTTGATTCCTATATATAAATTTGTCAGAGAAGAACAAATAGAAGACACAAATTTCATGGAAAATAGGATGTATCAGCTTCTAGAATTGGATGAAATTTGAATGGATGCACAAAGAGAGAATGTGAGGAAGTAGTTCTAGATGAAAATGTTACATGACAAGAGAACTAAGGATAGAAACTTTCAGAATGAAGATTGGGTGTCAAAGTGGAATGCTAAAGATCAAGATAAGGAAAAGCATGGTAAATTTGAAGCTTTATTTCTTGGACCCTACGTAATTTTTGATAATGGAAGAGAAAAGAGTTACCTATTATAAGATACAGAGGGTCATGTTCAATAATTTCCAACCTATGCTCAGTAGTTGAAACCATTCTAATCCTAAAAACATGAAGTATTCCTAACCCTGCATCTTTTGCTTTTCAAGTTTTTGTTTTGCTTTCATCTTGTTCTTTGTCTCTATCTTTGGTCTACTTCTCTAGAGATAGCTGACATATTGTTGTGTCCAAGTATGAACACACATCTCTAGAAAGAGCCATTGGTGTAACAAAAAATTACAATCAAATTTGAATGGATAAATAATTCAGGGACGTCTTTTCTGCAACTATTATTTTTTATGTTTATTTTTCCTCCTTCCATTCATAATTCATTATTGAAATTATTCTTTCCTATGCATTTATCTTTTCTAATTCCTTGTATTTTATTGTTAAATCTACTAAGATTCATGTTTTGAACGGCTTATATATATTTGAATTCATAAATATAGTTGTTGGCCCCTTTTTGCAGTTTAAATATTTGTTTTAAAATTACTTTATGACCTTGGTAGGGAATATCCTATCTGATTTGGTGCCATCAAAAATGCCTTAGTCATAGGATCTCATGAGAAAAAGGAATATGCTCTTATCATCAAGCGACTTAATACAAGCTGTTGATCTCATCTTAATCTCCCTTTAATCTAATGATAGTCACCAAGTCTTGAGATAAACCATAGGTTTACAAAATCTTATAGTGACACTGAGTTTCTTTAGTCGCGTAGTCTCTTGATCATAACTCAGATTTATTAGTAGAGTTGATTTTTACCTTTGGTTGCATGGTCGCCAAATGATATCGGGGTTAAGTTGAAAATTCAGCGATTAAATCATGGTCATTGATACAAATTCAATCTTGTGGTAGTCGCATTATCTCCTAATCAAGATGGAATATTTGATATCATTCAGAGACTCAGCAATATCCATTGATCTTAATATAGGCTTATTTAAATTCAACGGTAGTCGCATTATCTTGAAGTAAAACCTAGAGTTTGCAGAAGATTCAAAGATCTAGCGACTAAGTGTATTTGTAACCTACGGATGTAACTCAAATTTAGGGCTGATTTGAGTCAGGCTTCTTTCAGTTGCGATATCTCTGAACATAACTGCGGTCAAGGAAAATTTTATGAGATCTCAAGGCCACTCAATCACCAAATCTTTAGAGCAAACTGTGGTCAAAGAAGTTGTGGTAAAGTTAGTAAATTATGATGGATTCTGGCCGTTGATCATGACAAGATCCAGTGGTAGTCTCCAAGTCTCATGATGGCAACTGAATATTCCATATTATCTAGTGAAAAAGAGAAAAAGAATAACTTAAGACACATGTTGAAAATGTGTTATATATTCATGTGGTCTCTGAATAATATCTGGTGACTTGGAGATGATGGTCACATTATCTCATGATAAATTAGGGTTTTCATTGAGAATTAGGAGACTTGGTGTAAACAGTCTGATGTAAATTAAGAAGAACTACGGTAGTCGGGTGATCGCTAGATAAAGTTTGAAAATTCAAATTCATTCAGTGATTAAGAGATAAAGGTGCAGTCACCTAGTCTCTAGACAGAAACCAAGGGTTTAAAAGGAGTTTTTCAAAGCTTCAGTCGCTAAATCTAAGAACGAAACCATGGTTAAGTGAAGTTTTCAGCAATAAGGAGACTATGCAGTTGAAAGGTCACTGGAAAGAGGACTAGAGTTTAATGAAAGGACAGTGCAAGTAAGAAGATCAACAATGCAGTTCATGTCTGATCTACGATAAATGTTCACTTGTGATGAAAATATGCATGATGGTTCCTCTAAGGCATTGCAAAATCATGCCACGTGTCTCAGATGATGAAAAGGAAAAAATCTTGAGTGGCAACGGATGACTTGGATTTTATTTGTCTTTACATTTTTTATATTATTATTTCATCTACTAAGGGTTTTGATTAATATTTGATACGTTGATATCGTCTGCATGCAGGGTTTCACATGTCATAAAATGAAAATGAAGCGATCTAGATTGAAAGATGAAACATCTAAAGACATGCAACAGTCCATTGATATACCTTGCAAAAGTTAAAGAGATATTAGGGATTTATAACATATTATTAATGAACTATTTAATCATATTATCACTTTGGTCAATAACTGTTCATAAGGATGATAAATCATTCTTAAATGTAATTTTAGTTGTTCAGTTGTTGATCTTAGGGGTTAGGTTTAGTTAGATGAACTGTTGAATTGATCTGAAGCTTATTTTCATCCTTTTGATTTTATATAAATAAGGATACCAGGATCAGTGCAGAGGGTCGGTAAAAAAAAGGACGTCTGGTCTTTGGTGACATTTACTGTTATCATTTTTTAGTCAGGTTTTAGTTTTGATCACAACTGAACATGGATTCTTATCTAGGTCTATTTTTTATAATCATCAAAAGATAAGTGTTTTCTATCTCTCTTGGCTCAAGGTTTCAATTCTCATTCAGTTATTCCTTTGCAATTATTGAAGAAATTTTAATTGTTATCTTTCAGTTGCTTATGCAGAAGAGTTATTGTCTCATATCATTGTTTGAATACCAGGAGGTGTGTGATAACTTAATTTGTTTTTGGATTATTTTTCATCTAGTCTCCCAACCATAGGAGTTAAACTAATTTCAACTAACAAGGATATAATACAGGCCTTAATCTTCTTTACATCTAAAGTAGTCAGATAGTTGATGGTTGAGTACTATCTTTCAAAGTTGTACATAGGATTGAATGTTGGATTGACTCAATTGCCTATGTTGATATAGGAACTGATTTGATTGTTATTGGAGATAGACATTTGATTCATTGTTTCATTTTGTTGAGATATTCTAAAATTCATTCACTTATATATACACAATTTTTACAAAGCATTCTTTACAAATCTTACAACGCATTCAGTTTTGGAGTTTTATCTTACAATTGACTATTGTTTTATTCCTTTCAAATTAACTTGCCATATTTGTGAAGGAGAGATTTAAGTGTTCATTATTTTCTATAAAAATCCTTAAAGGATAAGGTGTAGGCCTATTAGCCTTGGTTCTGGAGATTCAAAATTGTAGAAGTTTCAACCTTTCCTCGAGGTTAAACTTGTTAGTTGGCCATATCACTTGGGTTTCCCATCATTGGATTGGCAATTCCATAGGAAATACAATCTTTTGATTTGAGCACCAACACATACAACTACATGTGCATGTTGTCTAAGATATAATTGCCTCATCCATATCAGAGAGAAGTAGTAATCATACCCTCCAACTTGCTGACCCTACCACACATAAATCCATTCTTTCTTTGGTCTAGCATCACGATCGCACAAATCAATCTAGTAAGAAACACAGGCAATCGCAAATAGTGGGAAACTATGTAGTCCGAGGTCAAATAATGTTGAGAAATGGAGGGATCACCAAATAATCTTTGTGTATCTTCAATAATCATAGTTGATCATGACTAAAAGTATACATGTCATCCCATCACACTTACCTACAGATTCCTTAAGACATCCTCTAGGGTGACAGTCATCTCTCTTTTTGGAAAGTGGAAGATGTTGTGCTCTGAGTGCCATTCCTTGGCAAGAGCAGTCAATAATCCTTGATTTACCCTAATGTCAGGTAAATTGGAAAGTGGAAGATGTTGTTCTCTAAGTGACATTCCTTGGCAAGAGCAGTCAATAATCCTTGATTTACCCTAATGTCAGGTAAATCTATGAAACTCCCAAGACCCAGATGACCCACAATCTGCTACTCATCGTCTGTAAGCTGCTCTAATAGTCCTAAAACCCAAAAAGGTCTTGGGAACTGAAATGAAACAAATCCTAATCTAGTCTTCAAGGATAAAATAAAGAATGAAATTAGTTCTAAAGTAACCTACAGAGATAGTTGGCACATCAAATAGGTAATATTCATTGAAAAACAACAAGACAAACTCAACACTTTACTAAAATAGGCAACTTTTCTACCAGATGTGACTCTATTATGACAGGGTATGACTCTTCAACTAGATGAGATCCTATTATGATAGGATGCAATCCTAAACCAAGATGGGATCCTTTTTTGACATGATGCATCTCAAAATCCTAGGTATGATACTATTTTCATACGATGTGATACTTGATTTTTGGTAGACACATGTGACAAACTTGACACGATGTGATCCTAAGGAGGGAATGGGATGTGATCTTTTTACAAGATGAAATCTAGGATTTTTTTTTTCCCTAGATGCCATGCAGGCTCTATGATATACAATCCAATATACCGGATCTATGACCCTAAACTAGAACAACAATAAATTTTTACTAACATGCTAAAAAATCAAAATGGAGGGTAATTGTGTACTCACCAGAGGTGCATAAGAAGTGGGTCTATGATGGAGATGAATGATATTGAATCAATGTCTCTCCATGGGGACCACCATATTCCCTCTATAGCTCAAAACTTTGCGGGGGTGAAAAGTAAAATTGAAATGATAAAATGACCTTTTGAGGCCTATTTTGACCCCTTAGGAATAATTTATACCTAAGGAAAACTAAAAAATATGTATCTTATCCATATCAGTATCTCATCAATCCTTTGAGGCATGAAATCAAAATTGCAGACACCAAGTCATTCCAATGCAGTAAAATTTTGGAAAAGTCAACAAACCTAATGCAGTGACCAAATACTCATCAACACTAGCCATAGTAAATGTAGAATTAATCACAATATATAGATAAGGATATGCAAGGCTTGCAGAAGCATTCAATATTATTCCTAAATAGCAGATACAAGTCCACTAACATCGAATGCAACATAAAATTGGTCACAACTTGCTCAAACATATTTCAATAATACTAAAAATTTGTGAGACAACCTATGGAAACTTATCAAAAGCAGTCGAAACATGTATTTTGATAATAATAATAGCTCAATTTCTCAAAATATTCATCAAAATCATTTCTATATAGTCAAAACCTCACTTTCAATGTAGTCAAACTTGGTTAAATTGTGTTCCTATCAACACATATTTACTTCAACTCATATCAAAATTAACCCTTCACACATTCTTATTGATTCAATCATATCTTAGATCACTTTCTAATTAATTTCAACACTTCAAAGAGTAATTTTATTAACATTTGTTTCAATTTTGTTCCTGAGGGGGCATGATCATACCTTAATCAATCAGCTTCTTACATAAAAATAATTAGGGATTCCAAATCAGGTTGTTTATCAATTTGACTTCATCAAGAACTATGTCAATCAACATCCTCAAATTAATAGGAGCATGTTAGTGTACTTCAATCAAGTTGGGAATTTTTGGATAGTAGACTTCATCACAAATTGTATCAAGTCAGTTATCTATACCTATGGATTCTTAAGATTTCGGATCATCTACCAAGTATTTAGTTTCATCACCTCAAATTGAATATGCTAAATGGCTTCTCACTGACCTTTGTTCAATCAATTTTAGAGTCAGTACTATCAGTTCTTGTCTAGTCAAGTTCAAAACTTATATAGTTAATCGACCTTTGTTCAATCAAGTTTGAATTCAGTAGTATTAGTCTTAGTTCAATCAAGTTTTAGATTGACATCATCAATTGAATTATGTTGAATTAGGATCAAAATTATCAATTATCAAATCATGAGTAGTTTCATCACTCTATATCAAACTAATGTTTGAAATTAACATCAGACATTATTTGAATCAATGGATTGACCAAACATCAATTCAAAGAGCGGAAAATGCAATCACCCTAAATTGGACTAGTCTAACCAAAGGCCCTATTTTCCTTAACTAAGGATCTTCCTCTCAGTTATGCTAATATGATTATTTGATTACTGGCATAATTCATCAACATAATTAAAATATCTCAAATCAAGCATCATCTATTAGTGATCAACCGTTAATTTCTTATTAATTACCATGGCTTATTTAATTAAATCTACCTCCTTAAATCCATTGGCTAAGTAATTAATTAAATGAAATTAATAAAATATTTTAAATTAAAAACTCACCACTAATGGACAAAGTCATTTATGGACTAATGAAATTTGACACATGTGGATCATGTCACATGGATCAATCAAAGTTAAATCCATATCACTCCTTCTCAATCAATCTCAACCGCTCATTTACCCTCATTCTTCATAAAAAGGAATGAATTTTGAGATCATTTGATTCCACCATCTTTCATTTCAAGCTTATGTTGTAGAATTGAATTCACGCATCTAGTTAATTAGCAAAATAGTTCAATTTCATAATGGACTCAATGGATTTAGGATTGATATGTTTAGCTTACATGCATTTCAATTGATTTTATAATTTGAATCTTCCATTTTAGAGTGTACTTTCACTTGTCTAAATCATAACTCTAAGATCACTATAATACTTAGATCACACTCTCTCTAAATACGAAGCTATAACTCACTTTTGATTGTTATTCTTTGATTGATTTCTTAGGTACTAACAATTGAATTAATAATTTATGAAGTGTTGTATCTGAAGATTTACAGTTATAGATGAAGTCCACTTTAACATGTACACACTCAGACCGCCAATCTAAAAAGTGAAAAGGTCAAAACTATGGTAACTAAAATGTTGGAAATTGGGAAAAGGATGGAGGTTCTTGAAACTTCCACCCATTAAGTTATTTTTAAAGAGGAGTTTAGTGTTTCTATGTCTTCTTTATTAATCAAGAGTTTTATGAGGAAGGTTGTCTTTGGGGTGCCTATCGGAAAGAGTGGGCTAAATTAAAGAGCCAAATGGTCGAGTATGGACAAGAATGAGGAAGAGGAACCTGAGGAAGTTGAAGCCAAAGATTGGATGAAGGATCTCAATTTCCTCTCAAAGGATTGGGAGGATATTTCTAGCATTAAATTATGTTCCTTATATCTCTATGTTGTAATTGTTTTTCTATCAAGGCTTATGTTTTTATGGTTAAAATTTTTTATGTTGATATTTTTGTTGTGATACTTTTAACTGGGATAATCCGTTGCTTCTCCTATGTAGAAAATATCTTTTGTGTTGTTGGAAAATGTTTCTAGCTAGTGATATTGATTTTAATAGCATGTGAAATAGCATAGTGATAGATGGTATAAATTCTGAGGTTGTTTTTAATATTTTTATCTTTGGTAGCTTGGGTCACTTCCGACTATAATGATCCAAAGTATGCTTTTTTTTTGTAATACTATAATGTTGTGATGTTATTTCTGGGTTCATGGCCCTTTCCCTTCCATCTTAATAAAACATAGATAAATATTTAAAAATTTATTACCATCTAATTCCACTAGTATTTTTTAGCTTAGTAAACATAAAGAAATGAAAACAAATAGCATGTGTGATGAGGCGAACAATTTTTCCAGCCTTATTGAGAAATCTAAACCTAAGCCTTAACCTCACACTATGTTATATTCCAAGGAGAATATTAGGGGAACCTTATGGACCCCTTGACATTATTGTAAAATTTTAAGGAAATATTTCATGATTTCTCATTGATTCATTATGTATGGTGAATGTTATTACTAAAATTATTCTCTTTATATGATAGTTGCATCAAGATACCTATGATAAATCTAATCTCATGATTAATGGAATGAAGGTTTACCCATTCCTACCAAATAAATTATCACCCTTCATGTTGAAGTTGGTATTAAGTGCTTAGATGTTTCATTTTCTATTATGCACACCTCTTATAGATTTCATGTAAATTTAGGAGATCATTTTTCTTAATTCCATGAAAGCGATACCTTCTACCATCTATAAGTGTTTGAAGTTCCCTAGTAATGGATGCATTATAATAATGAATCATAAAATTTATATACCATTAGAAACACATGGAAAGTTTACTCTACACTTCTTTTGGCCTCAACAACCTCAACTATTAAAATTCCATGAAGTTATTTTCCCAACCTATCAAATATTCAAATATAAAAAGGCATCAACATTGAGTAAACCTAAGGATATTCCGTCTCCTCATCCAATAATTGGACTCCCTCCCACATCTATTTCTCCTATATATTCTTAAATATTACCTTATATATCTTAAAAACATCCAACATCTTTCATCTCTTAAAATAGTGAGCTTCCTTATGTTTCTCAATCTACAAAGAAAGAAAAGGAGTTGATGTTAACTGGTACAAAACCTTCACAAATTTATAGTTGAACCAAGAGAAATTATAGTCTGAGAGACAACCAATATAAAGACTCTACCAAGGCCCATGAACTTTCTTCAAAAATACTTCCTTTTCTAAGACACCAAATTTTTCCTTGATCCCATTTGTCCACCTTTTTCCTAGCTTGAGTGAGGAAGATAATCTCAAAATTATAAACTTTTCCAAACATTGTAATCATTTATTTAAATGATTAATTTATATGATGATATGGATGGTAAAGATATTAATGCTAATAATTTTGATGTTAATAATGGAAAATCTAATTATTATCATGATATGTATGATCTTATTGAAATAAAACATGAGCTTTTGTCAAGATTTTCAAAAGCATTAGTCATAGCTCCCAGTAACAAAATAAAAAAATGACTCATCATTACAACACAATCCTTTTTTGGAGCTCAAATTAGCTCCATCTATAGTGCTTGTTGTTCTAAGAAATATTGAGAGGTAGACAATATCTATTAATTGCTTCACTTGTAAAATAAATTATTTAGTTTGTTTTCTTGTGTGTAATATCATTCCTCCATGATGTGAAACTTTATATGAATTTTTTATGTTAAGATTTCTTTGGATGGCCCTTGTTGTTCTATTCCTGCAATGTAATAAAGGGAGTTAACCTATTGTAACATTTCTCTATTTATATCACAATTATTATATATGTTCTATCTATGTTATGTCATGCATGCACTATTGACATAAATTTTCTTTTGTTTTTTGTACATGGGGTCAATGCAAAGAATTAAGATTTAACTTTTTCTAGTCTTTAAATGTTGTCCCAAATAAAACTTTGTTTGTTCATCTTATGTTCTCTTCTTTCTTTATGATTTTAGTTCTATTACCTTTGGGGGATGAGGTCAATTCATTAACGTTATGCTCGATATACCTGATTTATCAAATCGACATACTAACTTTAATTACTAGATTCCTTATGTTCTCATATTTTGTTATGTGCCCCATTAACCCTAATTTTTTCCTTTGTTAGGGGCATATAATTGTAGCAACATACTTATATTTTTGGAGAATGTATACTACCTTAACGTTATTTTTTGTAGTAAGGTATACCCAATTCATGTAATATGGGACACACACTTCACTCTTTGTTACAATATTGCATACACTAGAACAAAATTTTAGTATCATTTTTTTCAGGTTACTAATAAAATTGTCTTTTTCTTTATAACATTTTACATTAAAGTTTTCAAAATGAGTTGACTACCATAACACAACTTACTAGAAATCAAATTATCCTTTCATTGATTCTCTAAATCACTTGTGGTAAGCATAACCTTACTAGGCTAACTGTAGACACCCAAAAATGGACAGGCTTGCGACTTTACATTAAAAACACTAATTTTCATCTATTAATTAATGGTTTTTAATCATTAATTAATCATCTATTTTTCTCTAAATTGATTCCCCAAATCATCTAATCAAATTCCCAAAATTAATTAATTTAATTAATTAACCTTAATTGATTAATTAACATTAATTAATTAATTAAACTCAATTTCCTATAGTTGAAATTAAAATATTTAAACTTACTAATTAAATTCTTCCAATTAAATTAATTTAATTTCATTAAATAAAGCAATTCTAAATCAAAAAGAATTTAATTATCTCACATCTTGAAAACTTTAATTAAATAAATGAATTAAATATTCATTTATCTTCAAAGAGATAACTCCAATTAGATCACATGGGTAACTTCACCCACCTCTTCAGTTAAAAAAGGTAACTCACAATTAGCTCTTCAGTCAACCAAATTTTGTCTCCTCTCTACCAATTGAAGAGGTAGAGTTTACTGATGGCTTCTCCAGTTCCATTTGATCTCACCCATTCATCTCCCTATCTCTGGGATTGATCTCAACTATTCATTTCATCCCCAATACTTATATAATAAACCCTTCATAACCATTTGAAGGATCCAGGATTTCAAGCTTTTGTGAGCCTTTACTATGTCATATTGGTTCTAGCATTCAAGCCTTCTTGCAATCATACATCTAGTATTTCAAGCTCTTGTATGCCATTACTATGTCAGTTTGGTTCTAGCATTCAAGCCACCTTGCGATCACACACTCGTTTCAATTAGAAAATTATCGACACTTCTCAAGCCATAGACGCTGCCCACACCAATACTGAGCCTAAAAAAATAGTGTTTCAGAAGGAGTAGAGAGAGGAAATAGAATATTCAAGTGCTTCAGGGTTTGCATTTATTTATTTTCCTTTCTTGTGCTTGTACATTTTATTGGTTATGCTTCAAGTTATTCATTTTAGTAGTATTTGTGTAGTTGATTTCTGTCATTGTAAAACCTTTGCTACTAACCCTCACCTTTGGAAAGCTTGGGAACCATGAATCACGAATGGAGGCATACATTTTCGTGAACCAGACGTGAAATCAAACAACCCAATTATCTCTTGAAGATGACAAACAAAATTGATCAACCGTGGTTGTACGATGACAAATTTTTTTTAAATTTTTTTTTTTTTATATCTGTGTTATTTCACAATTGCTGGTATTTTGCCGCACTTGATGAAATTGTGTCGCAATCGACTGGTTTCACACCGCAATCAATTGTAGGTTTCTTCATTTCATTTCTATCATCTTTTGGGTCTCTATCTTTTCTACAGTTTTCCATAATTGATCCACTGGTACCAGAATCAGAAGAATTGTACCACAATCAACAGATACAGACCGCAATTGACCAATACAGACCGCAATCGAGTGTGCACTACCGCAAGTGAAAGTGATTTGTGCCAATTGATATTTCTAGGCCGCAATCGCCTATTATTTACCGCAATTGCCTGTGCATTATCGTAATCGCTTACAAAATTTCTCATCAGGGCCAATATTCTTTACCTTTCAATCTAAAAATCTGATACTTTCTTTATTTTTCTGTAGGACGACGAGCTCCCACGAATAGGAAGGGTAAGTTATTGGTGAGTATCATTCATTATTTCAAAGTTATATATACTCTCATTTTGTAAAAATCCTTTTGATACTAACTTGTTTAAACAAAGAAAACTAAAAGAAATTCACTTGTCAATTTGGGTTTACAAAGAATAGTGTTTATCTCACATCTCACATCTTACATTTTTGATTTGGGCTTAAAATTGACGTGGGGACTAAAATTGAACAAGGAAAAAAATATCTCAAATTGGTGCATTAAAATTGAACAAGAAATCAACACCTACTTTTGGGCTTAAAATTGAACACTTATACTTGTATGGTGGTGTAGCTTAGTTCACATTTCAAACTTTTGGAGCTTAATCAATTTACCTTGTGTCTTAATTTTTGGGTGCACTTGCACAAACTGTTAGATTAGAAACCTTTATATTTTTTTAGAAAGGCCTGTCTGGGGAATGCGCTTCTTCCTCTAAGAATGACATTAAACCAGTAATCCATCCGATCGGTACCGATCAGTATATAAACAAGGCGCAAACCAAAGTTCCTTCTTATCTAGCCAAGCTTGGGTGAGGTGTGTTGGTGATAGTCTAGATTGGGTGAATATCCCTAAGGAGCCAGCGTGATCAACTAGGCTCTTAAGTGAGTCACACATGTACAAACTGATTGGATAGACACCAAAAACCCTTACTACAACCTTGTTAATTAGAGGTCAACCTGGTTTTACCTTCGAACAGGTACCTTATTATAGTGCAAGGGGTTGCACAATTGCCCCCCAAGTTTCCCAAGATATGTGTCCCACGGTATTTGTGTTGTTACAGAGATCTTCACTCCACGGCAATAATACCTAGAAATGGAAAAAAAATGGGCACCTACGTCATGGACCTTTGTGTCCTAGTAGTGTGACAAATGTTGTGTGAGCTAACGGACATTCAAGCATTGGGCCTATAACATTGTATTCTGAATCCATTGACCTAGATTAATCTGACTGTTCAATGTTGAGAGCTCGTGATAACCTTGCAACTTGAAAAAGTTGTAAAACATACACATTATCAGTCTTCATTCTTCAAAACATAGTTTCTTTCATGCTTGTTTCTTTGATCAATTTCTAAAAATGCAAAAAAAAACATCCAAACTGTCAAAATGAGTCAAACATGTTAAAGTCTAGGGTTGTCACCGTCAATTATCTTGCAAATCAGAACCATTGTCACAAAAATATCAAAATAGTCAAGCAGTGATACCCATCTTTTAGTCTTTTTGAGACTGTTTCTCATTTACCATAATTGCCCACATTGTGCCGCAATTGAAGGAAATATGCCTATAGTTAACTTATTTATTTCCAAAAGCACCTTGTTTATTACCGCAATCAGTGATAACATATCGTAATCAACCATACACTTTGTCGCAATCGATGGAGTTTTGCCGCACTTGACTAGAGATATTCTACACCGGTTTTAACCTAAAAACCTTGAGAGAACTCTTTATTTGGTGTCCAAAACTAGTGTCTATCCTAGGAAAATGCAAAGAACATTGTGTGACTCTCTAAACATTAAAGATCATCCCTTCTCTGTAAAGCATGATTATTGTAAAAAACATTGTTAGTTCAAAAACTTAGACTCGAAATACCTTGATCTCATCATATCAAACATCATCATCTTTATCAAAGTGACTTTGTCCAAGGCAAAGGTCAACAAATCTTATCTTTTTACATCATCACCACTTTGAGATCAAGATATATTAAAATTTGTCTTTAGAATTACCCTTTTCAAAAACATAACTTGAACTTCCTTAGAAAGGATATTCTTCTTTGTTTGTTTTATATCACTTGTTTTAGTTACAAAATCTGGACCACACTATGTCTCAAACACCTCATGGAGGGCCTGACACAAGGTCTAAGGCTAGAACACAACCTGACAAGTCATATATCAACAAATTCCCCGCTTGGGAAATAGAGCAAGAGAATGATCCTTTTATAAACACCAGTTCTACTATGTTCATTGAAAAACCCTACGGGGAAGCTCTTTTCCAAAATGTCACAAAAGAGGAACTAGAGGATATAGAGCAAGATACTTATTCCACACAAGTAGTTGACACTGTTGTAGAGAAGAATCCTGAACGCTTCTTAGCCATGTTGATAAAGAAGGGAGTCAAACTCCGCACCAAATTCATTGTATCAACCATATGGCCTGAAAACCCTCTCACAGGTCAAAACACTACTCATCCTCCTCAAATACTTCTTGTTGTCTCTCAAATCTTCCCACCATTGGTATTACCCACATTGACATAGATGATACCTGGTGAAACCAATGGAACGAACTAGGCCAACACATCTTCCACTCAAAGCATAATAGGCTCGCAAATAAGTGCACCCATGGTTACTAGTATGCTCCCACCTTTTCTCACATGACCAGGGAAATCAAGCTCTCAAGCTACACCAAACACCAACTATTCTAAAACTATGCCACTACTACAGTCAATTCACACTAGTCTTGGGATCAACACCTCATGCCCATAGGGATCCATCTTTTCAAGTACAACTTACAGTCAATGTCTAGCCAAGGCTACACCTCTTCCCATTATAACATCAATCCATCCTCTGCAGCAACAACCCCAGCTTTAGTTGCCTCAAATCCAACCCCCACAACAGCAACCCCAGCTTTAGTTCCCTCAAATCCAACCTCCACAACAACAAGCCCAGCTTCAGTTGCCTCAAAACCAACCCCCGCAATACCAACCCCAGCTTCAGTTGCCTCAATTCCAACCTTAGCAATAGAAACCCCAGCTTCCACCCAAACCTCAGTAGCAGCAATATCAACCCTAGTAGTATCAACCCCAATTTCAATCACAACAGTAAACACATCAAAACCCACCATGGGCTACTCATGTGCCCCTCTTTGCAAATCACTCAGTAAAAAACCAATATCAAGTCCCCAGGATGAAATCCTATGTTCCTAATCAAGGGACATAGAGGCTCAGCCTCATACCCACTATAGCACAGAGGAACGTCCTCACACACCAACCTCAATATCAAATGGACATGTTAATGCAACAAATGCAAACCCTTCAAACCCAAATGATAGATATACAAAATTAGGGGCAAACTAAATCCTACGCTGCAGAGGATTTATACCCATACCCTTTTGACCATTCTCTCATGTCTTCATTCCCAAATCACTTCTCTGTACCAAAATTTGACAAATATAGGAGAAATACTAACCCTATTGAACATATCCGAGAGTCTTTTGCTAGTTGAGACAAAGTTGCCCATGATGAGACATATTTAATGTGACTGTTCCGACAAAGCTTGGCTAGACCAGAAATGGAATGGTTCTCACATTTACCTCATGGAATTCAGTCTTGGGGTGAACTGGCTAAAAAGTTCATAGCTCACTTCCATCAAAACATCGAGTGCAAGGTCAGCATCAAGGACATGTGTGATATCAAACATAAGGATGGAGAGTCTTTTGTGAAGTTCCTATAGAGATGGAGGAATACAGAAAATTGTATAACATATGATGTGCCCAAACAAGACCTAATATTCATGTTTGTTGACAATCTAATTCTAGACATGTCATTCACAACAGAATTACAGTTAGCTCTGAACTTCACACAACTCATCAAACGAGGAGTTTGTTGTGAGTATAAATTATTCAAACGAGTAATCCTTGCATATCCAACACAAATGAATACAAACAAAAATGCAACGGACAAAACTAAGTGGTGGAACAAAAAAAATGTCACTAGCGATGGTGTCGTTGATGTGAAGATAGTCAACTATGCACAACCCAAGGTATTACTGCAAGGCACACCTGTGGCCAACCAAAAACCCACAGGGCCCACTCGACACACATACACCCAAAACCAACCTCCTCCTATACAACCGGCCACTATGTCAAACAGTCAATAATAGAATAAACGCAGACCACGATTTCAATTCCAGCAATGAGATTTCACACCATTAGGAGAGCTAATAGAATCAGCTTTATGCAAGTTGATACAATAAAACACTATCACTCTCTCAAAAATCAGGGACTTTGAAAAGGATGCAAACAAATCAAGGTGGTATAATGACAAGGACTTCTACGAGTTTCATCGGGTGAAAGGGCATAAAACATCTAACTATTACCGATTGAAACACATTATCCAAGACCTGATTGACACAGGGGCCATCAATGTGAAAAATACCCAAACCAAAGGCACAAATGATCACACTATCTTTAATGATACCTTTCATGATCACAACAAGGGAAAATCCTTCAGGTCTAGTAGATAGGGAAAGCAAGTTAACTATACATATGCCAATAGTGAAAATGTTATCAATTGCCTCAATCCTTCAGATAGCCATGTGGCTACTATCACTATCAAATACCAATGTAATAAATGTGTTGTAATAATGCATCATGCCAGAGTCATCTTGCAAGGAGTACCATCCTCACCTACTATATCTACCAATCCTAAAACAAACTCAGATCCATAGCCAAGCATAGTGGATCAACAAAAGCGCGCACCTTCCCAGATCTCCATGTTTGACCTATTGCACATATCTCCATAGCATAAATTGGCACTTAACCAATCCCTTTAGAATTCATATTTCCCAAGGGACATAACACCCATGAGATTCCAAATCATGGTTAACCATATAGCTACTAAAGAACATGCCACATTCACGGACCGTGATGTGCCGCCGCATAAACCCCTGCATAATGATCCTTTGCACTTACTAGTCTAGGTCCACAAAAGTGCTATCCTTAGGGTCCTTGTTGATGGTGGAGCTAGGTTAAACAACTATACTCTAAATTTAATTAAGAAACTGGGCTATTCAGAATCAAGCATTGATGTCACAAGGAGGATAAATATCAAAGCTTATGATGAAGAGGAAAGGTCCTCTAAAGGTATTATCATTATACCTATTTGTATCAGTCCAGTGGTCAAAAACACTCCCTTCCAGATCCTATACCTTGATTTGGGATACAACATGCTACTAGGGTGACCTTGGATACATGAAATGCAAGCCATACCTTCAATGTACCATCAATGCATCAAGTTCCCACACTAGGGAGAATAAATCATCATAGAGGGAGATCCTAATCCTTTCTAATACTGTAATGTTGTCCAAATCAGCACTGATAACCAGGTCCCCTCAAACCAAGATGCAAGCATCCCATCCTCTTCAGATTCAAATCCTAAGGATGTTATACGAATAGCAGGAAAGATAGCCATCAACTAGGACGCAAGTATCCCCTCCTCTTCAGATTCAAATCCTAAGGATGTCACACAGAAAGTAGGCAAAATATTCATCACAGACAAAGGCTATGGTGAGTATAGATGTGAAGTGGCTTTCACCATCATGCACATGCTTCAGAGCCTAAGAACTTATGGCATACCACAACCTATTATTACAAAAGAAACTCCAAATCCTGTTGTATTCAAATGTTCACCCACAACCTTTGTTAGATGGGGAGACATAGTGGAAGAAAAGCCATTTGAATAAGATATCAGTACATGGTTATACCAAGACCCACAAGAGACAATTCAACAAACCCTACCCTTGTCAAACTATGGTAATGGTTATACAATGTTACAAAAATTTGGGTATGATGGTACAACTGGCCTGGGGGCATGACAATAAGGCATAATGAAATTTTCTCTCTCGCCAACATAAAGAAAAAAAAGAGGGTTGGGCTATGGGAAACAAAGAACCATTCCTGTGATCCAAGACATCCAAATTGATCAGGAACAAATAGCAGAGATGCACTGGGGGCACAACACAGAACATGTCTTGATGAGAAACATATTAGCACAGATGTTGCCCATAGAAGAGGGAACCACACAAACCTGAATAGACCTCCACATAGCAATTAATTATAATAAAGGAAGTGAGGAATCTGACAAGCGTTATATTGAGACTAACTCCCATGAGTATGAGAGGAGATCCTTTCACGACTTTGAACCATCTATCCCAGATTATTCCTCTCGGTCAGACACTATCATAAACCTAGAAGATTCATTTGACCAACTGTCCATTTCTGAACAACCCTGCATAGATAAGCATGTCATTTCTCAAACCTCAAGTGGTGCATCCACATCATAGTCTAGTTTTGTAGGAACCATATATGTAGTCCCTTTCAGTCAACCAAAGTTAGAAAACCATGAAAGTATCTGTCTTATACACCAGGAGCTAATAGAGTGGGATCAACAAGGACCCCCTGATTTAGATGTCTTCGAGAATGATGAGGTTATTTCTAATTTCATGGGACTTAGGGAAGGCATTCCATCAAGAAACCACAAGGAAGGCTTCTCCATTGACCTTGACAAAGTGGCATATTTCGGGGAGGCAGCTCCTCTTTCCAGTCCACAAGAGAAAAAAGAACAAAAGAATGATAAAAAACTAAAACAAGACGTATCTTCTAGCGAAAACCTCACTAAGGCACTAGAAGATGGAAAGAAGGAACTCCTCCCCTTGACAGAGGAGAAATCGGCATTACTAGCTGAAGAAATAGAGGAAGTCAATTTGGGAGATGACAAGAACCCAAAGAACATATACTTGGAAAAATCACTCACCCCGGAGGAGAGAGAATAGTTTATAAGTTTCTTTAAAGCAAGGATCAATTTTGCATGGTCCTACTTGGATATGCTAGGGTTAGATCCAAAGCTTGTACTACACCATCTCATGTTGCTACCCAATGCCAAATCTGTCAAGAAGAAGCTGAGAAAGATGCATCCCCATGTTGCATTGCTAGTCAAGGCAGAGTTAAAAAAGCTCATAGATACCAAGTTCATAAGACCAATACCATATGCAGACTAGATATCTAACTTGGTGCTAGTTACAAAGCACAGTAGTCAGATACAGATTTGTGCAGACTTCAGAGATCTCAACATAGCTTGTCCCAAGGATGAATTTCCTTTACCCAACATTGATATGATAGTAGATCTAACCGCTGGACATCAAATGCTATCACTCATGGATGGATTTTCAGGGTATAATCAGATGAGGATTGTTCTAGAAGACCAACATAAAATAGCTTTCACATGTCCTTGGGGCACTTACTACTGGAACGTCATGCCATTTGGTCTCAAGAATGCTAGTGTGACATTTCAAATGACTATGACAACTATATTTCATGATCTCATCGACAAAACAATGGAAGACTATGTGGATGACATACTAGCCAAGTCAATGCTTCGCAAGGATCATCTACAAGTATTGGTTCCAATCTTTGATAGAATTCATTTAATATGGGACACACACATCACTCTTTGTTACAATAATCCATAAACTAGAACAAATTCTTAGTATCATTTTTTTAGGTTACTAATAAAATTGTGTCTTTTTCTTTTTAACATTTTACATTAAAGTTTTCAAAATGAGTTGACTACCATAACACAACTTTCTAGAAAATCAAATTATCCTTTCAATGATTCTCTAAATCACTTGTAGTAAGGATAACCTTACTAGGCTAACATATTTATGACTTTCCACCTATTTTCTATTGACGTGTTTCTTCTTTTGACTTACTAAGTTATATTGATAAGATCCTAAGTCCCTTGGTGGATTGGTGATTCTTTCCTCTTTAATATCTTAAATAAAAGTTTTTCAATACAACGTTCTACTTTACCCATAGTATGAATTAATGTTCATACTCTCACTAAAGTGGGGGATAAATATAGTATTGTAAATTATATCCCTATATGAATTTGTTCCCACCTGATTTTCATTTTAGTTTTCTTAGAATGCAATGCCTAAACATTCTTTATGCTTCTAGCAATGCCTAAGAATAAAACATATATATTAAATTATTGACCTTTTGGTCTTTGACCCCACCTAACTATGGAGGTCAAGGTCACCTAAGTGTCTCGTCTTGTGAGAATAGGATAGCTTGGGATTTATTTTCCCATGACAAGGTCACCTATGGTGACCATAACCTAGTGAAAGGTACCTCAAGGTTACCTTGGCATAATAAAGGCGACCCAAATTCAAATAAGTTAACAACTAGCTTTCAATAGTTGGTGTCATGCCTCGCAAGGGAACTAGGGAAGAGAACAGATATTCTCTTTGAAAAAGAAAAACCTAAGTAAAAATTCATGAAATTTTTTGAACTTTTAAAAGAATTATGTGAACAAAACCTAAACTTAGATTCCTTCCAGGGTTCCCTTCTAATTTAATGCCAATTCAGTTAAGTCCACTAAGTAAGCTAACAAGATTTATTTCTCAAAGCAAACTACATCATATCATTATAAGATTCTTTATTAAGAAATACCTAAGTACTTTCATTTCAATTTTCCATTTAAAACCATATATATTCCTAAGTATTCTTTATGAA
>MU223387.1:2064679-2102925 GCA_018584345.1 Thuja plicata
TTGCCCAGGACTTCTTCTCCTTCCTCGTGGCACTTCTGGAAACTTAGTCATAACTTTGTTCTTCCCTGCAACATGCTGAAACCTCTTCCTTTCCACCGACATTGCAACAAATCTATCCAAACCTCGGTCGAATGCTCTGTGCATGGCTTTCTGCAATTTCAAACCCTCTGAATTATTCTGGAAAACCCTCTACAACAGAGAAAAACACCCCCGAGCCATTCTTCTTTCATCTGCAACATCATCCTCTGTCTAGTCGCTTACTCGCCCAGGCTTTACTCTATTTCCATCTTTATGTGTGAGTGGGCAATGACAGCTACATCCCTTTGAATCGCTCAGTCGCAGCCTAATCTTTCTTCCCTCTGAATTCTGGGTGAGTAAGCGACAAGCTCCGTTCTTCATTGCATCTTCCGTGATCGCGCACTCGCAAGAAGTTATCACTTTATCTTACCTTCTATGCGAGTAGGCGACGAGCTCTTATCTTTCATCCATCGCTCAGTCACGAGCCATTTCCTCTTTATGCAATTTGCTCGGCGAGTGAGTGACGAGCTCTTTTCTCTTGTTAATCGCTCAGTCGCGAGCTGAACACTCTTTACCTTTATGGAACGGCAACTGGGCGACATCTTTTGTTTTACTTCATCGCACACTCACAGCTTGATCTTTGTTTATCCTTAGTGCCTAGCGACCGCGTAACTACTCTGTTTCTCCAGCTTGTCGCAGACCCGCTAGCCTTTCTTCTGACTTGAGCCAGACGTCGCGACTGCGCGATGCATCATTAAAATGACTTGTCGCACACCCGCGCACAGAGCAAAACAACATGAAAGTAGGTCACGACTGCGTGATTAGACGTTGTAATACCGAACCCGCTCAGTCGCACAACTTGAATGACCTATGACTGAGCCTTTTGACTTTTTCAAACAGCGCCTAAGTCCCCTTGAATCCTTCTGGCGACATTGCGACAATCCCTTGGCGCTAAGTCTGGAGTACTTTATTCGTAGGGCACTTTAATCACCAGACTTAGCGACCACCGTTATTTCATCTGCTCCTTACATCGGATGGATGACATTTATTCATTTGAAAAATGAGTATACCCTTAAATATCCAGTGATCCTACGACTGAAAAGAAAGAACACTTAGTCTCGAAGTCGTGTGACCCATTTCTTTTGTGTGGCGATCACCCGACTGAGGACCCACATCCACCTGATAGATGCCACCTGTCACACAGCCATTGGTCCATCTGTTTGTATTGGGAAAGCTGAGTCATCGTGATGTTCTAGCGACAAGGCGACTGAGTAAATTTGCTAACATCAAACAGCTAGTCGCGGGATCGGGAATGTTATCTCCTAACTACCTTTTAATCACGAGACCACGCGACTGAAGAAAACTTAACTATTTGTCAGGGCTGGATCAAGCGATCATGCGACATGAAGAAGATCGCGAAGTCGGAATACTTTTCTTTGACTGTTGACTTCTTCTCGCGATCACCCGACTGAAGTGGGTCCCGTTCATTTTTAAAAGGTCACAATATGATATCAAGCGACAACCCGACTAAGAGGAAATCGCTAAGTCTCGAGACATAGAAGGAATATTCTATTTCTTACCAAGACTACGCGACACAAGGAAGGCGTAGAGTCGGGAGAAGGAAAGGAATATTCGCCCAGGCTGAAGCGATCAGGCGACTTGGATAACAAGCACATGCTCTAAGTCATTTAAAAAAGGTAACCTCGAAACATAAAAGCCAAGGGTCTAGGGTTTATTACTTCTTTTGCATGAAAGACTGAGGGTTTAAGGGTTTAAGCAGAGAAGACATGAACCCTGGGAAACAAGACAGATGAAGCAAGACAGGACAAACCAGGCCAATTTGCACAAAAAAGGAAAATTTGGGCAACATATACAATAGAGAAATAAATAATAAAATATAATACTAATTTATATAATATAGTACTAATATTTAAATAATTATATAATACTAATCCTATTACCATCTAATATTAATATTAAAACAAATGAAATTTATAATATATAAACTAAAAATCATAAAATCATAAAATTGAAAAGAGGTTTGAAATCAAAATGTTGTATTTGGGTGGGAGTTATCAGATATCCAATAATATTGGATATATGATTAGGATTGGTATTTACTTTGGGTTTTTTCTTTCCAATCCCAAACGTGGATGGTTAACCCAAATGACGTGTTCACCATATTTCATTTGATCTATAGACTTAGACCATGTAGCTGACGACCTTTTTTCCACCCAAAATTGATGAAACAAAAAGGGTTTCTTAAAGACATTATCAGATTTCCATCAAAATAATTTCTTTCAGATTGAGTTATTATTACTTATTTTCTAATTGAGTTATCTGTAAAGTCCTGATTGACAACTTGATTGAAAAACAACTATAACTTTCAAACGGTTTAACCTTTTTGAAATCCAAAACATGCATCACATTCTATGCTTTGCCTACTATAAGAAAAAAAATTGCAATTTTGTAAAGTTTAGAATTAGTTAATGTGGTCAGACACGAGAGTTTTTTTAATTTTGAATAAGTTGTAGCATAAAATTCATAATTAATTATTTATTTGGTAATAAATTATACAAAAAATATGCATCACATCGGGGCATGAGTCTACTACTTATATTTAGAATCTTTTGAAAATATATCATCATTTGATTGTGATTATGGTGGTTAGACATACACGTACTTTTTATCTTTTTCCTGAAATTTTCGTACTACTACATTGAAATCTATAATATTGAACAATTAGATTAATATTTTTTTTCAGACAAGGGCTAGTAGTTTAGAAATTACATTCAATTTCCTACAAATTATGTTCTTACAACTTTTTCGCATAAGGTTGATAAGATGTTCAACTTTTTAAGTCAAGTTGACTAACTTTGATTTTCTGATTTTTCATTCCCACTTAAGGCCACAACTTGGTATACCATGATCCTGCACATAACCTATATGATATTATTTTGGAAGATTCCTCTTAAGAGGAAGTCTTGGACTCATGAATAGGCTATGAAGGATGATCCATAACTCTCTCATAAAACTTAGAATTATTATGTTGTTTGTTGTACTTTCCACTTGAAGCATTTGGATTTGGGTCCATTTATAAGAAGTTCTTGATACCTAGGAGGCCTCAATGTGCCCATATTTGCTAACTTTTTTTATTCCCTTATGAGATGTTCTACAAAAACATCAAGAGAATGCATTTTTTGTGACTACCTATAAAATCCATTGTAGGTTAAAATGTTGAAAAATTTACATAATAATTAGGACCAAGCTTAGAGAGAATAAATATTATCAAATGCTCATCATTTTTGGTAAGCCCACATCTAGACAAATTCTTGTGAAGGCAATTAAGCTTCATGAATAATCCCTAGATACAATCTAAAATATCTTAGATCATGGCTCATTAGTTAATTCTACAAATTTAAATTTCTTATCTTAAATATCTTACCAAAGAGATTCTCTAAGCAATTCAAATATTATTGGGATGTTTTCAACACGAAGCATGGTATTGAATTTTAAGAGAAATGGACACACAAAGATTACCAAGACATTTATCTCTTCTATCAAGACAGTATTTTTCTATAGCACCTAGTTTTGGATCAAGATCTTATCCATATGTGATTCTATGCAACTCTAGTATTAGCAACGATAAAAAAAAATTTGATTTCTACTAATGATAAGTATATTCGGTGATAAGAACAACTTTGGACAACTATGATAAACCAAGAGAACATTATGAATATTATTCACACATCCAAAATGTTACACCTTTATTTACACCAAATAATCCAAAAGAAACATAAAATTTTAATGGAATAAATAGAATAAAAACCAAAAAAGGTAGAATAATACCTTAGCCATGATGAATTTGAAGAAAAGAGAGTTTTGACAATATATGTTTCTCCTAAAATACAGCCCAAATGCAAAAGTTGTGCTCATTTGAGAAAAGGCATGTAAAAGGTACTTTGGATCAAAATACAAGCTTTTGGTTCCACCATATGACCAGAGTGATAGTGAGTGAAAAAATGGTCTTCCAAGATGAAAATATATCAATGAGAAGGGTGTGCCTTGTTACCCTTTCCACACAGAATTTCCTACTGCCTTCCACAAATAAGCACGAGCAAAAATTCACAACACAACTCTCACAAACACTCCCCCATAAGCCCTTGAGACACTTGAGCTAATGGCATATGCTAGGTGCTTTATAAAAGAGATTGTGGCTTGATGAAATATATGAATTTCTTGGTATTCTTCATTTGTCCATTTGTATCATCATATCTAAACCTACAAAAATACAACAAAAATTCAGAGCTTGAACAATTGTGTTGTATATGGTCTTTCCTAAGAAAAGCCCCTGTGTTGGCATTCCTTCCTCCACAATAGCTGTGATTGATGAAAAAGAATGTTTTTCATCAAGTGGAAAAAGGCTAAAATAAT
Organism: Thuja plicata; assembly: GCA_018584345.1. NCBI lineage: Eukaryota > Viridiplantae > Streptophyta > Pinopsida > Cupressales > Cupressaceae > Thuja > Thuja plicata. Next base: position 2,069,132 of record MU223387.1, read on the forward strand.
AATATACATTTTTTAATTGACAAATACTAGCTTAAATATGAAAACCTTTTGTTGAAATATCATATAAGAAGAGATGTTTCTTAAAACTTGTTAATGCATACCTTAATCATGAAGAAGAACGTTGGTATTAATCAGGTCAAAGACGTAAAATTGAATGCTTCTTACTTCTAGGTTGTAGATATGCGGTAAATTGACTCAAATATTCTTGATTGAATTCTCATAGGAATGTGTCAAGAAACCTTGGAGTTTCAATGAGAGAGGGAGTTGTATGTATATGCAACATAGACCTTTTTGGATCTAACTTTTAGGGAAGGCCAACATAAAAGGGAGCTCTCCCACTATATACAATGTCACCTTTCATACAAATTTCTCAGAAGTTACATGAACTATGAAGAGGATGAATAATTGCTCTAACAATAAGGAAGACATACTACACCAACATTGGTCCATGTGAAAGTATTAGCAAACACAAATTAAATGCCTATATATTAATTTCATAGTAGGATTGGGCATGTAACATTGTTAGAAGTTTGATTGCATTCACTACCATGATTAATGCCTTACAAAGAAATGGTGCAATCATTGGTTTTTTTTCACCCATCATCAATGAAGGTATAGAAAAATACAAAGGATACAACCATAAGTGATGAATGGATTGATTAAAAAATTAAAATTAAAATTTGAAAACAACAAAAAAAAATATTGGAAAGCATTTTGTAGCTTTAAAATGTTAAGGTTTAGAAAAAGAACACCCTACAACTATTAGAGCCTAATAAAATATTTAGTAATGAGTAATAATTAGAATTAATAGGCTGCACAGGTAGCAGAGCTAGTTTGAGGTTGTGGATGAATGACTCATGGTCTTGGGTTCAACTCTCGCTCGGATTTGCCAAATGAACTTGGCTTGTGGGCGGTTAGGTTCATCCCCTGAGGATTAGTTTTACATCAGCTCGCCCCTAGTACCCAAGATACAAGATGTTGGGTTGTTGGGCTGGGTTGCGGGGACACCTCAAGGTTACAAAAAAAAATAGATTTATTAATTTTTACCCATGACATTTAAATGTTGATGAAAATGAAAGGGCTGGAAGCATCTAAGCTATATTCAAAAAATTTTAATGACCCCAACAATTATATTATGTGTTAGAATTAATCTCATAATTATGATGCACAATTTTAATGGATCAACATATATTGTATCATCGCAAACTTGCTAAATGATTCTATTCCCCACATGGTTAGATTTGTGTCCACCAATTTGTCCTTCTATTATTCAAAATTTGAGTGCCTATGCTAGCATGAATGTGTACATATTTGAAATGGTTTTACAGAAACGATCATTTAATTTAGAGATGACTTGAAATGTCATGGTTAATATGTCAATCCTTTATATTAATTTTGCAAAAGCAATGACATATCATGCAAGCATATAAGTACCTAGATGATCAAAGGACATGGCTAAACTCTACACAAAATAGAATTATGTACAATTTCTAAAATCCTCAAAATACAACAGATTTTCATGAAGTTTTAAGTTGCCAAATCTTCAGATCTACATCCCCATGTTAAACTACAATAAATCGGATGAGAAATTATTGTGTTTTACAAATTTGGAGGTTTTTTACAATGTTATTTTGTGTATAGATTAGCTACAAGTAATGATCTAATGCACTTGCTATTAAATAATAAGAATATTTTTGTAGCATCTTTATGAAAAGATGATAAATGAAATTATGAAATGATATGATGTGATTATATAAATAGTATTTGAATGTACTTAAGACAAAATTCTAGATTATCCAATTTAAATGTTTATATGAACAAAACAACACAATGATTATTATTTTTTATTTTTTTGTGAATTTGAATTAAGAATACAACATATTAAGACGGAATATAACAGCTGTCCCAATCATCCTTGAAAATTAAAAAGGTCTATAATAACCCAGTCCAAACCATTGACAGCTAAGAAACACTAATCAATGCATTATATAGATATTAAATTCAAAATTAAGGGAGAACAAAACAAACTCAAAGTTATTATATTCCATCCATAAAATGACTAGTGTGAATCTGAAAAAAGTTAAACACGCCTTTGTGTATTACTGTCACTTGACCTTTCATCTCCACGGGGCTTAATTTCCGCTAAGAGTTGTTCCTAACACACTCAAAACATGTCATTTTCTCTTTCAGCACTATCGCCATTTGTAAATGATGCCATGCAAAACTTGATTCGTAAGAAGAAGCTGAACCAAAATTGTTGAATCAGCATCTTCTAGAAACACCATTTATAAAATGTAGTAAAATAAATAGATATACATAACTATCACTGACGGCATCAACCTCTTGTTAAACACGCTTCTACAGGCCCAACCTATTCGCCACTTGCTGAAAACTATAAAATAGAAAAATGATCTGGATCGAGTCTTTTCTGTACATTTAGATCTTTTCCATACATGAATGCGAATACTATCAGACAATTTTATTAGGTCAGTCAACACAGCAGAAAATTTTACAGACAACTCTTTTTTTATATTGCATACAATGAAATATAATTTCAGCAAGGCTTATCCATCAAACCTAACGTGAACCTGGGAACTTCTTGTTACAGAGATGGAACTTCCAATCCCTCTAAAAATACACTATATGATTAATTACAAGTCATTTTTGGCTAAGCAGTCATACACATATGGCTCAGTTCAGGGGTCGAACCTTATCTGTACGTCTTTCCTATACTTGAATCTTGGCGGATGGCTTGTATATCAAATACTATCATACTCATGAATTGTATTTAACCAATTGAACAGCAACAAATAAGAATTCTGCTACATAAGACATGAACTAAATGAAATGTAAACAAAAAAATATATTTTCTCATATAGGATAAGATGAATCTGATTCTTCAGATAGAATGTTACCTAGGCACCCAGATCTCCAAATAGATCACAACGTCCCCACAGTTTGATGTCCTCTGTCTTCTTAGAATGCTCATCCAATTCACCGTCTCCATCTGGTAACTCGTATTTAAATTGTAGTCCCATATCTTCCACAACAGAAAGTTTCTCTTCAATCATCTTGTCCATCTTTGCATTCATGTCGGCAGTGAGGGACTTCTTCCACCCACCTACTTTTCCTTCCCTGAAGAAGCTGTCAGTTCTTAGATGAAGTCCACGCAGATTGAGCTCTCCACTTTTGTTGGCCTCCATTTGAGAAAGCGACTCGAAACTGCACTTTCGAGCAATGTTTTTCATATCCTCCTCCCCAACCCACCAAGACCCAATAAAATCACTCAAAGCCCTAATACAAGCCACAGGATCTGCCTTCAGATCTTCATAAGTAAGGCACAAAATATTTCTCTTCCTTCTCTCACGCCAATAAGAGGTTACGTGATCAGCAAAGGGGCCACTGTGATAAAAGCCCCTGCAAAAACCCTCTAGCGCTTCTTCCTTGGACACATAGGCGTTCGTGTTTTTTAATTTATTGACCACCATTTCCCACAACGAAACAAAAGTGTCCTTGGGATTTCGGGCGAGATAAATGATTTTGCAGCCTGAGGATTTAATGGAGTCGGGCAAAGCTTGATATGGAACATGTGTGTGAAATACACGGGGGAACAAAGATAGGGATTCTGGACTTAAATTGGCGAAGGGGCCATAAATCTGTATTTCTAAGTTGGGGACAAGTTCATGAGGGCTTGTTCGATTGAGAGGATAAGCAGGGTCGTTTAGGTCGTAGTCTTTGCAGGTAAGAATTGCGTAGACTAGAGCTTTAATCCATGTAGTACCCGTCTTGAAAGACGAAGCCAATATTATGTCGTCTGGTTGTGCTTCAAACTCGGCCTTCATTTCTTCAGTTCCTTGCAAGAAACACTGGTGGATCCAAAATCCATTGTATTGCACTAGAGATTCATTCGAAGACGATAATACATCTGAGGAAGGAATGGAGTTATCTGCCATATTTCTAACAGAGTGCACAACGAAGATTTATTTTAGGGAGCATTTCTCCCTTCATATATAGCAACTTCGTACCAACAGAGTGAAGACGAAAAATATAATTGGCATTTCGCCAACTATTATTGTCGGAAGTCCTTGTACTTCTCCCTTAATATAAACCCACGAATCCACTAGGATAACGGGCCGGTCTTTTCTGCCGCTCCAAGAAATTGACCCCGGAACTCTGGAATTCAATGAAAATGCTTTTCATTATAAAACATATAATTTAATGTTACAAGGTTTTTATATATGTGTTGATTAAAAGGGAATCCTTCTAGATCACATTAATTGGTTGGTGCTCTGTATTTGATTAATGGTTTGGTAGCTCTAGATAATTTTTATTAATTGGTTGGCGTTTGAGTCTTTATCACCATATTTTTATTTATATAGAAAATATTAGGTGTTTTGGTCTCATTAAGATGATAACTATAGTTTATTTTATCATTGCTTGGCTAAGTTTCTAGATGTGGGGCTTTCAATAGTTTTATAATTGAAAACTATTTTAAAAAGTTATAGTAATTAATTTTCCATGAAATATAAGTTTTTTAGAATGAAAAAGTGACATATACAAATAATCTTTTTATTGTAGTATATATGTTTTAAAATATTAGCATAATTATTTCTCTTACCAATATTAGTTTGAAATGATAACATATACTTAGCATGTTTGTAAATAGTCATTTGTTTGATTAGATTATGTACCATCCTAAATTGTAAGCACCTATAATTAGATGTTCAATTGGGTACCATTTTGGTGTTTTCGTGTTTCCATGTCTACTATGCTTGATCATGCCCCATGTCGCTGATCATTTCATCATCTTCTCTAAAATATCAATTATCGAACCAAATTTTGAGACTATTTTGTAAGAATAGGTGAGTCAGGGAGACCTATTCCCCGACGTTTGCCCTGAAATTCAAACCAAGGGCTTGTTTCATTGGCTAAGTAAGAAATCTAAAATCTCATTGGCTTCCTTTAAGTTTTGAGCTCTAAAATTGTAAGAGGTATATAAACAACCTATCTTTTCTCACTTTGGTAGCTATGCTCAAGATTTCAAAACCACTCTCAAGATTTCAAGACCTATTGCCAAGATCCAAGTTGGCATTCAAGCATCCAAACATTCTCAAGTATTTTTCAAGTATCCAAAGCATTCTTTGAAGACAATCTTCTTCATTGTAGCAAGCTTTTGTCCCTCATGAAGGACAAGTAGAGAAGACCTCAATCAAACAAGAAGATCTTTCATCCATCCATCCATTCTTCAAGGCAAGAGTCAATCAAGCATAACAACATATAAGACTTTGAGGAGTATTTGTATATTATGCATTTGTGAAGGGCATCCTCGAGTCTTCTCTACATTTCATGATCCAATGACTACATACAACTACATTTAAGAAGCTTACAAACATCTTAATAGATGTCATGACACCAAGTTTGTTTATGAAGGTATATGTATTTAGATTGTAGATTTAATATCTACTTATATTTACAAGATTTTATTTCATGCATATTTTATTTCTATTTCAAATTTAATTCTCAACTAGGGCTTGACTGGGGAAAGCCTCTTTTTACACGATATTTTTTCTTCTTCTTTTTTGTGTGTAAGTATATGTTACATTTGCACTAGATTACATCTGGGAACCACAATATCCCACAGACAGTCTGTAGCTTAAAATAGTCAAAAGTTGAGGGAACAAGTCGGCCAATAAACCTAGTTCCTCTAGAAAAAAATTCAAATCAATTTTGCAGTTCAATTATATCCCCTAGACATTATCTCTAGGATCTGTGCTAATTTGTCTTATTTGTATCATTTTGTGCATCATGAAAATTCTCTTTCCTCTATTCTAACACTCTATCTCGTATCATTCAATCATATCTCCCTAATTAACCCTCAATTTATAGAAAAGGATCATTGCACCCTCTTAGTGCTTAAGGCTTCCTTGAGCATATTGGGTAATTTTCCTTCTAATGTAAGTAAGGATTGGTTAGATGTTTCCTTAGGCACCCACTCTATTTACCCTAACCATATTCATTTATGTTATATTTTGGTGAACTTGACTCCTTATATGAAACTTTTGATTTGGATGGTTAGATTACTATCTCTTGGTTCACCTTCACCTTACATTTTAGTGAACCCAATACATGACATTTTCATTCTGATTTGGTGTCTAGATCTTCTTTGATGCATTCAATTCTATCTAGCTTCACCTATGTTACATTTTGATTAATACAACTCCTTACGTTAAAATTTCTGTTTGGTAGTTAGTTGTGGTACTCATTAGTTTTCATGTGCAATTATGCTTAATTATATTCAGTTTGCATAAACTTGATGAGTGTTTACATCTTTATTTTAGATTTTCTACTTGGATTTTCATTCTTTAGACATATCTTTGTTTCATTAATTTTTGTATGAGTGTGATAACCTTGAATCCTCCCTATCTCATTCCAATGAGAAGAAGCTTTAGAATTATGGGTTCCTTTGATTCTGAGTCATCCATGTTTCCTAAGAATGTTAATGAAACAAACATGCCTACCAATGATATTCCCACTATTTTTCAAAATTTATCTTCCCACTCTTCTTATGATGAAGATGAAACCTTAAGACACTCCTACAGAAGTAAAAAAAAAATCCCATTATTTTGGAAAATTTGAGCAATGGTTTGGTCAAGAGAATTATAATAGCAAAGCGATATCCTTAGTAGAAAGTATGGGGAAGTTGATTCAAAATGATGAGAATGGTGTTGATTTGTAGCATGCTATTTTGTATCTTATTCAATTCAATTTTAAATCTATCTAAGATAGTACTCAATATCTTGGTCTCCCTCAACATAACACTTGTGTTAGACTTATATTCCAATTTCTACTGCCTTACTTAGTGTTCCAACCTTTACTCCACCTCTGATGACTACATCCATTCTGACCATTAATCCTACACATATTTTTTTTTGAGGTATTCCTAATCCTATCATTCTTACCCCTAGAATTGTTCCATGTACTTTCTCAACCATCATCTTTACATACTTTTTTATAGGTAATGACCCAAAGCCGAGATTTAATTATTATTATTAGTTGATTTAATTATTAGTATTTGTTAAGATTAAATAGACTCGAACCTAAGACCTCCCAGATTATAGGCTTAAAAATTTATCATAGTGTTGTAGGTTGTTCCCTATCATCTATACGTACTTAAAACAATGTGTCATTTTTATATTTGAATTATTCTTCCATTTCCCATAATGTTCCAAATCTTTCACACATGTCAATACCAATCTCTCAACCAAATCTACTATAAATAGTCTTGTCCAAACTATTATTAGGGTTTTTGCAAATATGAGCTATAAACTATATTAATATAATGCAAAAACAAGAATATGGAAAAATAATAACACATAAATTTAACATGGTTCACCCAATATGGGCTATATCCACTAGAAAAAAAAATTTCCATAATTTTATCATCTTGCGAAGAGAAAATTCAAATCTGATAAGTTTCTCATCACAGAGTCGCTTATTTATTAGGACAATTTATGGTGGTTAATAAAGTTGGTTTACAAAATTACTTACCTGATAAATAGTCGGTGAACATACATGGTGACTGTATAGTACTTACCTAATCAGTTGCCACATACTAACTATATCCCACTTCGAGACTGATTAGGCTCCATAACTAAAAAATTTCCCAATTGGAGACTAATTCTATAACAACATTGTTGCCCCTCTAGCTCCCACTAGATTGAGGCACCTGTACTTCACTATTAAAATTTACACTATGATCAAGCTTGAAGACTAATAGAAACTGAGTAGGAAGTAGTTTCTCTCGAGTTACTACCTTGGTTAACATAAATGAAATATTATTTCTAGAAAGGATCTTCTCACGCTTCAACTATCCATCCTCTAAAATAGACCGTATGAAATGATACTAAAGATGGATGTCTTTATTGTTAGAGTGAAGGGTTGAGTTCTTTTCAAGATGAATCATAATCTAACTATCACTATAAATCTTGTTATTCTCTTGTATCTTGTACAATTCCTCCATAAACCATTCTAATAAAATCATCTCCTTACTGGGCTCTATAGCAAAAACTTATTATTATTTTGTTGTTAAGGGTGAGCTACTACCTTTTACAATTTGGAAATCCAGTTGATTGTTGTTCCACCTATAGTAAATAACACACTATATTACTCCTCCTGCTATCAACATCTCCTGCTAAATCTGAAGATACATAACCTTGTAAAGTGTGATGAGAGCCTCCAAAAAATAAAGAATGTGTTATTGTACATTTCAAATCCCTAACAATCCATCTTTCTACATTCCAATTCTCTTTTCTAGGATATTTTATATACCTACTCGCAACTCCCACTATATGTGCAATATTTGGCCTTGTACACATCATCATTCATCAAGCTGCCAACTACTAAACAATATGGAACCTTAGACATGCACTTTATCTCCTCCTATGTCCCAAGGATCATCTCATTGGACAACTTAAAATTTATAGGACAAGGTGTACTAACTTATTTTTCATCTTGCACATGAAATATTTTCAACACCTTATCTATCTAATCACTTTGACACAATGTTAATATATAATATTTCTTGTCTTTAGTTCTCCATATACCAAGGAATTTTTTTTAGCACCCAAATGCTTCATAGAAAATGATTGTACTAATTTATATTTAAGGTCATTTATATGTTTTATATTATATATCACAACAATCATATCATTAACATACAATAGAAGGATAATATAGCTACTAGTATCCAATCTCTTAAATTAAACGCAATGATTAGAATGACATCTATTATAGCCTTGTTCAACCATTAAAATATAATATTTCAAATACCATTATCGGGGTGCTTGTTTCATATTATTCAAGCCCTTCTTCAACCTACACATAAAGCCCTCCTTACCTTTGTCCTCATATCCTTTTGGTTGCTGCATATAAATCTCTTCGTTGAATCTCCACGGAGAAAAATTGTCTTGACATCTAACTATTCCAAATGAAAATATTATATAGCCACAAGACTTAGATTAATTCAAATTGAAGTCATATTAAGAAAAAAAGAAAATATTTCATCAAAATCATTACTTTTTTTTGGTACAAAACCTTTTTACCACAGGTCTTTCCTTGTATCTTTTATTGCATCCATGTACCTTTTGTATCTTGTAAACTCATTTTTTAGGAAATTCTCTATTACCTTCAAAAAATTCAACTAACTCCCAATTTTTAATTTTTAGAAAGGAATCCATCTCCTCTTTCATTCCTTTCTCTCACTTCTTTCCGATTTCAACCTGCATTACTTTTCCATAATTATATTTTTTACTTTAATTAGTCAATAATAGGTAATATAATGAAGGAGCTCTACTTATCCTAGAAGATATTCTTACAAGAGTTTAAGGAACCTATCATTTTTCTAGAACCTATTCTAGTTGTTCAATATTTATTGGCACTATAGGTACTACATTTACTAGAATTTCACAAGCACCATGCATTCCTTTTGTTCCTCTTCTTTCCTGTTTCCATGTATCTGGTCCTTTTACATGAGATTTTCATTGAGTATGAAATATCTACCCATAATAGTTTTTTGATTCTCAATGTCCCATTAATGATAACCAACATGATTAATTCGATATCCAATGAATGTAATCTTCTTGGATTTTGCCTCATTATTTCATCGACATTCTATATCAATATGAACAAACACTTCAGAACCAAAAGTTTTATTAAATGGGTAGTTCACCTTTTTATGTCCATGCCTCCTCTGGTATACAACTATTTAAGGAACTTGAAGGCCATTATTTTATAAATTAAATAAGAGTATCTACAAAATCTACCCAAAACAATAAGGGTATTCATACATGTAATCTCATGGCCCTTACACACTCTAGCATTGTTTTGTTCATCTTGTTAGACAAACCATTTTCTCGTGGGGTTCTCAGAGCTGTCTTTTGTCTATGAATATCATGCTATGAAAAATACTTATCAAAATCTATGTGGCAGTAGTCACCTCTATTATCTGATCTAAGACACCAAAAAAAATTCCCTATCTAATTCTCAACCAAAGATTTATGTTTCTTAAATACTATAAATACATCAGATTTATGAGAATGAAATAAACTCGGGTTTTCCTAGTTGTATCATCAATAAAAGTAACATAATTATAATATCCACCAAGAGATGATACTTGAGCTATTCCCCATACATCTCAGTGTACAAGCTCTAACTTTCCATTCTTCCTTTCCTTCCCAAATCTAAGAAATCTGACTCTCTTATGTTTTCCATAAACATACTTTACACAAAAAATCTAAATCAATGTGTTTCGAATCAAAAAATAAATTCTTCAAATGTATAAGTTTCATCCACTTCTCACTCATGTGCCTAATTCAATTATGCCATAGGCTAGTATTCATTCTTGTGGAAGCTAGTGAACTATAATTATCAGTATTACTAGAAAATAAAAATCAATGTACCTACCTTTTCCCCTTTTTCTATTATCAATGAGCCTTTAGTAACCTTCCTTGACTTGTCTGTAAAAATGATTGTGAAACCTTAACTTCGTAGTTGTCCTACTGATATTAAATTTATTCTCTAATTAGGAAAAATGTTAACCTCTTTCGACATCCATTTTTTTCATTTGGTAATTTTATCTATATATTTCCCTTTCTTAAAATTTTGCATGTTTCATCATCACCTAAATAAATGTGTCCAAAATCACCTTGAACATAGTCTAGAAAATATTTTAAGTGGGATGTGGCATGAAAACAAGCCTCTAAATCTAACACATAAGGATCAGTAATATTATCTAAGGAAATAATTAAAGCATCTTGAAACACATCACCTGCAACATTTTCTTCCTTGTTATTTTAATTTTTTCCATTCCCTTCTCTTCCTTTTGAGACCAATATTCTTTCTTTAGCTATCCTTTGTTTCCACAATGTCAACACTCCATATTTACCATAGTGATGTAGAGTGGACAATAAGAAGCCCTAAAATCACAAGGTATCCTTCAAATCTTCAAATACCAAGAGATAAATTTCCTCTATACTTATCACAAGTGCAGAAATGAATTTATTATAGGTTATCACAACCTATTCCCAATAGGGAAACCTAATCACTAGGTTCTACAAAGTCTCCAACACCAACTCCTAATGGTTGGCTCTTAGAAACTTACACCAATTTGACATCAACTCCCCTTAAAATGACTCCAAGGACTAGGGGTGACCTAAGCTCAAGGTTTTGGTCTATTTAGGTCCCTAAGACAAGAATCAAATGATTCTATTCACAATGTACCCTAATTTGGTCATGGTTGCTATGATAAGCCTCTACTAGGCTTGTTGCCTTTTCAAATGGAATTTTGGGCTTAATTTGAAAGTGTTACACATAACCCCCTAAAAAAAGTAGAGATTCAAGTACCCTTTATGGCCAAATGTATTATACCAAAGCACCAATGCTTGGTAGTAAAAGGGAAACATAAAGACACACTATTTTGCTTAAACAAATAGGGCTAATTAGGCCTCCAATTACACTAGAGGTACCCCTTTCGTACAAAAAGGACCCAAAAAAACACATAGATCATGTGAGGGATTATACAAGGGATTCTCAGTCTTAAATTCATGCTTTGATGAATCCCCTATGGTGAGTTATGTGGACTATACTCAGTCGCTTGATTGGTGCACACATGGACATGTACACGTAGGGCATCATGGGAAACCCATCTCCCTACATTCTATCAAACCCAACCTGCATAATACTAAAGCACATTGTCAATTCATGATTTCCACCAAGGGTCATTAGATTACCATGGTGCAAAAATGAAATATGTACATTTTTTTATGAAACCCTAATTTAGGGCCTAAAAACCAGGAAGAAAGAGTAAAAATGTTATAAATGTAATTGCAGAGAGAATTAGGGAATGAAACCAAATGAAAATTGAAGCTACTTCATATAGCTATCTTAATATATTATAATTTCATCCTCAAAACTCCGTACCTATCTGTACCAATTTACTGTTTCACAAATTTGCTGGAAAATGATGGATTTTTATTGATTTGAATGCCAAAATTAATAAAAGATCATCCTACCACCCACCTGTAAGGAATTATGTAGGAATTACCCATGGTTAAATCCCATTTTTAAACCAACTAGCAGTTTGGGAATGGTTTTTACAATATTTGGCAAAAGTTTCTAATAGTTGCTTAAAAGTTGCTTGACAACTTTTTAGCAATTCTGCAATATTTTGCAATTTTCAATCCAAGTGACCAAAATTGGTCGAAGACTATTATTTGTGATCCCAAATGGATCTTAAATATAATAAAACATGAAAAAATCATAAAATAACCTATCCTTAAGGTTTAGGACACTATTTTACCAATAGTGGACCAAGGGCTTATAAATGCCAATCTTTGGACTAGGTCTTACAAGTGGTGTCCATTGTGAAAAATTTATTTATAACATGAACTAAAGGCCACTAGAAACTTCAACGAATCCATAAGTGCCAAAAAACACACTTAGGTTAACTAGGGTGCTCCTGCACCATACTCCCCATGAGGTTTTGAACTCAAGTTCCCACTTGAGGTTAACTGATCAAGAGTGATGCCATGCTGTTTGATTTGTTCCTCTATCATCAAGGTAGCATCAATTTTTGGGAGTCCTTTCCACTTTACTAGATACTGCATATACTTTTTCTTCTTTTTTTTCTTTAGCACCTTGGACTCAAGAACTATTTCCAACTCCACTGGTTTTCTTTGTGGAAGATTTGTTACATAGTCTCCATCCTCTTAATTTAGAGGATCTTGCACATTGGTCATATCTGAAACACATTTACAAGCTGTGAGATCTGAAACATTAAATATAGGAGAGATTGATAATGTAGGAGGGAGAGATATTTCATGGGTATTTTGACCCATCTTGCTAAGAATAGTGCATGGCCCAAATTTCTTCATATGTAACTTTGAGTATCTTCCCTTGGGTAGTCACTCCTTTCTTAGCTAAGCCCATACTTTATCTCCAATTTGGAAGTGGACTTCTCTTCTTTTCTTATTTGCTTGTGCTTTGTATTTAAGGTGGATTATTGCAATGTTTCTTTCACTTCTGCCTGCACTTTAGTGATCAATTTTTCCAATTCTTCACCTTGTGCACTAACTCTAAAATCATAAGGTAATTCCACCAAATCTAATGGAAATTTTGGATGAAGTCCATATACAGTTTGAAAAGGTGTTTTTCCTGTAGATCTGTTCATTGAATCATTGAATGCAAACTCTGCTTGAGGTAAGATCAAGTCCCAACTTTGGGAATGATGTTTAGTTAGACATTTTAGGAGGTTTCCAAGTGACCTACTAACCAATTCAGTTTACCCATCATTTTTTGGGTGATAGGAAGAGCTATAGGTCATATTTTTGCCAAGCTTTTTGAAAAGAGTCCTCCAAAAATGTCCTTTAAATTTAACATCTCTATCTAGAATTATTGTCTGAGGTAATCCATGAATTCTGACCACTTCTTTTAAGAAGAGATGTGCTATGTGAGATGCATCATTTGTGCTCTTAGAGGGAACAAAGTGGACCATCTTGCTAAATCTATCCACTATGATAAACACACTCTCAAAACCCTGTTTGGTTCTAGGTAAACCCATTACAAAATCCATTAAAATTGACTCCAATGGCCTAGCAGGAATAGGTAGAGGCTGGTATAGTCCTTGATTATTAGATATGCCTTTGGCTTGCTGACAAATAGTACAGGTTTCTATGAATTTCTAGGCTTCATTTCCCATTTTTGGCCAGAAGTAACTCCTTTTTACTAGGTTTATTGTTTTGTCTATTCCAAAATGACCTCCCAAGCTACCACAATGTTTTTATTTTATGATATTTGTTCTCATGGAACATCTAGGTATGCATAGTTGATCCCCTTTGAACAAGAGTCTATTCTGAATTAAAAAATCAGAAAAATCAGTATGATATTTACCTATCACTTTGGTGCATACCTCAAAAATTTCTCCAAAATCTGGATCATTTGCATACAAATGTTTTAGTGATTCAATCCCCACACTCTGAATTTGCACTTCTTCAACCAAAATAATCCTTCTTCTTAGGGCATCAGCCACTTTGTTTTCTACCCCATTTTTGTGCTTAATGTTGACTATATATGCCTGCAATTGTTCCATCCATTTGATGTGTTTGACTCCAAGTTTTTCTTGAGTATTTAAGAATCTCAATGTATGGTTTTCAGTATAAACAATATACCCTTTGGGAAGTAATTAATTCCTCAATTTTTTTAGAGCTTGCACTATTGCATAAAGTTCTAAATCATATGTAGAGTACCTTTTATTTGAATCATTTAGCTTTTCAGAGTAGAATGCTATAGTCTTACCTTCTTGGCTAAAGACTACACCAATTTCCAAGTTACTTGCATTAGTTTCAACAGTAAATAGCTTAGTGAAGTCATGAAGCACTAGGATTGGATATTGGGACACTCTATTCTTTAGGTATTGGAATGCATCTTCAGCCTCTTTAGTCCATTCAAATCTGATCTTTTTGACACCCTTGATAGTGTCCAACATGGGAGCACACACATGACTAAGTTCTTAAAAAATTTCCTATAGAAAGTGGCAAGACCATGAAAACTTCTAACATCACCTTGGTTCTTTGGTGGAGGCCAATTGAGAATTCCATCAACATTTTCATGGTCCATTTTTAGGGTGCATTGTGAGATGACAAACCCTAGGAACACAATTTAATTCTTCATAAACATACACTTCTCCAAGTTAATCATGAACTTGTGTTGATGAAGTCTCCTCAAAACCCATTCTACATGTCCAAGATGTTCTTCTCTAATATGATTGTAAATCAATATGTCATCAAGATAGATTACTAAAAAAATTCCAATAAAATCAGTAACAATCTCATTCATGAGCCTCATGAATGTGCTTTGGGTATTGCTTAACTCAAAAGGCATGACAAGCCATTCAAGAAGGTTCTCAGTTGTTTTAAATGCAGTCTTCCATTCATCACCTAGCTTTATTCTAATTTGGTGATATCCTGATTTCAAGTATATCTTGGTGAAGTAACAAGAAGTGCCTAATTGATCAAGTAAGTCTTCCATTATTGGAATGAGAATCTATATCTTATGGTGATTTTGTTTATGGCCCTATTGTATGTACATAACATCCACTTTCCATCTTTCTTGGGTGCTAGGACTGATGGGACATCACATGGGCTAAGTCTCTTTTGAACCCATCCTTTGTATGACAGTTCATTGACCTATTTTGTAATCTCTGCATGTTGAGCAGGTGTCATCTTATATGGAGACTTATTAGATAAAGAGGAACTAGGTATTAGGTCTATTTGATCACTGATTTCTCTTAAGGGAGGGAGGCTTGTGGGCAAGTCACTAGAAGTGACATCACTATATTTGTTCAATGGTTCCTTAACCTAATTTGGTATGGTATTCTTATCATCAGATATTATGATATCATTGGGTTTAGAGACGAGTACAAAACCTTCAGTCTCAGCTTCCTTTCATACTTGCCACATTTCCTTTTCACCTATGATGATAACAATAGGTTCTTTCTCTGTTTTACCATCAGGTACGGGCTTCATGGTAAAATTGATCCCATTCTTGGTGAAGGAGTAGGTGTTCTTCCTACAATGATGTGTGGCATCCACATCATATTTCCAAGGCTTTCCTAGTAAGATATGAGATGCATCGATTTCCACTACATCAAAAAGTACTTTATCTTTGAAATTTGCTATAGAAAATTCTACCCATGCTTGTTCAGTTACTAGAGTTTGTTGACCTTTGGTTAACCAAGAGACATGGTAGGGAAAGGGGTGTGGCTTCTTAGATAAGTTTAATTTTTGAACCATTTTAAGAGACACCAAATTTTCAGTTGAACCTGAAAAAATAAGGAGTTTACATACCTTTCCATGGCATTTGATCTTTGTCCCGAAGAGGCTCTTCCTTTGAGGTGGTTCATCGGTTTGTGGTACTTGCATGAAATATTTCCTCATCATCAAACATGCTCCTTCCTCTGGTTCTAAATCCCTTGGATTGGTGTCATCCTCTTGTTTGTCTTCTTGAATGAGTTGTGTCCTCCTTTCTCCATGGTTGTTGTTATTTCTTTTCTCTAGGAATCTCCCTACATGGTGTCCAAGTTGGTTGTAGTAGTAAGATTTCAAAGATCCATATCCTCTTCCTCTTCCTCTGTTGAAGGGTCTCCTTCCTCTCAAGTTCCCTCTAAAATTGGATTCACCATGTTCTTTGTCTCCTTGGCCTTGGTTAGGGGTCTTTCTACAGCTGCCACTGTATTTTGCTCTATTCCAAGAGGTACCTCTTCCTCTAAAACTCTTTCCACCATCATTTCTCTTTCACTTTCCAAAGTATTTCTTTATTTTCCATTTCTCCTCTACCTTGATTGCCATTTGATAACATTTTTTTACTAATGTAGGGTAGTGTAGGCTTATTTCTTCTGGAATGGACACCTTAAGACCATTCATGTATCTTGCTAGTTTTTCTTCTTCATTCTATGCTGCATTAGTCTTCATGCATAGTTTTAGGAACTCCTCAATGTATGAGCCTACATCCATGTCCTTTTTCTTCCTTCTATGGATTTTTACCCCATAATCTTTAGGTACATTTGTCTCCTTTATCAATGCTATCATCTTTTTCCATGAAGTGATCATGCTTCTACCATTCTTCACCCTCTCTATTTGGATGAAATTCCACAAAGTTAGGGCTGCTCCCTTCAATTTAGATTTTTCCATTTTTAATGTTTTCTTCTCAGAACAATCTTCACACTTAAAGAAGCCTGTCAAGGCCTCAATCCAATATAAGGCCAAATCTACATTCATCTTACCATTAAAAGTTGGTAAATCCAACTTCTCCTCCATGCTTCTTCTCCCCATAGAATTTAAGGCATCTAAGAGGGGTCTCTGGTCTGCAAGAATTTTCTCATCCTGATTAGGAGTGTCATCTTCCTCTTCACTCCCTTCTTCATCATCAGACATCTCTTCTCTTCCCCTCTCTACCTTGTTATAGATTTCTTGAAGCCTCTTGGTCAAGGCTGCATTCGCTACCTTTTCTTCTCTCACTATCCTTGCAAGTTCCATGTTTGTAACCTTTGCAGGGATTTCTTCATCCTCAAGAGAAGACATAGCTCTAATACCAATTGATGCAAAGTGGATAGTCAGAAGCCCTAAAAGGACAAGGTATCCTTCAAATATTTAAATACAAGAGGTAAAGTTCCTCTACACTTATCACAAGTGCAAAAATGACTTTTTTCTAGGTTATCACAACCTATTCCCAATAGGGAAACCTAATCAATAGGTTCTACCAGGTCTCCAACACCAACTCCTAATGGTTGGCTCTTAGGCACTTACACCAATTTGACATCAACTCCCCCATAAAATGACTCCAAGGACCAAGGGTGACCTAAGCTCAAGGTTTTGGTCTATTTAGGTCCCTGATACAAGAATCCAATGATTCTATTCAACATGTACCCTAATTTGGTCATGGTTGCTATGATAAGCCTCTCCTAGGCTTGTAGTATTTTCAAATAGAATTTTGGGCTTAATTTAAAAGTGTTCCACATAACCCCCTAAAAAAAGTAGGGATTGAAGTAGCCTTTATGACCAAATGGATTATACCAAAGCACCAATGCTTGGTAGTAAAATGGAAACACAAAGACACATTGTTTTGCTTAAACAAAGAAGGCTAATTAGGCTTCCAATTACACTATAGGTACCCCTTCCATACAACAAGGACCCAAAACAACACTTGGATCATGTGAGGGATTGCACAAGGGATTCTCATTCTAAAACTCAGGCTTTGATGAATCCCCTATGGTGAGTTATGTGGATTGTACTCAATCACTTGATTGGTGCACACATGGACATGTACACCTAGGGCATCATGTAAAACCCATCTCCCTAAATTTTATCAAACCCAACCTGCATAATCTTAAATAGCATTGTATATGCATGATTTCCACCAAGTTTCATTATATTCCCATGGTGGAAACAAGAAATATGTACAATTTTTTATGAAACCCTGATTTAGGGCCTAAAACCGAGGAAGTAGGAGTAAAAATGTTATAAATTCAATTGCAGAGAGAATTAGGGAATGAAATGAAATGAAAATGGAAGCTACTTCACAGGGATATCTTAATTTGTCAGAATTTCATCCCCAAAACTCTGTACCTATCCGTACCAATTTACTATTTCTTAAATTTGCTGGAAAATGGTTGATTTTTATTGATTTAAATGCCAAAATTACAAAATATCATCCTACTACCCACCTGTAAGGGCTTATGTAGGCATTCCCAACTTAAAACTGACTAGCTATTTGGGAATGGTTTTTGCAATATTTTGCAAAAGTTGCTAATAGTTGCTTAACATTGCTTGACAACTTTTTAGCAATTTTGTAATATTTTGCAATTTTCAATCTAAGTGACCAAAATTGGTCCAAGACTTTTTTTTTTGATCCCACATGGATCTTAAACATAATAAACCATGAAAACATGATAAAATAACCTTTCCTTAAGGTTTAAGACACTATTTGACTAATAGTGGACCAAGGGCGTATAAATGTCAATCATGGGACTAGGTCTTACAAGGGGTGTCCATTATGAAACCTTTATTTCTAACATGACCTAAAGGTCACTAGGAAATTCAAGGAATCCATAAATGCCAAAAAAAATGCTTAGGTTAACTAGGGTGCTCCTGCACCACATAGGTTTGGATCTAACCTTTCTAGATTTTCCATGATTACCTAGGATATTTCTTGTTTCCCTCTACCATCCTTGTTCTCAAGACTCAAATAATTACCCAGTCTCTTGCTTATTATTTTATGGTCTGATTTCCTAGCTTAGGATAATGCAAAAAATAAAATCAAAGTTTAAAGTGTTTTAACTAGCAACAAAGTTACTTACAACATTGACTAGGTCATTCCAACTTTAAGGAAATAAAAATAAAATCAAGAGAGCCCTATCCTAATCATCAAAATTTAATTTTACAGAACTTACCTACATAGTAACCATGCTAAACTCATTCAAATAATAAATACCAAACACACATTACATCATCTTCATATTAAATAAATGTTTCATAATAAATTCCCTATTAGAGGCTAAGGGTTTCTCATACAGTTTGTCTAATGCCTTAGTTAGACCCTTCATGGTTTGTTTTTCTATATTGAATGTGAGTACCAATATCAGACACAACAGTATTGATCCCATTGCCTCACTATTAAGAACTTCCAATTGTTTATCTAACATAGTCACCAAATTATTTTTTTCCAGCCAGTGGTAAGTAAAGATCGTTTTGATATAGATAATATTTTATTTGCATCATCGATAAATGATAGTTTTTTCTGTTGAAATTGTCAAACTTAATCTTTCCTTCCTGGTGCAGAGAACCTCCCATTTTTATAATATTTGTGTGTTTAGGGTTGTGATAGGATTTTTTTTTTTCGGGTTGTAATAAGATCCATCATTATTGGATCCCAACTTGTTCATTCATGTTTGTAAGAGCAATAGTGCTCCTAGGTGACAATGTGGTCATTTTGGCCTAGAAAGGTAAAAGTGACTATTGTTGAGTAACTTGAGGTTTTAGTATTTTATAGGAACCTAAGTATCCTAACTAGGGTCTTAGGAGTGATAAACATGCACCGAGTTGACTAAAATGGTCAAAGAGCAAGAAATCCTCAAAAGTTGCTCGAGCAACTTTTGCAACTTTTGCAAAAAGTTGCAAATGGAAGTTTTAGTGGTTGTAACTACCCATGCTCAGGTATTTGAGCATGGATTTATTGTTTGTGAAATGTTAATGAAGTTTTTAATTCCATAGTACTTTTGTGATCATTCTGTACAAATGGATTTCTGAGTTTCATTGTAAATTACAATGTTTTTTGCATTTTGTATGAATTTGTACAGATTAGAATAGGTGATCTGACCCCATGGGAATGTATTTATTTGCATTATATTCCTTTTAAATATATTATTTTTATTTCAAGTTAAATTTGTGTGGAGTTATATTAGGATTTCGGTCACTGTGTCTGCAAGTTTAATTTGCAGAGTTGTAGGAGCAAAAATTTCTCTAACCTAAGTATCCATAGATGAAAAAGGATGAAAACATCTGGGATGATGGGTGAGGGTCTATAAATAGTTTTTTTGTTTTCCTTTTTGTTCTTTCAATTGAATTCCTAAGCTTGGAGTGAAGCCCTATGGCTGACTGCTAGGAGTAGGTGAGCCTGGACAGGGTAAACATTGAATTGTAATCGAGCACCCATGATCTTGGATGGATGAATTAGTTGAATTTTTGGAAGCCCTAATGTGTCACCTTAAAGGATAAAATGGTTATATATGGTGAAAGGAAGTTCTAAGAACAAATTGAGGACAATTTGCACAGACCGGTCCAGAGGCCTAAAAGAAAGGCTGAAAACTAGGGCCTCATAGTAACTAGGGTTGTGTGTGCATTGAGAAACTATGGTTTTGGATTCTTGAAATTCTAGTAGATATATTTCATATTTATAAAGTCTTCTTTGAGGTTATTTGGAAGAATTTGGAGCATTTTTCTCAAAATAGTGAAAATAAACCTACTAGAAATAGGCCTTATTAGGCCTACTAGTGCATAGTGACAACAATTGGATTGTTGAAGTATCCAAAAGTATTTGAAATGTTTCCAATGGAATTTTAATGGGTCAACAACATAGGAAAGAGTCTACATGGTGTTTGGGAAAGATCCTAAGCAAGGGTTTGGGGTTCTAGGGGAAGTTCTAGTGAAGAATCTAGAAGAATGTTGAACTAGTTGGACTAGTTGAAATTGGATGAACTTTGCGTCTTTATCAATTAAACTATACCTAGGAGGAAAGTTGGTAGGGAGGGTCTAGGAGATCCATATTGGTGAAGAAAACATAGAGGATTAACCATTGGAGGGTTAGAAGTAGTAATAAGCATTTTGGGAGAAGGAAACACTAGACCTCTAGACCCTTTGCATCAAAGTGGTATCAAAGCCAGAATTTATTTAAGTTTAGTGTATGTATGAATGAGAGGAGAGCCACGAGGTTGACAAAATGCCACCCAAAAAAAATTAGCAAAGATGCCATTGTGGAATTGGTCCAAAATCTATTGGCAAAGGATAATCTGACAGAGACAAAGGGTAAGAGGAAAGTCACTGAATGGGGAGATGAGAGTGATGAAGAATATGAAAGCCAGAAAGGAGAGATAATTGGAAAAGTAAAATAAGTGGAAATGGATAAAGAACAAAAGGTGTTCTTGGATGCCTTTAAGTACATCAACAATTATAGTATGGAACACATACCTTACTATTGTGGTAGCTTGAATGGAAAAGATTTATTGGATTGGCTAGAGGCTATAGACAACTAGTTTGACTACAAAGAAGTATCAGAGGAGAAGAGAGTCAATTATTCAAAGGCTAGACTCAAAGGATTTTCATTGGTGTGGTGGAACATGATGCAGGATGACAGGGTTACCACTGGTAAGAAGAAGATAGCTTCTTGGGAGAGAATGAAGATCAGATTGAGGACACAATTCTTGCCCACTAATTATGAGAATCAAATGTATTAGAAGTTGAAGAACTTGAGACAAAAAGAATTGTTCAGTAAGTTCCTACATTGAGGAGTTCCACAAATTGATCCTAAGGGAAAGAAGACAAGAAGGGGAGATAGAAATGGTACCAAGGTACCTCAATTGGTTGAGACAAGGAATCCACGATGAAATCAGTATGATGGCTCCTAACAGTATACACAAGTGTTTTCATTTAGCCTTGAGAGCAGAGGAGAAAGATATAAGGATGAATGATTTCCAACAAAGAGGTAGGGGTAATAATAATAGAGTATTCAGAGACAGGAGTAACTTTGGTAGAGGAAAAAGCCCAAGTAGACTAGAAAAGACTCAATCTATGGACAATAGTGGGAGTAACCAATATAGAGGGTAATTTCAAAGAGGAGGATATAGAGGAAGAGCACCACCAAGGGGTAGATTCTAGTCACAAGGAAGGACCAATTCTATCTTCACTGGCAGATATTACAATTTTAATCAAGTGGGTGATACAATGGGCAGATGTCCTGATAAGACTTCCACATCATCTATGGGAGAAAGAAGAAATCAGTTAGCGCAAGAGGATGATACACAAAGTGTCACTTCTCCCATCTCCAAGAAAGGGCCAATATTGGATGGGGAAAATCTAATGTTGAGAAGGACCTTTTTGAAAGTTCCTATTGCTACAGAACAACCTAAAAGAAAGAACTTGTTTAAGACTAATTGTAGCTAACATGGGAAGATCTGCAAGGTGATAGTAGACTCTACATCCACAAAGAACGTAGTGTCAAAATATATGGTGGACAAACTAAAATTTAGAAGGATACCTCACACTACCTCCCACAAAGTGTCATTGCTAAACAAGGGACAATAAATAGTGGTGGATGAACAAACTATGGTGGAGTTTGAAATAGGAGAATATAAGGACAAGGTCCTATGTGACATATTTCCCATGGATTCATTTCATCTCCTTCTAGGATGTCTATGGAAATATGATGTGAAGACCATTCATGATGGTGAAAAGAATAATTATGTGATTACTAACAAAGGAAAGAAGTTTCAAATGGATCCCTTACAAGAACCTAATGAGGAGAAGCATGTGGGAACTAGTGTGATGCTTTTGAGTTGAAAGGAATTTTGAAAGGTTATGAATAAGGAGAGAGGGGTTGGTTGTGTAGCGATAGTAAATCCAAATGAGGAGACTAAGGAGAAGGCCAGTATGCCACAAGAAGTACAAGCACTATTGGAAAAGTATCATGGGATAGTAGATAATGGATTTCCTAGTGCATTGCAACCTATGAGGGATGTGATCCACCAGATAGACCTCATACCGAGAGCTAATATACCTAACAAGGAAGCATATAAGATGATACCAATTCAGAATGCAGAGATAGCAAAACATATTCAATATTTATTGGAGAAAGGGCTAATAAGGAAAAGTTTGATTCCTTGTGATGTGCCAACTATCCTTGCACCTAAGAAGGATGGAAAATGAAGGATGTGCACTAACTCCAGGGTGATTAACAAGATCACAATTAGATATAGATTTCCCATGCCCTGGATTGAGGATTTGCTAGACAACTTGGGATGTTCTTCTTATTTCTCCAAGGTGTATTTGAAGTCAGGGTATCATCAAATTAGAGTTAGGCCTGGTGATGAATGGAATATAGCCTTCAAGACAAATGAAGGGTTATATGAGTCACCTGTAATTCCCTTTGGCCTAACAAATGCACCTAGCACATTCATGGGGCTCATGAATTAAGTGCTAGGAGATTTTATAGGTAATTTTTTAATACTTTATCTTGATGACATTTTGATCTTTAGTAGGTCTAAGGAGGAGAACATGAAGCATTTGGAAATGGTATTGACGAGGCTACACCTAGAGAAGTTGATGATCAATCAGGAAAAAAGTGACTTCTTGAAAACTAAATTAGTATATATTGGTTTTGTGGTTTCTAATGGGTGTATGAAGGTGGATCTTGATAAGGTCAATTCTATTTTGGAATGACATACACCTATATCCATAGGGGATGTTAGGATTTTTCATTGATTACCCTCCTACTATAGGAAGTTTGTGAGGAATTTTAGTCATGTATGTGCCCCTATCCTAAACACTATAAAAGGAGGAATCAAATGTCAATTCAAATGGATAGCAGCAAAAGATCAAGGCTTTGAAATGTTGAAGAAAAGGATAGCAGAACTACCTACTCTTAAGCTCCATAGCTTCAATCAATTATTTGTGGTGGAGTGTGATGCTAGTAAGCTATCCATTGGGGCAGTATAATTCAAGAGGGAAAACCTGTGACATTCTTCTAAGAGAAGTTAAATGAGGCCAAAAAATAGTACTCCACCTATGATATGGATTTGTATGCAATGGTGGGATCACTCAAAAAGTGGAGAAATTATCTCCTACCAAGAGAATTTGTGGTCTACATAGATAACCATGCCCTTGGTTTCTTTAATGGGAAAGAGAAATTGAGCCAATGGCACCTTAAATGGGTAGATTCTTTGCAAGCATACACATTTTTCATCAAACAAAAGAAAGGATTTAGCAAGAAGGTTGTTGATGCTCTAAGTAGAAGAGTACTAGATAGACAGGAGATACAATTACAAAGTATGGGAATGGATGACTTGAAAGATCTCTACAAAGAGGAAAAAGATTTCATGGATGCCTATGACACATGTGAGAAGTTCCAACAGGGATTCAAAGTGGAATTAACTGATTATATGTTCCAAGAGGGACTATTGTTCAAACGACACATAATGTGTATACCTCAGTGCTCAATGAGGGAGAAAAAAGTCAAGGATAAACACCAAGGAAGCTTGGGAGGAAACTTATGAGTGGATAAGACATTTGAGAAAGTGAATAGGAATTACTATTGGCCTAGGTTACAGTCAGATGTCAAGAAGTTTGTGGAGAAATGTCACATATGTCAGAGGGCCAAAGGAAAAAGTAGCAACATTGGATTTTATCAACCAATATCCATACCTCAGAGACCTTGGGAGTGCTTTAGTATGGATTTCATTTTGGGATTGCCAAAGACATCAAAGGGACACAAAAACCTATTTTTAGTGGTAGAAAGGTTTAACAAGATGTCACACTTCATCTGTTTTAAACAAACCAATGAATCTTCACATATTGCAGGCCTATTCTTTAGAGACATTGTGAGAATTCATGGATTGTCGTTAAACATAGTAAGTGATAGGGATAGTAAGTTTTTGGGTCACTTTTGGAGGACTCTTTGGAAGATGTTAGGGATAAATTTTACTTTCTCTTCTACCTATCACCCTCATTCAAATGAGAAAACTAAGGTAGTCAATAGGTCTTTAGCCAATCTATTTAGATGTTTAACTAAGAAGCATGGACAATCATGGGATCATATTATAGGGCAAGCAGAATATGCCTATAATGACTCCATAAATAGGAGTACTGGTAAAATCCCATTTGAGATAGTTTATAGGGCTAATCCTAGAAAAATCTTGGAGATAAGGGATCTAAGTTTGCAAGACAAAAGAAGTTTTCAAGGGGTATCATTTGTAGAACAAATGAAATAGCTTCATCATCAAGTCAAAAAGACTCTACAATGACAAGGGGAGAAGTATAAGATCAAGGCAGATAAGGCAAGGAGGGATCTTAAAATTTAATGTGGGGGATCTGGTACTTGATTACCTTAGAAAGGAAAGACTACCTAAGGGTAAGACAACTAGGTTTCTCATGAAGAAGAGAGGACCATTGAGGATATTGCATAAGTATGGAAAAAATGCATATGAGGTGGGGTTGCCTCCAGATTTGGGAATTTCAGCCATATTAATGTATGTGATCTGTATCCCTCTAAGGGACCATCCTCAAACACTCGTCATCAAACTCTTTTAGATTTGGGAGAAGAATATTTGGTCAAAGATTTGCCTACCTCACTCCCTCTGGACATGGACAGTATACTGGACTCTAAGGTGACTAAGTAGTCCAGGAAGGGTACTTACAAAGTGTATCTGGTAAAGTGGCAGGTACTACCTAAATTTAAGGCCACTTGGATGACTAAAGCATACATTTAGAAATATGGGGTCACCACTGAAGACCTCCTAACTCAAGGGACTTGAGTTCTTTGTCCCAGTGGAGTATGATTCAAAGCACCTCCCATTTTGATGTGATTTGTGTGTTTAGGGTAGTGTTAGGAGTTTTTGTTTTGGGTTGTAATAAGATCCATCAATATTGGATCCCAACTCGTTCATTCATGTTTGTAAGAGCAAAATTGCTCATAGGTGACAATGAGGTCATTTTGGCCTAGAATGGTAAAAGTTACTATTTCTGAGTAACTTGAGGTTTTTGTCTTTTCTAGGACCCTAAGTATCCTAACTAGGGTCATAGGAGTGATACAAATGCATTGAGTTGACTAAAATGGTAAAACAACAAGAAATGCTCAAAAGTTGCTAGCATCTTTCAAAAGTTGCTCGAGCAACATTTGCAACTTTTACAAAAAGTTGCAAATGGAAGTTTGAGTGGTTGTAACTAAACATTCTCGGGTATTTGAGAATGGATTTATGATTTTTTGTGAAGGTTAATGGAGTTTTGGATTGCATAGTACTTTTTTAATCATTCTATATGAATTGATTTATGAGTTTCATTGTAAATTAATGTGGTTTCTGCATTCCATATGGCTATGTACAGATTAGATTAGGCGATCTGACCCCATGGGAGTGTAGTTATTTGTATTAGCTTCCTTTTTCATATGTTATTTTAATTTCAAGTTAAATTTATGTGGAGTTACATTAGGATTTAGGTCACTGTGTCTGCAAGTTCAATTTGCTAAGTTGTAGGAGAAAAAATGGCTCTAACCTAAGCATCCATGGTTGAAAATGACTGAAACCATGTGGGATGATGGGTTACAGTCTGTAAATAGTGTTTTTTTTTTCATTTTTTCTTTCAATTGAATCCCTAAGCTTGGAGTGAATCCTTATGGCTGACTACTAGGAGTAGGTGAGCCTGGATATGATGACATTAATTTTTCCCTTAGTACACTTAGTGAAAAACATTGACAGAGATCACCGAAAGACTACAAAGATCATCAGTGGACTACAAGAATTACCAGTAAATAGCAAGCATACCCGACATAACACAAAGGTCTTGAAAAATGATAAATATGGAATTGACAAGAATCACTAGTGACTACAAGCATCACTGGTGACACAGTTTTGAGAACAAAACTGACAGAACAGAAAAGGCATACACGATGACCAGTTCAAAAAAGGAACACCGACGACCAAGAAAACCAACCGTCAGAACCGATAGTCACTTAGAGAACCCACAATTTTTGGATCTAATTTTTACACATCAGATAAAGCAATGAAATTCTATTTATAGAGTATTAATTTGTTTTAATTCATAACTTGAGGTTCAAGCAATCTTTATGTAAATGTTTTAAAGCATCCTAATGGATCTAAAACATATCTAACTAAAGATATCCACAAAGAGCATATCTAGAGTTAACTTGCAAAGCGTGAATAAAGAATTGAGCCTAAATCTCGTATAAATAGATGTTCAAATCAATTGTGAAGTATGAATTCATTGTTGTTGATATCCACAAAGAGCATATAAGGAGCAGAAGGTAGAATTTATGCAAAGTTCAGAAACAGATCACATCAGTTGTCAAGAACACACAGAGGCTACCGACGAGTAGATAAAGGTATTATTCAATCATGGAAGGATGATTACTTATATGTATGAATCTTAATTGAATCTATTATCAGCAATTGAATATTGCATACATCATCAAATCAAAGACTTATGTAGTTGCATTCTAACAAGTGCATCACATCTAAAATCCTTTTGTATAAGGTGGACTTAACCGTTCTTTACAAATATTTAACAGAGTGCACACTTAACAGTGTTCCTAAAGCTTCAAATGAAGTAGATCTTAACAGGTCTCCACTGTAATACTCCTAACAGGGTAGGTCATCAAAAGTGACCAATTGTAAGCCTTAACCAGCCCCTTCTTATCTGCAGATAGTGAAGTCTTGTGGGTAACAAACCCCACTGCAGTTTTTACTTCCTAACAAGAGTTTTCTACAATATCATATCTTGTGTTATGTGTTATCTATTTTCATGAATGTTTCTGCTATGATTACATACTAAATAATTTATGATATGATTTCATATACATAAAGAAAGATGAACAGTTAGATAAGATAATTTACAAACTGATGATTAAGGGTTAATGTGCTAACCAAGAAAAGTTTTAGGAGTACTGATTCACCCCTCCCCTCTCAGTACATCATTCCAATATAATTCCAACAATTGGTATCAGAGCTGAATCTCTCTCTTGAAAAGCTTAAAGACTTGAGAGAAAAGATCAGAGCAATGGACAATTTCAGACTGGACATGACTATTGAGAATGAGCAGTTACAAATGCAAATAAACTATGAGCATTATAAGGAGGTGAAAATAAAGATGAGAAAATTTCTTGATAAAAGAAAGATTATGGAAACCAGACTGAATGAGAAAGACTACAAAGAATTGGAAATAGTAGATTACTTTGAAACAACGGAATCATCAATGAGAAAAGCTTCAGACACATCAGTTGAAGAATTTACAAGTATACAAGAGATCAATCTACATCTGACAGATCAAATCAAGATGTTGCAAATTATTCAAGAGAATCAAATCATAAAAATTATTGATGTCATGAATGATGCAAGAAAAGCTGAAAATGAAATAACACTAGCCATTGATGATAGGAGGAAAATTACAGAGAAACTACAAGAGAAAGAATCAGAGATTCTAAGACTCACTGAGCATCACCATGAGGTCACCAACTAGATTATTCTTATGAGTCAAGAAGAAAATAGATTAAATACCAAAATCATTGAAAGAATACAGATCATTGGTGAGCTAAGAGAAGAGAATGAAAAATTGAAACATGAAATCAAAGTCCAAAATCAACACAATGAATTGATCAAAAAGGCTGAGGATAGCAAAAAAAGGATGGATGATTTTCTTGATGGACAAAGAAGAGTCAAAAACTACACAAGATTAGGGTACAATGAGAATGGTGAATCCTCAAATCAACCCGATCAGAAGAATGCTTTCACAACCCCAAGATCCAAGAAGTTGTCATGCAACCACTGTGGAAAACCAGGTCACACCTCAAACATTTGCAGAAGCAAAATGAAAGGTATTTCTCAAGCACAATCTACTTTTATTGGTAATTTTTATAAATGTCAAAAGAAAGGACACAAGGCACATGATTGCATATTCAAAGTGACAAATCCAAAGAGAAAAACCTATATGGACAAGTACTATCCTACATGCAAGAATAATGGGCATACACATAAGTAATGCTGGAAAAACAAGAACAAGGCATGGACTCCAAAGGAAACTGATAAAAGCTACAAACCTACAAGAGTAGGTAACTCATATGTTTGGGACTATAAAACATCGGTAAACAGTACAACATGTGGAAGATTTGGTCATATTGCTGCCAAATGTATGAGAAAGTGGACCAGAAGGTCAAGAGGTTGGACCAATCTAGGTATGGCATGTTTACATTGTCATAAGATTGGACATGTGATAAAAGGTTGCAAAGACTGACTAACAGAAACAAGTACACATCCCAATGGAAATACCATTGATGACATCAAAAGAATGAGAAACAAGATGTGGGTAAAAGCCACAAACACTAAAGTTGCTGGAACAAGCAATGCAAATGTTGACACCTCATCCAATAGATATGGTGACATCACTACATCCAACTAGATTGCACAAGTAAGTATGGAAATACATTATAACAAGTTTTTACTATGCATCGGTTCCATTACACATAGTTCATTTTGTAATATAGGCATCAATAAAGATGCAATATATTGTTACTTGCTAAACTATTGAAAAGCAACCATCGGTTATTGGGCACAACTTGCATCAGTGAATACACATAGAAAAGTTTGCACTACTTACCGAAATATATCGCTGATTACACAAGCTAAGTGTAAACCGACGGATATTGGTGAACGTTGAATCAACAAAAGCTATCTTCGCAACCTCACCGACAATCATCAGTGAAGTCTCTAAAACCACTAGCTACCGTGACACTTTGCACAGACACCAAAGATGTTATGAATGTCTCTACCAAAAAAATAATTCTTCATAAACCGATGAGTTGGTAAGCATTAATGACAACTTAGGGCACAAAAGGGTATAAAACCCGACGGGAAAACTCATTTTCGCACCTGCAATTTTCAAGCAGAGCAGAGCAGACTAGAGTGATTTAAGAGAAAATTGGAAAGTGACCCAGCAGAAGTCAATTTGACACAAAGCATTCACACTCACAAGCAATCACAGAGAATCCATAAGTAAATACACTCACTGATCGCACTATTTTATTTGCGAAAAGCCCTAAATTACAAACAAAATGGCATCGACTTCTAGAGTAGAGAAAATTAAGGATGATAAGAAGAAACCCTTCAAGCTTGTCAGCAGAGGAACGTGTGTTGAACCTAAATACAAAATACACCCTGAAGTAGCTTCACAACCTGACGATTCTTGAGCATTCTCTCGAATCCCACCTAGGGTTTTACTAGTAGAGGATGCAAGGTCGTATATTCACTGTAAGATCTCAGAAATAGAAGATCTGGACCTAGATAATGCCTATAGGGCACTATGTGATGATGTAGGAAAGCTCAAAGAAGAGCACAAACACTTGGAAGTGAAGGGACTCACAAATGCACTACATTTTACCAAGGTCCTTAAAACATAATGGATAAAAATTATTCTTAGAAGAGTTCACAACAATACGCTATGGCTAAATAAGCCTAAGGCAATAACAAAGGATGTTATTTACATGGTTACTTGTTATCCTACAGCCAATAAACCACATGCTCAAAAGCACCCATCTCTGGCAGAAATGGAAAAACTGACTGGTGCCAAATCAGATAAAAGAGCACTAAAGGTCAACACCATTACCGACATAGAGCTGAAGTTTAGAGCATGTGTTGTTGGATACAAGATCTTCCAAGCAAGCTGAATGAACATCATATCTAGTACTGCTATGAGCACAACATACAAGATTATCGAACAGGGGAAGAAGATGGATCTTTCAGAGATCCTATTACATCAATTTGAGGAGAACATGTGCACAATAAGGTCTTCAAGGACAAACACTTGTAATTTTGGTTCCCTCATAATGTGCATATTCTTTTATTTTGAAGAATACTTTCCTGCCATAGGAAAAGTTACATGGGACTCAAGCAGACCCATTACCATTCAGATAAGTGAATTCATAGAATCACTTGGAATAGATTTTGGTAATTTGATGCATGAGTATTTCAAAACCATAAAGGGAAATGCCGCAAGCAAGAAGTAGAATCCCTGAGAGTCTGATAGAGGAACATCGAGAAGAAATATGTTTCATGGTAGATACATATTTCACATACATACAAGCAGTAGTTCCAAGGAAATCATGGCTTTCAAAATTGGATTATGAAATCAAAATAGGATTAGCAAATGAATCCATTCAAGAACTATTAAATGAACCCATAGACAACAAGCAATTAATATTTGGTACCTATGAAGAGGCCAAACTAAAGATTAAATCAAATCTTGTTGTAAAGAAGGTTGTAAAGAAGTCAAAAAGAATGGTGAAGAACTTGAAAAAGAACTTGAATATATCTTCTGAAGGAGAAGAAGAAGGAGAAGGTGAAAAGGAAAAATAGGGTAAGGAGGAACTCACCAAGGACCAGCTTCCCATCGATGATACAGTAGAACCAAATGAATCAGAGGAAGAGAAGTCTAATTCACCACCTCATCCTCCAATTAAGAAATCTAGAACAGGGAGTCAAACCGCAAAAGATGCAACTCCTTCTCCCATGGTGAAAGGAAAGGTGTATAAGAGGAAACTTGACACATCAAAGGAAAAACAAATAGTTAGGGCACCTGCCAAAAGGAGAAAATTTGTTCAGACAAATGAGGACTTAGAAGAATCATCTATGGATGAACCTGACACTATGAAACAAGCAAAGGTTACATCACCAACTGAAGACATTGATGAAATATGTAAGTATATTTCTGAAGCCGCATATGTTGGACATCCCAAGATTAGGAAATGGTTAAGATGGAATACTGAAGAACAAAATAAGATTGAAGATGCACTTATTGCTAAAATTTGTCGATATTATTATGTCCCACTACAATTCACTACATGTGATGTTCCACAAGAACTATTGATGAGAATATCTTCTAGATTCACTTTTGCACTCCATGAGCAGAAGAGGATAAGAGAAAGAGTACTAGTCTCTCTTATGCCTCCTGAATCAACGAGAGAAGAAATCAATGAAATCATGGATAAATATGCAAAAAGAATCTAACCCAAATTGAGAGCTTATAAATTTATTAAAGAGAAACTTATAGAGCTAGAACAAGAAACTCATAATACATGGAGTGTGATACTCAACCCTGATGAGGAAAGCACTCACGAGAAGGAAACAATCACTAAAATAGATAACTCAACAGTTGAGTTAGACAGTGAAGAGGTACAAATAATAGGCCAAAAATAAACTGACATTATAGATGAAGACTGGGCCAAAGACGGTAAAGATGATCAAGTACCGACAAGCCCCATCCACATCAACTTAGAGGATGAAGAAGTTACCAAAGAAGAATTATCAATAAAAGGTAACTTAGATGTTGATATAAATGATTAATCATGGTTAGACAACATTGTCAATACACTACATGACAAGACCTTGTACTAGAAGTTCAAAAAGATGAAGACATCAATGCTACGAAGGGCAATACCGACCGACAGGACACAGCTATTGACAATGCAATAGTCAATACACCAACAAACATTAATATATTAATAGATGCTATTGATATTCAGTCAAGTCAGGATAAATCATCTGAGAAATATGATAATATACCCACGGATATGGGTACCGATGAAAACAAAGTTGCATCGAACACTCCCAAGGATACAAATATAGAAATGAAGGATGCAATCGATGATCAGCAAGATGTATCAAAAGATCAAAACAAAGAGGCAGATAAAAAAAATGATGATACATTGAGAAAGGTTGAAGAACAAGATAAGAGTGAAGGAGTCAATAAAAATGAAGGTATAAAACTTAAAGAAGATTCATCTGTTGATACACCCAAGGTACATGAGGAGACATCTTCACCAAACCGGCTGGTGGACTCAAAATAGATACAAAAGGATGCCTCATCTTCTTGACCCTCACCCACCAAGTCAACCCAATCTCACACTTTATAGATGGTGGTACATCAATCTGCCACCCAGCCAAAGAAGAAGAAGAAGAAAGCAGTAAAGAAAGACATCTTGGCTGTCACATTGGATGAAGACATTGAAGTTCCAAACTGGGATATTACCACTTTGGACTCTGACAAACTTCAAGAGTTTGGAGTGCTATGTCAGAGAAAAGCCATACAAAAGAAAATCATACAAGAACATAGGGAATCAATGGAACTTGAAAAAGAAAAATATATACTCCAGCAACTTGTTCCTGAAGTAAAACTTGAAGCAAATGCTACAGTAAAGGAACAAATTATTGTTCTTATGGATGCCATCACAGAGCAAAGTATAGATGCAGAACAAGCAAAAAAGAAACATCAATTTAAATTAATTAATAAAATCAGCCAAGAAGTGGCATTGAACAAGGTAAAACTATCTGAACTCACTGATCATTTAGAACCAATGATTGCTGAAGCAATCACCTTAGTTCAAAAGATGTGCACACCTGATAAATTTCCAAAAGAAAATAGTGACAAACTAACAGAGATAGATTCCAATGTCACAACTAGTGCACAAAGCCTAACCTCACAGTCGACAGTATAAGGGCACATCATGCAATGGTCATAGAGGCGAACAAGATAAGGCAAGAAATATGGGATGCTAAAACAAAACTCAGAGGTGAGATTACCAAACTACAGGCACATATTCTGCCTAATCTTACTATTTTACAGAAGCATATTTTTGATGCAAGAAATCTTATAGCAACCCCCAAGATGTCTGTAGTAGACAACATCTATGATATACATGTAAGGATTTCACTAGAGCACATGGCTCTAGAAATGTTAAAGGAAAAATGGGAAAAGATGATGGAGGAGATCAAGTCCTCACATTCCCCCCTTTTTAACAAGCTGTAAGTACCTTTTCCTTTAGAATCAAAAAAGGAGGAAAGGAAATGTATATTGTATGTACAAAAGGAATAAATATATCAGAAGAAAAAAGAGGAAAAGAAATGTACATAAGGATAT
>MU223387.1:2147509-2159368 GCA_018584345.1 Thuja plicata
GTTGGCTCCTCATAGAGCTCACTTCAGAAGAGTGAAAACTTGGTAGCATGTTACTGGTGGTTTTTCCCATATTGGGTTTCCACGTTAAATACTTGTGTCAACTTGTGTGAATGCTTATGGTTTGTTTAACTGTTATATAGGCAAATTTCATTAGACAGTAAACTGCATGATTAAAGTTGTTGACATATGCTACTGCTGCCGAGTAGACCTGAAATACAAAAAGTTTTTATATTCTACATCTAGACCTGAGGATAATTGATTCACCCCTCCCCTCTTAGTTATTCTAAATTCATTCTAACAATAGGTTCACCTCGATCACTCTAACTCTATCTCTATATATCAAAATTCATTTATTTTTTTTGATAGAAAGGTAACATAAATAACTATTTCCTATATATTTTTCCAAAAAAAATTCCATAATTTACTATTTTTCCAAAAGCGTCAAACATAGAAGTCACAAAATGGTCAAACAACCTATGTTTAGTAAAACTTAAAAAGAAAAGTCTTAATAAAATCAATATATATAAAAATCATAATCATTTGCAAGCTTTCTCTGAGTACTATCATCATGTATTTGGGTTTTTCAAATGAATTTATTTCCTCCCACAAAATGTTAATGTCAAAGTGATTTTTTGTCAGCATTTTGATGAGTGCAAAGGAGACTCGATGATAGGTGTGATTGAGGAGTAGAAAGATTATACCAAAGGTATTTTGATCCAAGAGGCTTTTATCTAACCATTTTCAATTTAATCCTTCAAATGGGAGCTCTCAAGGCTTAAATCATCATATTTTCTTAAAAATGTGTCATTTTGGCAAAAATCAGGATGTTCAAAAAAGTGGGACACACTATTGTTGGACCACCCATATGTCATCCTAGGGCATGAGGAATTGCCTCCCAAATATTTCATCCTCTAATACATGTTTTGATGCTTTGATTCCCTTTGACCAACCTATGCATATTCGAAGGGAGGAAGTTGATCTAAAGAAAATTGAATTGAAAAAAGATGATGACATTTTGATTTGTATCAAAGATTATAGGGTGATTAATTTAGATGAAGAAGATACTCTTGATGATTATTATTACAATTTTATAATTCAAATAATTCTCATGCTAATACTTCTAATTATATATATGAGATTATTGATGTTAATCGTGAATTACCTACTATATTTGCACAAATATTATCTATAGATATTATTTACAAATGTGACTCATCCCTAGAGTATGGTCCTTGTTTGTATCTTGCAATGAGTCCATCTT
Organism: Thuja plicata; assembly: GCA_018584345.1. NCBI lineage: Eukaryota > Viridiplantae > Streptophyta > Pinopsida > Cupressales > Cupressaceae > Thuja > Thuja plicata. Next base: position 2,148,771 of record MU223387.1, read on the forward strand.
CCATGCTCAATAGTGGACCTCTTGGCTATCACCCACCTTCCCTAAATAGTAAGAATCAAGATAGAGGTACAAGTGATATACTTTACTAACTCCTCTAGTATTCTAGATTTTTTTATTTGTTTTCCTATTAGTATTGTGATTCCCCCATATAATTTTTTAGATTTCTTTAGATCACCCTTATTTCTCTATTGGTGCAAGGTGATATAAATGAATCAAACTGGCATTAAATTCCTCTATTTGTATTTTATCTCTTCAATATGTTGTATAAATATTATGTTGTTCATCTAATTTTATCATGTAAATGTGTCTTTGTGTTGTCTAAGTTAGGATGATGCAAAGTGGTAGAAACCATTTTTGTCTCGGAAATGCTTGCCCAATTTTTATTTTTTATTTTGTATCTGCTGGGGTATTTAAGAGGCTTGTATTCTTATTCTTCCTCACACAAAATGCAGTATTTTCATGAAGGAAAAAATACCCTTTGTGTGAAGACGCCATAGCAAGGGCCTCCGTTCCAGGGGGTCAGAATGAACCCCCTTTGAAAGGGGATTCATTCCAACGCCCCCACCCCTGCCCACCCCCGACCCTTGGAAGGAAGCCCATTTGGTCATATTTAATTTTTAAAAAGTTAGCTAGAAAAGCCATTTTCACTTTACTGTTACTGGGTCCACAAGGCTTGGAGAGAATCCTCGAGGTATCCTAGAGGCTAAAGACGCATTTCCTTAGCAATTTTGACCTCTCACCAACCTTCATTCATATCAGCTGCACTAGATTCATCTTTTTTTATGTGTTTCTCATTTTAAATTATATGTTTTTTAATAAATTTTAGTTATTTGTCAATAAATTTTGTTTTGACTAATATTTATTTATTTTTAATTTTAAAAATGATATATGAAAATGTAGAAAAAAATATATAGAAAGCTAGAAAATTTGTTTGTTTTTTTAAAAATGTTTGGATAGTTATTGATAAGTTTCATTTCTAGTAATTTATAATTTCTTTATTTTCATAAAAAATAGAAATTAATTAAAATATTAAAAGAAAAACTTAGGAAAATGTAGGAGATTATTAAAAAATATTAGAAAAATTTAGTTAACTATTAAAAAAAAATAGTAAACTTTACGAAAACTTAAATTTTATTTAATTGGGTACATGTATATGTTTCATTTTTATTGTTTTCAATTATTGTATTAAATTCTTTTTATGAAACTAGGAAAGTAGAAAATTTAAGAATTTTTTTGAAAAGCTTAGGTATAATTTTATTTATTAAACACATACTCTCTCTCTCTCTCTCTCTCTCTCTCTCTCTCTCTCTCTCTCTCTCTCTCTCTCTCTCTTTCTCTCTCTCTATTACTTAGCCTATGTCATCCATGATTCTCTTTTCTATACTATTAAAATCTAACCACTTGTGCTCTTGCAATAGCCTTCTGAGAATGATGCTAGTGGTTTAAGAATTTTCTTTAGTGAGGTCTCTTAAACTAGTTGAATTGGAATCTTAGAAAAATTTAGAATTTTTTAGGTTTTGTTTTATGTATCCTTGCCAGCGAAAACTTTAGTGGTGATTATTCACCATTTAGCAAATATCGCATGTTGGCGACCCCGAAACTCATGAATATTCTTCATATATTGGATTGACCCTATCACCCAATGTTTATTAATATTGAATCCAATTCCTGGGCCCATCACCGATCAGTTTATTTAATTTTCTCCATTTCTTACACATTATCCCCAATAGAATATAGTTTTTGGTCGCGATAAATTTAAAAAATTTGCCTATAATTTCTAAGCGACCATTAATCGAAAACCTTTATTCCCCAATAGTTTTATACATATATATTTATAGGAAGCCCCAAATTATCTTGGCATTTTCCAGACACGTGTCTCAAATTGACACAGTTTCACCAACTTTATTAAACATACAAATGTGTTGGATGACCCATAATCCCCTCAGAAATAACAAAAGATGTGTTATAATTACACATGTTTTGCCAAATATTTATATACCTAATACCTCAAGCTGAATTTGCCAAATAAGGATTAGTAGAAAAGCATTCTGATATCTCTATTTGATCGATGGAAAAGTTTGATACTGTTGAGTGCAACTGAATACTGCATTGGCAAGTCACGACTACATTTTTGCAATTTAATTTGAGGAAAAGGTAAGTGATACTTATTTTGTTACAGTGCTTTTGAGTTCATTATTCCAGAATAGGTTTGCAACAATGAGATTTATTTTCCCTTTTGGCCCAAAATGCACCACACATCATTGATCTGTGCTCATCCAATGGTCGCTTGCAGTCACTTTCATGTGTCACACTGTGGCGGGTTCCATTAACTTTTGGCTTGTCATCAGATGTCACTAGGACGTGTCAGTTAATCATTTTAAATTCCAACTTGTGCTTATTAGTTATTACATTTTATAAATGTTTATTTTTACAGTGTAGTCTAATTTAGATTTTAATTATACTTAGTTTGGGGTTAATTCATGACACGTGCCTTGTTTCTAGAGTAGGTTTGCAAAAAATAGGGTATCTTTTCCCTTTCGACCTGAAATTCACTATGCATCATCGATGTATGTTCATCCAATGGTTGGCAGTCATGGCTTTAAAATTGTTGCATCTCTAATTAAATTAAATATTTAACAATTAATTATACTTTGAGTATGTTTAACTCAGACTTTAACATTGAATTGAATTTAATTATTTCTATCTATATTATAATTAAAATCACATTATCACACATCGATATGACACATTGGAAAATTTAAAATAGAAACTTGCTTTGTCTCTGGACATAAAGAAACTTAATCATTTTAAAAATTATGAATCTCAATCTTCAAATTTATAAATTGAAGTACTAATCCATTTCATAAGCATACTTAAATGTATAATACATAGGTAAAGAAACTAATTAAATGTTATGTATGTGGAGCCTAATTAGACTCAGTTTCTTTCAGCGTGGTTTCCCCCCAGACTTATCTACAGGGGATTGGGGGCAGCGCCCCCAAGCTTGGGGTCAAGGGGCAGAGCCCCTTGCAGGGTCCTAGGGCAGCGCCCTAGGCGAGGTCAAAGGGAAGATATTTTAAAAGGTCATCCATCAATTTTCTATTAGTCAGATTATTTTTTTCCCTAATTAGGTTAGGTCAAATATACTTATGAAAAGGGATTAGGGTTTTCTAGATTTCATTATATGAGGGATTTTTGTAGCTTCTTGTGACGGTATTGAGTTGCAGGTTTTAGATTGTAATCACTAGATAATAATAAAGACATTGGACTCGCTGTTGGTGGATGTAGCCCAGGGATTGGGTGAACCACGTTAAATTTCTTTGTTATTGTGTTCTCTTTTGTGTGTTAATATTTGCATTTTTCTGCTTATTATTCTAACAATTTGTATCAGAGCGAGGTTTTTTCATTCGTTCTTTCATCTATTCTCTGAAGCAAGTCTCACGAGTTAGTGGGAGAGTCTCTCGGTTAAGTGGGAGAAATGGGAAACGAGGGTAGGTTGAAGGTTGATAAGTTTAATGGGTGGAACTTCTAGTTATGGAAGATGAAAATGGAGGACTATCTCTATCAGAAGGATCTATGGAAGCCATTAGAAGGAAAAACCAAGAAACAAGGAACTATGTCAGTAGAGGACTAGGAGGTTTTGGATAGGAAGGCTCTGGGATCTATTTGATTGTGCCTTGCACCGTCTATAACCTTTAACATATCAAAGGCAACAACGAACATAGAGCTGATGGAGACATTGGCTAAGTTATATGAGAAACCCTCAGCTTTGAATAAGGTATTTCTTATGAAGCATTTGTTTAATATGAAAATGGGTGAGCGAGGGTCTATATCAAATCATTTAAATGATTTTAATACTGTCACCAGTCAATTTTCATCCGTAAAAATTGTATTCGATGAAGAGGTTAGGGCTCTCTTACTTTTATGTTCTTTGCCAGAAATTTGGAATAGTTTGGTTACGGCTGTAAGCAACTCTGTCTCTAGTTCAAATACTTTAAAATTTAATGAAGTTGTTGGTGTTATCCTAAGTGAGGAAATGCAACAGAAAAGCACAGGTGAAACTTCAACCTCATCAGGTTCCACTTTAAACATGGAGAACAGAAGAAGAACAAGTGAAAGAGGAAAATGCCCTTCGCATGGCAAATCACGAGGGAAGTCAAATAAAGGATGTTCTCAATCTAAAGGAAAGAAAGATTTCTGGTATTGTGGAAAGCCTGTTCACCTGAAGAAAGACTGTTGGTCTCAGAAAAACAAACAAGGAGACAGAAATGAAGATAACAGTAAGGAAGCTAATGTTGCAAGTAATACTTTACAAGATGTTTTAATATTATGTTTGGATACTGTTAATGAGTCCTGGGTAATTGATTCTGGGGCTTCATTCCATGCTACACCCCATAGAAAATATTGTCAAGATTATGTTCAAGGTGATTTTGGACAGGTATACTTGGGTGATGATGAGCCCTATCCTTTTGTTGGGAAAGGGAAAATAAAAATCAAGTTGCCAAACAGAAATGACTGGGTACTACAGGAGGTAAGGCATGTCCCTAATTTAAGAAGAAATTAATTTATGCACGACAACTGGGTAGTGAAGGCTGCATATTCATGCTTACAAAAAATGTCTCTAGAAGGTCACTAAAGGTTCATTAGTAGTAGCTAAAGGTTCAAAGATAGGCACATTATATCTGTGTACTAGTAACACTTATTCTACCTTAGTTTCTACTGATAATATTAATGCAGGGAAAGATACTATAGATGTCGCAGCAACAGATTCAAAAATGTGGCACCATAGGCTTGGGAAAATGAGTGAGAAAGGGATGAAAATCCTTCACTCTAAAAATATGTTGCCATGACTAAAAAATATCAATTTAGATTTCCGTGAAAACTGTGTTTATGGTAAACAGAAAAGAGTCAGATTTCACAAAGTTCAGAAAGAAAAGAGGAGTGAGAAGTTAGAGCTAGTGCATTTAGATGTATGGGGACCAAATTAGGTATCATCTCTTGGAGGATCTCATTATTATGTTATTTTCATAGATGATTCAATCAGGAAAACATGGGTATATTTTATGAAACAAAAATCTGATGTTTTTGAAACATTTAAGAAATGGAAAGCTTTGGTTGAGAATGAGATAGGAAAGAAGTTGAAGTGTCTCAGATCCAATAATGGAGGTGATTATTGCAGCATAGCCTTTGAAGATTATTGTTCAATCAATGGAATTCGAAGGCAAAAGACAGTTCCAGGAACCCCACAAGAAAATGGTGTGTTAGAAAGAATGAATAGGACAATCATGGAACATGCAAGGAGCATAAGATTGCATGCTAGACTGCCCCTTTATTTATGGGCATATGTTGTAAACACTGTAGTCTATTTGATAAATAGAGGACCTTCATCCCCTTTGGATGGTGGTATTTTAGAGGCAGCATGGACTAGTAAAAAGGTAAATTATTCATTTTTGAAAACTTTTGGTTGTGAATCTTTTGTCCATGTTGATAAAGAAAATACAACCAAGCTTGATGCTAAATCTTAGAAATATACCTTTATTGGATATGGAGTAGATGACTATGGTTATCGATTATGGGATTTTAAAAATCTTAAGATAATTAGAAGTAGATATTTTATAATCAATGAGAAGGTCATGTATAAAGACTAGTTGCAAGAAAAGAAGCATGAACAGGTCAAACAAGAATATGTGGTGTTGGATAAGACTCCTAAAAAAGGAACACCACTGGTACCTAATTCTCAGCAACAACAGGTTATCCCACAAACTCATGTAAGTGTTAAACATTCTACAAGGTCAAGTAGACCTCTTGAAAGGTTTTCTCCTTCTTTGTATTCCATTTTATTGACTAATTCTGGTGAACCAGTAAAATATGAAGAAGCAATGCAGGTGGATGCCCAAAAATAGTGGAAGTTGGCATGAAAGAGGAGATGGACTCCTTTTTGAAAAATAAGACTTGGGACTTAGTCCCTTTACCTGAAGGAAAAATAGCCTTGCCTAACAAATGGGTTTAGAGGCTGAAGGAGGAAGATGAAGGAAAGAAGAGGTATAAGGCCAGCCTTGTAGTAAAAGGTTTTGCACAGAAAAAGGGTATCAATTTTGATGAAATATTCTCCCCTATTGTAAAAATGACTTCAATTAGAAATGTACTAAGTCTCTTGGCTGTAGATGACTTGCATCTTGAACAATTAGATGTCAAAAGATCTTTTCTCCATGGAGATTTAGAAGAGGAAATTTACATGTAGCAACCAGAGGGATATGAGGTCAAGGGTAAGGAGAATTTGGTGTTTAGGTTAAGGAAGAGTCTGTATGGCCTAAAGTAGGCACCCCGCTAATGGTATTTAAAATTTGATAGTTTCATGTCTAAACAAGGTTACCATAGATGTCATTCTGATCACTGTGTATATTTTAAGAGATTGGATAATGGGAGTTACATTATCCTATTACTCTATGTTGATGACATGCTTGTTGCTAGGTCCAATATGCAACACATAAATGAACTTAAACATAAATTAGCAAGGTCATTTGCTATGAAGGATTTGGCTGCTACTAAGCAAATCCTTGGTATGAGGATTACACGGGACAAGAAAAATAGAACTTTGAATTTGTCCCAAAGTGAGTATATAAAGAAGGTGTTGAAAAGATTCAATATGTAGGATGCAAAAGCAATCAGTACACCTTTGGCTAGTCATTTCAAATTGACTAAGGAAATGTGCCCAAAGGCACAAAAAGAGGTGGATAAAATGTCTAACATCTCGTATTCATCAGTTGTTGGCAGTCTGATGTATGCGATGGTATGCACATAGCCAGATATTGTTCATGCAGTGGGAGTTGTCAGCAGGTATATGAGCAATCCGAGTATGGAACATTGGAATGTTGTCAAATGGATTCTTTGATATTTGAGAGGTACTACTACAAAGGCATTATGTTTCACAGGATCTAGTTCTGTTTTGAGTGGATTTTTTGACTCTGATCTGGCAGGAGATGTTGATACAAGGAGGAGCACTATAGGGTATGTTTTCACTGTAGGGGGTACTGTAGTCAGTTGGATTTCTAGATTGCAAAAAGTTAATGCACTTTCAACTACTGAAGTTGAGTATGTAGGTGCTACGGAAGCTAGCAAGGAGATGATTTGGTTACAATGTTTTCTGGAGGAATTGGGTTAGAAGTAGGAAGATCACCCATTGTACAGTGATAGCCAGACTATCATTCATCTTGCAAAGAATTCTTCTTTTCATTCAAGGACAAAGCACATATAGCTTAGGTACCATTTTATAAGGTCTATTTTGGAGGATGGCCAATTACAGCTTGAAAAGATTCATACAGATGATAATCTAGTAGATATGTTTACAAAGGCAGTGACAAGGGAGAAGCTGAATTCCTCTTCAACTTCAGTTGGTCTTCTAGACTGAACAGAATAAAAGAATAGCAGAGTCCAGGGTAGTTTCTTTATTCCAGTGGGAGCAATAGGTTTGGTCGATCGATCTCCAAGTGGGAGATTGTTATGTATGTGGAGCCTAATCAAACTCAGTTTCTTTCAGCAGTGCCCCAGGCTGGGTCAAGGGGCAAAGCCCCTGATGGGTCAGCCATTAATTTTATGTTAGTCAAAGTAATTTTTTCCCTAATTAGGTTATGTCAAATATACTTGTGAAAAAGGCTTAGGGTTTTCCTGATTTCATTGTATGAGGGATTTTCGTAGCTTCTTGTGACAGTATTGAGTTGCAGGTTTTAGATTGTAATCACTCGATAATAACAAAGACATTGGACTCACTGTTGGTGGACATAGCCCAGGGATTGGGTGAACCACGTTAAATTTATGTGGTATTGTGTTCTCTTCTGTGTGTTAATATTTGCATTTTTCTACTTATTATTCTAACATTAAAATATTGTAATCACATAGAAGTCTAAGAATCATTTTTGGTACCCAAAAAAAGAAAATTCAAACGAACTTGGAAAATTTTTATTATTTTTTTCATAAAATTACATTGTATAGTAAAAATAGAAACCTACTAGGGAACTTCTTATCAGTATAAAAAAAAAAAAAAAAAAAAAAAAGTTAATAATATTGTAAAGGGTCGGTCATCAATTTTCTATTAGTCAGAGTATTTTTTGACCTAATTAGGTTAGGTCAAATATACTTGTGAAAAGGGCTTAGGGTTTTCCATATTTCATTGTATGAGGGATTTTTGTAGCTTCCTGTGATGGTATTGAGTTGCAGGTTTAAGATTGTAATCACTAGATAATAATAAAGACATTGGACTCGTTGTTGGTGGACGTAGCCCAGGGATTGGATGAAGCACGTTAAATTTATGTGTTATTGTCTTCCCTTTTGTGTGTTAATATTTGCATTTTTCTGCTTATTATTCTAACATTAAAATGTTGTAATCACATAGAAGTCTAAGAATCATTTTTTGTACCCAAAAAAAGAAAATTAAAACGAACTTGGAAAATTTTTATTATTTTTTTCATAAAATTACATTGTATAGTAAAATCAAAAACCTACTAGGGAACTTCTTATCAGTATAAGAAAAAAAAAAAGTTAAAATTTTCATTTCCATTGTTAAAATACTAGGGTAACGGGAATGGGTAAACTAGGGATCTTCATCTTCCCTTTCATCCGAGTAGAATTTTCCAGAGAGGATAATCTATGAGAATTCTTCAAGCCATGTGTAGTCCATCTCATCGAATTCATGAAGTTAAAACCATTTTCAGAGAAAATCCCTCTTAATATGCGCCCATTTCTTGTGTCCCATTAGTTGCTCATCATTGAGGTTCAATAGAAAGGGTTCTCTAACCACATTTTTTCCTGGCTCCAACAACTTGGGTATATCTCTTGGCCAAGGGATCCCCACCCCTAATTCCACAAAAGAAACAACATCGACATATCATCCTCCAGGAATTTCTCTTTAAAACCTTCCTCAACAGCATCATCATATCCAATTTCTTTCCTCTAAGGTCAAGGAGAGACATGAGAAATAAGGACATAATGTCCGTTTAGATGTTGTATCTATCAATATTCTCAAGGAACTCTCAACCCAATAACATTAACACAACAAAAATTTTAAAAGCTCCACAACCAACCTCCATACAAATAGAAGTAAGTATTTCTTCTCAGACATTGACAAAAAAGGACCTCTATTTATTTGTGGATATGCATCTCAAATGGATTGGTGTGTCCATCTATAATTCTCGATAGCCTAAAGACCTAAAAACTAGAGGCAAAATTTCAACCACCAGAAGCTCTGACTCTTAATCTACCAAAAGAAAAATAAAGCAGATAGAAGCCAGATTGTCTATAAATAGTCCCGACCTCTTGATTGATAGTGATCATGAATACTTAGCAATTAATTACTCTTTCTTTAATCATATTTAATCAATTTTCCTTAATATTTAATGTGAATCTTTCCCATAAATGCATTAGGTGTGAGAGATTTAAATGCATTGTCCTTAATCTTAAATATCTACATGTAAATATTTCCTATAGATGCATGCGTACTATCACAGTTAAAGAATGTCACTGAAAAGACATATATTTATTATCGAGTTATGAGTTACAAGTTGTAGTTGCAATATCCACCGTCTACGTAAAAAAAAAACTAGTAGTAATCAATGATCATGGTTATAGTACACTTTTTAAGGCTTGAAACATGTCATCATTGTGGTGACTTCCTCCAGAATATTGTTTCCTTCAAGAAATTTGGCCCAAAATTAAATTTCACCCATTGATCTAGGATCATCATTTGGTCTCAAATAATACATTTAACAATATAAAACAATGGATATTACTAATTAGGTTGTGTCCATCTGTGATCAGCTATATTCGCAACAAATAAAGGCGATATTTGCTAGACATGATATTGCATTAATTACAATGTTACATCTCTAATAAATTTTCATTTGGCATTGGCCCACATAACGAGTCCCATCCTTTGAAAATCGCTAATAAAATATTTATTTTTATCATAATTAATAAAAAAAAAATAGCCAATAAAATAAATAAGTTTTCAAACAGTAGATAAAATTTGCTAATACTTTTATTTTTTCCCCATAAAAAAAATCATTCACCTCATATATTATAATTTTTTAATTCAAAATAAAATCATTTGCCTCATACAATATATATTTTCCCTCACATTAATGTATTATTCACCAGGATTATATGGAATTTTCATTTGGGAGGAAAAAAATTTCATTTTCCTTTATATTATTTTCCTAATTTAGAAAAAAAATTTCCATCATCAAGAAATTTTTTCCCTTAAATTAATATATGATTCACGAGGATTTTACACTCTTTCCTAGTGTTATACACTGAATTTGCACCTCTGATCTCAAGCTCTCTTGGTCTTGATAATCCAGTATAACATGGGAATCATCTCAAGGTTGTGGGACCTTATGCTAACCGAGATGAGACCTCTAGGTTCTAGGCTGGTTCCTCTTGGATAATCACCTTAATTTGCTTCTTGAACAGGAAAATGAATCTTTTGAGGGAAAGGGATAGAAGGAGTGCTTGAAAGGGAAATGACTGAAAGCAAACTACCTACTAGGTGATACACTGAAATTAGGGCATGGATCTCAGTGTAGAGGGATGAAACCAATGGAAAA
>MU223387.1:2169342-2187287 GCA_018584345.1 Thuja plicata
TTTATCTTCATTGCTCAGCGAGTGAGCGACCGAGCACATATTTTTGCTCGTCGCGCACTCGCAACCTGTTTCTCTTCTATGTGTTTTTCTTGGCGACCGAGCGACGAGGACTCCTCTTTTGACAATCGCTCAGTCCTGAGCTGGTCTTTGATAACCTAGAAACATTTACGACTAAGCGATGAGCTCCTCCTTCTTTGGTCGCGTAGTCGCAGATCATCCTCACTTTACCCTTTTCTGCTCGGCGACTGAGCGACGAGCAACTATCCCTTTTTGGTCGTGCATTCGCAACCCCTTTCTATTTCATCTGACAGCTGCAGCGACTGAGCGATGCGTTACCATTCAAGCTCATCGCTCACTCGCGAGCCAGCATCATATCTTCTAAAAACACCTGCGAGTGCGCGATGACACCTACTGCTGAGCTCGTCGCTCGGTCGGGAGGGGAAGAGACCTATGCAGGAAAAGGTAGCGACTGAGCGATGAGCGCAATTGGCAGCTCGTCGCTCAGTCGCACAACTTAAACTTTGAACAAACTTTTAAAAAGCGATTGCGCGATGAGACATATCTTTTTTGAATTTTTTGAAAAAGGAGGACCTTGGCCATTTTGGCGGTAAAACACAGAAAGGCCAGAATGCATAGGATAGGAAAAATGGGCAACACCTAGTAGGCAGTTTCTTAAATTTATCTGTGATCCTTGCATATGGATGTACAAGTTGAGATCATTGGTTTTTTGGACTTATACCCTTAAACTTAGTGACTTCTTATCTCCTTGTAGTTTACCTATGATTATCATCATTCTCTCTCTTTATTCTACTTTATTGTGAGCATGAAGTGGACTCATACTCCAGCTAATGTGGGGGATAAATGTATCATCCCAAAAATTAAGCTCCCTTAATTAGGTTCTCATCTTAGCCCCACTTTAGTATGTATGGGTTTCCACATTGATTTCACATTCTTATAGCAGTTATTTGACCTTCAAATGAACATTATTTGGTCAAAACTCAATGTTAGCCCTTATTTCTAAGTATTCTCTTGCATTTTCCCTCAAAAAAATTAATTCATTTCCTCACCTAGCACCTATTCATTTATTTTTCAATTTCAGGATCCTTTTCGACCTCACAACAACTTGGATTTTATTCCCCCACTTATTCTCACCTTCCTTAAGAGCCCCATGAAATTTGAGCTCATTTTGCATAGGACAAGTCGACTGGTCAAATTATCCCTTATCTTTTCAGCCCAAATTTTGTACAGAGCTTGATAGAAGGGTTCTCCTCCAAGATTGATATTTATAGCCATCCTGGATTAGAGTTGAGCGTAAAAATGGAGGGAGTTTAGTATAAAAGGACATGCTCTCTACGGATTTGGTATAACATGATATCTCATTAAAGTGAAAGCTATACACAATCCTACATGATTACACACAAGTAATCAAGCAAATCCTCAAGTTCTTGAAGCCATTATTCTTCTTCTTATTCAAGCATTTGTAGAAAATTACAACATACATCATTCAAGTCTTTGGTGTCATGATTTCCTATTAGGTTTTTTTGGATTTCAAGATATTTCATTAACACTTATGATCACATCCAAAGAGGCATGGCATCATCAAAGTATAAGGTGATTTATGTTTAAGATCTAGCTTCTATTTCATCTATAATTTTAATTCAATTTCAAGGTTTAGTACTAAATGAGGGTTTGATAAAGGAAAACCCCTTTCAAAAATATTTTCCCAAAATTTAATGTGTGTAGGAACATGTGGAGCTCCAATTTTGGATCTGAACAGTATAGGTGCAGCTGCAGGATCTGGAAAAGTTTCATGATATTTTGCCAGTTGAAAGTTGACTTGCCATATTTTCCCAAAAAAATTGAATTGTTTCCAAAGATTTGAATTTTACCTTCCATTTTTTTGAAAAAATATCTGGATCAAAAAACGCAGCTCCCTACCTTCTAGATCTAAAATTATACTAGAATCTGATATTTTGACAATAGTCAAATTCAGATTTAAAGTTCTACCTTCCCCATCTTATTTATAGGTGCACTTATTATTCCTTCTTTTCCTTTACACTTAATTTATTTGATCATATATCTTAAGGAATCAAATCCACATTGAGCATATATGTTTCATTACCACTTGTTGTCCTGTTCATTGTTCTAACCAGATTCTCTTTGTTAGCATTTATATTACAATGTGTGTAGGAATTGGTAAGTAATATACATCATAGATTTACTTATCATTTTATATTATACATTATGCCTTTGTTAAGAGCATCCTTGAAATTTTTCTACATTTCAAGATCCAACAACTACATACAACTATATTCAAGAAAATTATGAATATCTTCATAAAAATCATGACACTGAGTTTGTTTATGAAGGTATAATAATTTACACTATTGAATAATTTACAAGCTTTCTACGCATGAATATTTTATTTCTATTTCAAGGATTATTACTTGAGCAGTGTTTAACTGATGTAAACCCCTTTGTACACAACATTTTCCTTTAATTGTGTGTAGGTATAGGTGGAATTTGCACTTGATCAGATCTAGGAAGCTCAAAACTCATTAAATAATATATGACTGAAAGAAATCAAAAGTGTAGGGAAAAGGTTAGCACAAGCTACTGAATCCTAGGAACATATCAATGAAGGAAATCTAGTCACTCTATAAAGATAAATTTTATAGGCTAGTAACATCATCTAGACCTCATTCCTCGTATATGTACTGTGTTGTCTAATTTGTATCAGTTTATGCATCTCAAAACTTGTCTTTAATCATTTTTAGCCCTCTTTCTTGAATCATTCAATTACATCTCCCTAAGAAACCCTCAATTTACAGTGAACGACCATTGTGCCTACTTAGTTATTAATTTATCCCTTTGTGTAGTAGATCATCCCCCTTTTAATGTAACTAAGGAATGGTTAGGAGTTAAATTAGGAAACCACTCTATTCACCCTAATTGCATTATTGTATATTATATAAATTACAAACATTTTCATATTTTTAAGAAATCTACTTGTATGTCTATTCATTCCACCAAGTATATTTCAATATAAAATTGATTATAACAATGTAGGTTCTCATTCAAAAAAGATGGGAGAGGCTTCGAGCGGGAAATAATTTTCAAATATCAAGGGTGTCCCAACCAGGCATGGAGGCCTGGTTTTGGGCTTTGGTTTTGGTTCTATTCTGGATAATTTCATTGTGGACATGGTAAATATTTCTGCGGGTTCTGATCTGGTACCAATTTTGAGTCTGGCATTGTAGGTGTCAGATTCTTCTCTGTGTGGTAAGGAGAATCAGCATCCCTGCCAGGATGTCATGACATATTAATCATGTGTGTTGATTACTGCAATGATTCCTTTGAAGGAGGTTTTGTCTCATCCTTTGCCTCTATGCCCACTAACGGCCAAATAGAATATCTTAGACAATGGGCCTAGCCGGCCTGCTCTAGTGGAAAAGAGTTCTAAGGGCCCACTAGTGGGGTCCCGAGTAGAGATAAGCACTGAGAATGTCGATGTCAACCCCTCTGCTACCAAAAAGTGGTCAGAAACCCTTAGAGCTAAACAAGTGGGAAAATATTCTTCTTTTGTTGAAGCTGTGAAGGTTAGTTTTGTGGATGGTGAAGTCACTATTCTTGTTCCTAAATCTATGGTCGATCACTTTGTTTCTACTATGGAGTTCACTCTGGTTGGTAAGTTCCTTAGCCCTTGGCCCAATATCAAACTGTTTAGATATTTTGTTAGGAGAAGATGGGCTTCAAAGGATCAGGTCAACATAGCTTCTTTACCTAAGTGGTTTTTATCATTTTCTATTTCTAATAAAGAAGATCAAGATTATGTCCTGTGTGGAGGTCCTTGGATGTTTGGAAGAACGGTTGTGACCTTTCGCAAATTGACATCAAATTGGGATTACTCTAAAAATTTCTTCAAGGCCACTCTCATTTGGGTCAGGTTTTCTTGTCTGCCTCTTAAGTACTGGAATGAGGAATTCTTTAAGGACTTTTCTTCCACTTTCGGTGGGGATATTCTCTCGATTGATTTGATGACGATAGCCAAATCTTGTCTAGTTTTTTCCAGTATCGATGTTAATATTTGTTACTTTTATAACCTTCCTTTGGTTATTAAAACATCAACTCTAAATTGGGTATTTGGAAGCAAGAAGTGGAATTCAAATGCCTTCCCTTCGCCTATTTTGTGTGTCAAAAAATGGGTCACTGGGAAAAGAATTATCCGAAGAAAGTAAAAAAGGATCCTAAAGTAGTGGTCTCTGACTCAAATCCTCCTAAGGAGGCCAAACCAATCTAGAAGGAGAAGAAGCCTCCAGTTTTGATTGAAGGTGAGAGTGTTAACAAGGTCGATCTAGCTCTGTATGGTAGCCATGGTGACATAGTCGAATGGAATGGGATTCAAAACCTCAAGGAGGGGAAAATTTTGGATTATGTTACACATATCTCAGAATATCTGATGAAGGAGGTGCCTATGGAGGTTGTTGTTCCTATCTAGGCTGATGATATCAACCTCAAGCATTTGTAGTTCAAATTAGATTGAGTGATACTTAATGTTCAGTCAGATAGTGATGCTATGGGGGAGGATTCTCCCCCTTGTGACCCCAAAAAGTCTGAGGAAGAGGATTATTCATTCACTCGAGATACCCAGTCTGAGAGTGGTGATGAAGACTCTTATTCTAATTTAGATATCTTGAACCTGAATGGTTATCCCTGGACTACTCATATGGGGAAGAAACAAAAGAAACAATAGAGAAAACTTTCTACACCTGGTTCAAAGGGAGTGGTTACTCGTAGTAGGAATGATGGGGTTCTAAGGTTTGAAGCTTGAAGGTGGATGTTGAATCCCAAAAGAGAACCGCAGGTAGAACCTCAAAGAAAGATATCAGAGAAAGAGAAAGTAAAAAGGATATAGCGGATGGAAAGAAACTAACCATCCAGGATGTTAGCACTCTAGTTAAGAAATGAAATTCATTTCATGGAATATTACGGGGCTTAATGCCCCCCTGATAATTAGGATACACTTAGGAACCTGGTAAGAGATCATAAACCTCATATCATTCTTGTTCAGGAAAATAAAATGGTAAAAGATAAGGTTGAAAAAATAAGAATCTTAAAAAATGGTGGGGTTGTTGGATCCAGCTCTACTAGAGCCTTGGGAGGTATTTTTTTCTTTTGTAACTAGAATAATATTAGAGGTGTTATTCTAAATAATGATGTGAATTGTTTGAGCATTAAATTTCTCCGCATCAAGTCTGATTTTTAATGGGTTACTACTACTATCTATGCTCCTAATTCTAAAGCTGGTGGGGCTAAATATTGGAAGACTATTGAGAATCAAAGGCATTCTTTTAGTGATTCTCCCTAGCTGGTCATTGGAGATTTTAGTTTTCCTATGAAAGATAATGAGAAGTTTGGAGGGGTTTAAAGCTTGAGTCAACTAGAGGGTAGAGTTGAGTTGTTGGATTTTGTTAACATACAAACTCTTGTTGATATTGATCTGCAAGGTGTTAACTACACTTGGTCAATAGAAGAGTGGGAGAGGACCTTATTTAGGTTCGTCTAGATCATGCCTTGATCTCTAGAAATTGGCTTGATAACTTTTTCTTCTCATTATATTTTATCACAAAGGTTGGGTTTGATCACTTCCCCCTCTCCTTTGTTTGTAATTCGATGAAGGTAGAGGGTAATTCCCTTTAGATTTGAAAAAATGTGGATTGATCATCCAAAGTTAGAGCATAGAATCGGGGATTGGTGAAATGTTAACATTCAAGGGTCTACTATGTTTTGGGTGTCTAAGAAACCGCAACACATAAAACTAAATATTAAAACTTGGAGTAAGGAAGTGTTTGGTGACATCTTCAAAGTCAAGCTTGATCTACAAAAGGAACTTGATGTCATCCAAGACACTATCCAGCAGATAGGGATGTCTCAAGTCCTTAAGGATAGGGAGACTTCTCTTTTGGTCAAAACTCACAACATCATTTCTAAAGAGGAAGTGTAATGGAGACAAAGGTCTAGGTTTCTTTGGTTGAAGGATGGATATAAGAACACCATATTCTTCCTTGTTTATGCTTCCAAACATAGAGCTTCCAATAGAATCTCTAGACTCGGGCTAGTTTCATGACTGGTAAGTAATGATAAAGATATTTCTTTGGCTATGGTTGAGATTTTCTCCTTCCTTTTTTCCAAAGATCTCTCGCTTTCCTTGGGTAATCAAGCCCTACTTCTTGATTATATCCCTTTGGAGGAAATCAAGCTATTTTCTTTCTCTTTTAAGGGGGATAAATCCCTTGGCCTAGATGGGTTTCCTATGTTCTTCTTTCAAAATTTTTGGCACATTATCAGCTGGGATATCAGTAATGCTATCAAAGAATTCTTTGGGTTAAGAACCATGCTTAAATAAATTAATGCTACTTCCATTTCCTTGATCCCAAAATATCCAGGTGTTGATTCAGTTGACTCCTTTAGGTCAGTCAATTTATGTAACTCGGTGTATAAAATTGTTTCCAAGGTTCTCACTCCTAGATTACTAGCTATCCTTCCCAATATAATATCCCCCCAGCATAGTGGTTTTGTTCCAGGTAGGAAAATTCTTGATTCCATCATGAAGGTTCATGAGGTCATTCTTTCTACCCACTCTTCTTCCAACCATGGTTTCTTGCTAAAGCTTGATCTCTCAAAGGATTATGACCAAATGGATTGGGATTTTTTGATTAAGATTCTCCAATCCTTTGGTTTCTGTGATAAATTGTTGCATCTTATTTCCCATCTTGTCAGCACTTTGATGGTTGCGGTTATTGTGAATGACTCCTCTTACTATTTCTTCAAGCATTCAAGGGGGCTCCATCAAGGTGATCCATTGTCCCCCATTCTCTTCGCTATTCTGGCGGAGGGTCTTGGTAATTATTTTAAGAAATTGGATTCAAACGGTTCTGTAAAGGGCCTCTTTCCTTCTTCAGAATCTAGGCCTTGCTTCCATGAGAAATGTTTTGATGACATGGTTATTATGGGGTCTTCTACTATCCAGGAGGCTAGAATGATGAAACGGGATCTTTCTATTTATTCCCAAGCCATAGGTCAAATTCTTAACTGGAATAAGAGTTCTTTACATTTCATTAATACGCTGCAGGATAGACATAACAGAATTGCTAGAATTATTGGGTGTGATATTGGTGCTCTACCTACAACCTACCTTGGTCTTCCTTTGGGCATGAAACCTCCAAAATCCTTTTGGGAAGGTATTGTGGATAGATTCAATTGGAAACTGGTGGGCTGGATGGAAGCTCTTCTAAGTCAAGTGGGAAAACTTCAACTTCTAAAAACTTCTCTGCAAAGTCTCCACATCTATGCCTTGTGTCTGTTTAAAATCCCTGGAAAAATTGCAAATATTATATAGTCGATCCAGAAAAATTTTATTTGGTCAGGGGTGGAATATAGAAAGAGACTGACTCTTGTTCTTTGTGACAAGGTGTATACCCCAAAGAAGTGGGGAGGGTTGGAGATCTACCCTTTAAGGGTTACTAACCAGGCTCTCCTGGCTAAGCATATCTGGCAAATCTATGGTGAGAGAAAAGAATCGAATGAAATTATTCATAAAAAATATCTTTTCTCCTTCCCTCATATATCAAAATTTATGATGTCAAAAGTGAAGGTGGAGGGCTCTTTTATTTGGAACTGTATCCAACAAGCTTAGGAGACAACCTTCAAGGGTGCTAATTGGCTTTTGGGTACTGGCGGGAGAATTAAGTTGCGGGATGATTTTTGGATTAAATATTTTCTTCTAAACTCCATTCCTACTCTCTAGCCTTTTATTGATAGATGTATTCAGAGATTTAGCCCATAGGCTAAATATTACTTGGAGAACCTGTCATGGGTTGATCTTTCTAAAGTAGATTTTTCTCTTAAGCCCTTGATGCTGGATATGAATGTCTAGAAAGTGGAATTTACCAAGGAGGATAATATGATTTGGAAAAATCTCCCTTTGGGACTCTTTTCTGTTTCTTTGGCCAATGAGATTTTGTTAAAACCTTGGGATCCTCTCCCCTTCTGGGCCCAGGTATGGGACAAATGCCTAACTCCTAAAATTAACACATGTTATTGGCTAGTTTTGCAGAATAAGATTCTTACCATTAATAATATACAAAAGAGAGGCATGATTATGCCTAACAGATGTTTTCTCTACAAGAATGTTGAGGAATTGGTTTTCCATATGGATGTTGACTGTCTTTACTCCAGAGATGTTTGGTGCCTTACCTCTCAATATAGGAAGATTTGTTGGGTTTTCCTGAATAATATGGAGAATTTTTTCATCCAGTGGAGAAATATTGTGGCTCTTGTGGATATTTTGTTGTGGAACATCATTTCCCTTTATATTATTTGGAAAATATGGCATGAACGGAATGACAGAGTATTTTGTGACACTACCCTGCCTCCGGTGGTGATAGATGAAAAGATTAAGAGAAGCATCAAGGAGAATTGTAATGGATTGGATGGAGTTATGCTAGATTTTAATGTTGGAGTTACTATAGGAACCATAGCTAATTCCCCCTCCCTACAGGAGAATTCCATTTGGCTTTCCCTCCTCCTTGCTTGATTAAAGCCAAATCTGATGGTGCAGTGAAGGGGAATCTGGGCCCTACTATTTGTTGAGGTATAATTTGAGATGACATGGCCAACTGTCTTGATGCCATAGCATTCCTCATTGGTTTATAGATGAACCACGTGGCAGAGGTGATGGCTCTCCTTCAAACATTAACAATAATTAATGAGGAAATGAGTTTGAATGTGTGGATTGAAGGTGATTCGATGAATATATTAAAATGCATAAAAGGAATCACTAAACCATCATGGTCTATCAAGGCTATTATTGATGAGGCTTGTATAATCATTAATTCTTTCACGAATGTCATTATATCACATAACTTGAGGGAAGAAAATTATACTATGGATGCATTGGGAAACATCGCAGTTAAGGCCAAGGGCATCATGACCTAGAGTGGTGGTAGTGATTTGACCACTGAGGTGAAGGCCAAGTTGGCATATGATCTGACTCACAACAAGAGAGAATATTTGGAAAATCTCAAAAAGCTCTCATGAAATTACACATGTCATTAAATACAGTAAATAGGGTTATGGAAAGGCTTGTCTTTCCCGAGGTTGCTAAGTAGAGACACGCGTATACTTGCACTTTAAACAATTTGACTTTGTCTATTGTGCTCTATCTCTATCTTGTTTCCTCCATTTCTATTGAAAGCCTATTCTTGAAAGGAATCATGGGGGGTGGGCTTAACCATAAGGAGCCAAAGAACTATAAGAAATGGAAGAATTATACAAATGTATGAGATAAGCTCAACAAGGGTGGCCTCACAACCTATATGGAGTGCCTTCATGGTTCAAAAGATGTTTTCACAAAAGCTTTTGTAGATATTTAGAAGGATGGTACTTTGGTTATCAGAGGAATGGCTATCAAGACTATCGAAGACCTAATTACTGAGGTTACTAGTTTCAATACCAAGGGCTTGAAGTTCTACATAGATAAGAGATATCCTAGAAGGCTATTCAACACTTCCCAAAGGACAAGACGGAGAATGAGAATCTTGTGAAAGACTATGGGGGGCGTTATGATGTTGACTCCATCAAGGAGTTATGGGCGAAGGTACTTATGGCTCTTATGGAGTATATCTCCTTGGATAGGAGGTATAAAAGGGATGACTCTTACCATTTCATGTTGTTATGTCATTTTTGACCTAAGGTGAGGGTTTCGTTCTCTTTCTACCTTTTGCATTCTCTCCGTCATAGTATTATCAACCACAAGGAAAAAAAAATGAAGGCCATTCTACATGAGGGCCTCATTCCTCTTATTGTAGAGCATGTTAACAAAATTGCAGTTACTAGCCCCCTTATTCTCTAGCCGAGAGACTATGGCTTGGCTAAGGCCTTAGGTAAAAGGATTAGGGTGGGGGAGGATATGGCAAATAGAAGTGTTAAAAAATTAAAATTTGAAAGAAATAAAGGAATCGATACATACTCTAAAGGTGAGAGTGCTAACGGCTATGAGGAAACCAATTATATCCCCCACTTCCAGTCTGAAGATGAGAGTTAGGAGTTTTTTTCAGTCTCAATGAGTGTTTCTAGTGATGAAGAGAATAAGTCTCTACTTTCCCATATTTCCAAGGAGAAAGGGATTGACCTTGAAGACATCAAGGGGGATGTGGGTGGTCAGAAAGTTCATATATTGGTCAACTATGCGAGCTCTGAAGATCACAATGTTCCCATTTCTCTGAAGCTCGAGGTGGTCATGGAGGTGCAGTCATTGAGGAAGGAGGATGATACCCCTAGTTTGGACACTCTTGAGAAGGGTAATTTCCCTTCAAGTTCTAGGAATATTCCTTTTTTAAGAATGGTCGATATGCAGGAGCGAAATGTGCAACTCCTTCAAGATGACATGGACGAAAAAATAGAACCCCCATTTGGAGTTCTCCAAACTATGAAGGCAATGTCTATGTACTCATTTTGACTTATGAAATGGGTCTTTAAGGAAATTAAAAGCTTCCATCTTAGCTTCCATGCACTGTCTGGTAGAGTGGATCTTATCCAAGGAAATCTAGATTGTGGGTCAGCAGAGATGGTTGAAAAAAAGGACAAAGAGGATGAGAATGATTTGAAGACTTTGCAAGACATATTTGACATCCTAGAGAAAATTGTGAAGAATCACATGAAGGATAACAATATTTTTATGGTTTATTCTATCGATTGTTTTAACTCCATCAAATCAGAGTTAGATACTAGTTCTCCAATTGTGAAGATTGAGGATGAAAAATAAGATAAGGAGGATGCAGGTTAGGGAAAGTGCACGCGTTCTACCAAAAAGAAGAAAATCCAAGACAATATTTTGGAGCTCTCTGAATTCAATGCTTCTATCATGAAGGTGTTTGAGGCAAAGAAGGAAGCAGAAGCCACTCCTGTGGAGTTTTCCCAGTTCCTACAGTTCCCCTGCTTTTTTGTTGGATAGTTTTTTTGTTTTCGGTTATCAGGTAGCTTAGCTGGTTTTTGGCTTTTTTTCTCTGGTTTTTTGTGTTGATCCTAGGTTTCACGGGCTGGGTTTCAGTCATGTTTCCATTTAGTGGTCTTATTGTCTAAATCATTTTTTGTAATGGATGTAAGGAGTTTAGGGTCCCCATAAAACCTATTTTTACCAGCAATAAAAAATAATGTTCTATAATTTGTGCCTAAAAGAACTCTAATGAAATCCTTTTGAACTATTTAATTTTTTATTTATTATTAAGAGTTATTTTTTTCTCAATAATAATGGAATATATTCAAAATTGTGTTATGGTTGTCATTTTAAACTAGGAAAAATATATAATGTGTTAAGTATAATTTCTTATATCTTTAAAAAATATTATATTAAATTTGTAGATTAGTAATATTTCTTGACAACTTAACAAGACCACACTCAAAGACACATTCTAAGTTATTGACTATTTTAAACTTGATTTTATATTATAGTAAATTTTATTCAAATTTAGAAAGTGTTTCTTGTAATTTGCATGGAATGGTAGAATAAAGGGAAAAAATAATGATAGAAAGTGCATACCTCACACATGTTTTCTTCATTTTAAATCTAGACATTATCATTATTGTTTGTGTCAACACCTAAAATTATCACCCTTCAAAAAGCTTGCTAATGACTAGGATATCATGCTTCTATTCATAATCCTTTTCTTCTTTTAGACAATGTGATAAACTACATTGTCTCAAAAAAGAGTAAAATATACACACCTAATATTTTCCACACCAAATTAAATAAATCATTTATTTATTTAATTACCTAATTTTCTCATTTTATGACTATTATTTAAATATGTATTATTATTATTATTCATTATCTTTTCCATCTAACATATCCCAACACTTCTAAAGCCAACGCATCTAATGATATATTTCAAAAATTAAACCTACAAATATCAACCCTGTAATATTAGTCATTCATATTTTCACCCCTCTATCTTCACCCCTTTATCTTCACCCCTTTATCTTCACCCTTTATTTTCCTCAAGAATTCTATAAAATAAAACTTTGCTTCCTCATTTGAATCTCATAATCATTAAAATTGAAATCGTTATTGTAATCGCTTTTTCATACTTGAGATTTTTTTGTCATTATTACTATCATTACATCAACATTAGTAAGCCACATTCTATTATTTTAATGTCATCTTGGACATGCACTAAATAGTTGAGAGAACCATACAAGATCCATGAACGATAGGACAACAATGGATTCGAGCATTCCATGAGTATATTTGGTATAGGTTTCTCTATTTTATACTTTTTCATTCTTGGAAAAGAACTTAATTGATATGTTGTTGAATTAGTTTGAAGATCTTAAAAAATAAGTTTGGTTCATTATTGATTTGTAAATTATCATTTAAATTTCAAAAACTTTAGATTGAAACCCACTGAAAAGTGTACAACTACAATCATTTTCAACAAAATTCAATAATTCACTAAAGGCTTGAGTAAACTAAACTTGATTCATCTCAATGACCTAAAGTGAGATTATAGATATTTTCCAACCTAAACCAAGGTTAGTTCAAATGGTAATTCGGTCTAAACAACATTTATATGTGAAAATAAAATTGACCCTCATATTTTCAACTGTGATATTAGTTTATCCAATGTAGCCCTTTCTTTTACTAGAAAATTTTTATTCTGATTAATTCAAATGAGACAAGGACCAAACCTGATAATTAAAGTAAAATCATTTATAAACAAATGACACAAAAATAATTTACAAGAAGTAAATTCAAGAAACTAACTAAATAAAAAATGTAGTGAAAAAATAGAACCAACAAGTACAAAAAATTAACAAACTGAGGTAGGAGAGTAGAGAACTACATAGGGGGTATAGGAACCCCTTTCCTATCCTCATTTAGCTCATTTAGGTTGTACAAGAAGGATGAACATTTTGGAGGACACCCAGTAGCAACATTGGTAGTTACCACATCATCTTTTAGAGTAACCTACAAGCTTTCCTCTCTCTTTCCATGTTTAGCCTTTTTTACCTCTATCAATGTCTATAGGGAATTGAGAGACTTGGTGGTATTTTCCATCATCTACTTGTTGCAGGTAGAAAGGTCCTAGTTTTTTTATATTCATCTGGGACTGATTGACCTTGACATTAGTTAGGGCACTAATCATTTCATTGTTATCCTCCTCTGTGGGAATATGATTCTTAAGGTCTTTTATCTGGTCCTCCACAACTTCCAAATTATTGAGCTTCTATGAAAAAAAACATCAAAAAAGCCCACATAATGTCATCACCTTTCCCCTTACTCTAATCAACCACTTTCTTCTTTGCCTCAACCATCACATCTAACTGGTTAATCTCATTCCTCACAATTTAGTAAGGCATAGGAAGATTTTGACAGCCGATTAATTCAAGAAAATATTATTTCAAGGTGCTAGTAGATACCTTCTTTGTGAAAATTATGAAGAAACGATAGACCACCTTCTTCAGGGTTTCTCTTCCTCTCCTCATATATGTATGTGTTTATTCTCTTGATTAGGATGAAGATCGACCTTTCCTAGGGCTATCTCATACTTATTGCAATCATGGTCATTCCTTAATAAAGGGTGTATATTTGGTTCTTTATAGATTTGAGCTCCTTCGATCATTTTATGGGAAATATGGAAGGAAAGGAACAAATGAATTTTTCAAGATAAAAAATTAGACTGTAATCAACTGTTAAACAAGGTTGAAATCTCAATTGTTGAACTAACACAACATAATACCAAACAAAAATAAAAAGGATATGGCTATATACTATTAGGATAAAAAATGAGAAAAATATTGATTGGTCTAAAAATACCTCTGTATATAGGGCCTAGAGGAACCTCCTCCTCTCTGAAATGTGATAAATGTAAATGACAACCACCAAATATTGGCTGGTTTAAACTCAACTTCAATTGTACATCGAGAGGAAATCCACAAATGGATGGAATTGGTTGCTGCATACACGACTCAGACGGTAGGGAAGTAGCAAGGCTAACAAAATATAGGCAAAGAGATTAATAATTGGGAAGAGTGAATGGCCTTAGTGGACGACCTTCTCCTGTGCAAAAGTTTAGGCATAAAAAATATAGATATTGAAGGAGACTCTGCAATAATCATCAATGCCCTCAGGAAGGGCTCTCTCCTATATTCGAAACTAGATTTAATATTATTAAAAGCCTTGGATCTATGCTAGCATTTTGACAAATTAACTTTCAATCATGTTTACAGAGAAGGAAATCATAGAGCTGAAGAATTAGATAATAAAGCAATTGCTAAATATATACAAAGATTACAATCAAAAGTATGAAAACATGGTTCATTAAATTTCATTAATCTTGGAGTAATATAATGGTGTAAAGGATAAAAATACTAGGAAGTTAGATAAATGGTCAAAATTAGTATGACATATGAAAAGGATCAAGTAGAGAGGACCAAAACATTATAAATACTTTGGAATAAACAAAAATCATATAGTACTATTTAAATTAACACAATCAATTTACATTATAACCATTATGTTCAACAAATTATGAAAAAAATAGGTATACCTTATAAATTAGTAATACATGTATTATCATAAAAAAGGAAAATCCTAAGAATATAAAAGGAATGTTTGCATTTATATTACACTTTTTCTAAACTTAGGGATATGATAATAGATACTTAATAGACAACTCCTGGAGTATATCAATTATAGTTAAGATAGCCTTAAAGAATGGCTTTAAATTCACTAGTGATAATATGTTACTCTCTTTAGCCTCCTAATGTTTTGTGTCCTAAAAAAAAAAAAAAAACTTGAAAACATTGGTATCAATTAATGAGTGTTAATGTACTGATGCATGTCACAAGTTTAATCATATCAGAATCATTATTAATTAAAGTCACATTATGTCAGCTGCGAAGGAAATTATGTAGAGGCTTTTGAACTTACTATTAAGAATGATATAGTACATCTATTTTTTAGGACGCCTAATTTCATCTTTGAAGTCTGGTATTACCTCTAGAGACTAGGAATAAATGGATACCCATATCTTGTTTTTTCATGTAGATGGTAATAAGAAGATGACATTTATAGGATGCATCCATCCTGAAGGATAGAATCATGTCCTGAACCAATCTGATGATATTGTTAGGAGAGCCATTGAGAGGATGTTTAGTGAAGAGAAATACAACTTCAAATTCACCTTGAGAATGAATGGGGAAATCTTAGGAATGTTCATTTATTGTATGTTCCTTGCTATGATTCCTAAAAGTGATAGAGTGGCCCTAAGAATAAAGGTCTTCAGTAATGATATTTTACTGGGTTTGGAGCATGTAGTCTATAGTGTAGATAATAATTTTGAAATACCATTCTCAAAGGCATACATGAGAGCAGATATTGGAATCTTGGTCAATAGAAATGATATCCCCCGATGACCAATAATGATACTCCAAAACAAGAAAGTCTTTGATGAGAATTGGGTTACAGCTGAATGAAACATACATTTTCTACTCAAATGGATGAGGGTTTCTTTGTCTAATGACACCACATGGTTCTATAAATACCTCCTGGAGGAAGGCTATGAGGTCCTTGCATCTATGGGGAATTTCATGTTGGACAGTATCCAAGTCATATCCCCAGTCATTGCCAAGAATAGTTGGAAGAAAGGTGTTAAAAATTATTCTAAGGGAAGGCGGTGATGTCCAAAAATGAAAAAAGGGAAGAAAATGAGGAATCAAACAAACTCATTATCATCAAACGCAAATATATAAAGGAAAAGGATACTCATAATGGTAGATTTCAATAAATATTTTATATTTTAGTGAGTAATACAGGTTAATAGATTGCATTTTGTTTATATATTTGACGAACAAATAATTCCTAAAATATTAATTATGTAAAATTTGTGTTATTATCTCTCCTATTTTGTTTATAGTGGGTGCAAATGAGTGACTTTCATTAATTAAAATTATAGATGTTTATATTTGAACAATTATGGAGATATTTAATTAAACTGGTATTATATAATTATTTTCGTGTGTATGTTCATTCTATTAAGACCTTCCTCTCTTTATATTAAATGATTAAGATTTCATGTTTTAGAAGTAGAAGCATTAATAATTTCTAAAGAAATTTTCCCGAGTAGTTTAAGGATTTTCACCTCTTTGTATGATATGTATCAAATAGGCATTTAAATTTAGGTTTTCAATGATGCATAGAGAAATTTGCCATCTTTTGGCATAAAATGATATGTACTTTAATCTGCATGAATTATAGATAACTCTATTTTTTTTGAAGAAAATAGTATGGCTTTATTTAAGGCTTTCTTTATTAAAGACATATTTTAACAAATTTAAGAAGAAAAAGAGTAACAAGAACTGTAAATATCATTCGTGATTTGTAAGGTTGTTGACGACCTCACATAGATAAATTTTAATATGTATAATAGGTTCTCCAGAGTACCACAAATATATAGATAGATTCAGAATAATATAATATAAATATATAAATTTATAGTCACAGAGATACATTTATATATTTACACTACAAGAGATATGGATTATTAGGACATTATAGACAACAACAAGATCTATGGAATGTATATCTTAAAAGTTAGGTTTTAGATTAGGTTTGTCACTTTATTTTCATCTCTTGAAACAGAATGGATACAAACCAATAGGCAGACCTTAATTACTCTTTAATGACCATATGGACCATTATATAACCATAAACTTATGAAATAATAAGTATGCTAAAGGTTTAATATTATGAAGACATTATAAAACCAACCAAAAGTATGAACAATTATATTTCTATCTCTGATGGATGGTTTAGTCAGCTAGCCAGTATAAATCAGATGCCCTTCTCTAACGGAACTGAAATGACCCCTAAGGTTATATATTACCTCCCCATGATTAATAATTTTAAACTTCTTCCCTATGTGTCCTATAGTCCATAGAAAATGTCTACTACTATCAAACTCAAAAGCTCTAGGAATCAAATTTTATTTGATGAAGAGATATCCATTTAAAGATTCGAAACTATTATGTTAACCACCCATAACTTAGTCCTTCGAGTAGTATTAAGGATTTTGGGCAAGGAATTCATCACAAATACATATCACTTTAGAGTTAATTCATACATCCCATCTATTTTTATATCCTCTACCCTACAGGTTGATCCAGGAAAAGAAGACATTGGTCGCCTTTGCAGATGAATCTTCAAAAGACAATATTTGAACAATCTAGAAAAAGTCATTCAAAATATCATAGTAGATTTAACAATACTAAAGCCTGGATTCTATGATTTACCTTAAATAGTTGGTAAACTACTCCCCTCCATTCATGTCTTCATAACTGAGGATTTGAACTCAGTTATTGAAACCACTCCTTCTATTAGAATAAATTTAGATTTTTTGTTCATTTATCTTCAAGTGAGATGCCCTCAGGAGGAAGATTGGTTCGACTGTTTCTTAAAGGAGGACGATGTGGAGAATAAAGATAGAGAAGGTTTTAGCGAATCCGATATAGAGGATGTAGAGGAGAATTTGGTTATGGAGGAAAATGCAGGGACCAACAAGTGTAAAATCTAGGAGGAACAATATTTTCAAATAAGGATGTTTGCACTTTTCTTGAGTCCATTTTTTGTTGCATAATAAAATAGTAATAAAACTAAATAATTATTGGGATAGAGAAAGAGGTACTTAAACTTTCCCAAGTAACATTCTTTTTTATAGACATGAGGATAGACTTATGATAAACATGTTAAAGATGTCGATGCAATTGTTCAAGCGGGTGTTAATTGGATTCATAACAAATTATCTTGTATCTTGTATTCCATTTTTAAGAATTTGGTCCTATATATATATATATATATATATATATATATATATATAGAGAGAGAG
>MU223387.1:2187398-2207536 GCA_018584345.1 Thuja plicata
GAGAGAGAGAGAGAGAGAGAGAGAGAGAGAGAGAGAGAGAGAGAGAGAGAGAGCGCTTTGTTAATAAACTATTAATTGACCACCTAAATAGTTAATGAAGAGAAATATATATTTATATAATAATTTTCTCATAACTAAATATTAACACTATACATATCTTAATATAATTCTGACAATCTAAAATACAATACAAATATTTTTTAAAGATTAATTATACATAAGACAGATTAAGTTTTTACATAAATTACTCTTTTATAACCTAAAATTCATTTAAATCAATTCTACGCTATGAGATTTTCCCTATGAGTCAAAGGAAAATTTATTTTGCTATATTTTAGAACATTACCAAATTTTATAATAGAACAAGGTTTTCAATTGCAGAAAGACGATTCCTAATCCAATTCTCATTCTATATTTAAAGCCTAATAACCTCAACGACATTTTGTTTCCATTTTGAAAAGTCTACTTATTCTATTTAAATTTGCCATCTTATCTTAAACTTCTACTTCCATTATATTTTTTCTAATCAAATTCCTAATTCACTAGTCACTTCATTGGTTGTCATTAAAAATGACATTAATATACAATACGAATAACTAAACATGAGTAAGTATCGTAATTGAAACCAACCTCTTCTCACGCACGGTTGTATGGTGCCAACCAATTTCCGAGTGCTTGCAATCCATTAAATAAAGATTTTTTTCTGGACGAAGTCTTCACTTCACACTCAGCACTTTGTACTATACGAAAACAATAATATTGAAGAATCTGAATTGGTCAATTAACAAATAAGGATTTTTTATTGACCAACTCTCGTTTACCTTTATCTTGTTCAGTCAATTAACAAATCAGAAATTTCTATACGATTCTCTCTGCAGTAGTATAATTTTAAACATGTTACATTGTCTTGTTCTCTGACAGTCTTACTTTCATGTAGTTTCTGTGTGGTTGGGAGTTTCCTCATATTCTTGGTTTTATCTTATCTGTTCATTCTATTCACTGCATCTTTGCTGTCTTACTTTATAATGCTCGAAGAATGACTATGGGTCGAAACAAATACTTTTGTTTTGTTAAAAGGTGGTTGGGAAGTCTCCTTCAAAGCATAAAATACTAGGCTTATATTCTCTTGTACTTAAAAAAAAACTCGCTTACATTTCTCAATGCTAATAAAGTGGAATATTAATTAAGTTAAAATTAGTTTTATATTTTTTTGCAATTTAGTTTGATTGAATTGTTATCACATAAAATTACTTGTTTACACAAATATCTATGTTTAAGCTGAATTTGTTTTCCATATAAGATCTAATGCATTGTGGTAGTTTTAAGTAATAGAATATTTTTTTTATTTAATTAATTTCATTAAGCATTTGTAATTTTTTTTGTGTAAAACTTTAATATTTTTAAATTAAGAAATTAAAAAAAAAAAATTATATTATTTTTTTTTGGTAAAAGTGGTAAATATACCATGAAATTATTTGTTTTATATTGTTATTATCACTAATCTAGTTGAAATTAAGTTTATTTTTAATTCTTGGACCACTATCACTTTGATTCAATCTCTATCACAAGCTCCTCGGGTATGTGAACTTGTCAGGCATTAATTACATGTATATCCTTCTTGGACTTGGTTTTTGAACTAAATCTAGAGATCTTACTAGTCTATTCTCAGGGATCAATTTCAAAATGGGAGCATATCTTATTTAGCATCTTACCTCATTTTGTATATGTGCTGATGATATGACACACATTAATTGGTAATGCGTCTCATACCATCAACGAGAGATTTGGTAATGCATCTCATACCATCAAAAGAGTTGGTATACTCCCGCAATCTTATTTAGTATTCTGTTATTTCCACTTGCTGGCAGAGCCAGACATTATTAATGTTTTAATCACCATTTCAATATATTGGTGAGTTTAGCAGTACATTTTTTATTGGTTGGGAGTGTTCTTTAATTTAATAAGATTTAGAGCTGGCATTTAATTTCACTGCCTATGGCTTTTATTTCTACCTTTCGCAGATGGAGCCAAATCTGGCATGCTTATATTCCATGATTCATTCTCCAGTTCGTAATATCATTTTCATGGTAGCAGTGTATCTTTTGTTCTTGGCTTCAGAAATTTTATCGATTACGAAGCTCTTATTCCTTTGTAGTCCTGGCAACGTAGGGATCTTGTGCAGTATGATACCTAAAAAATTGGTGTGATCTTCAATTTTTTTCTGCAGAAATCGAAGAAGAAATAGTTTTTCATCTTGGATGAAAACGGGTTCAGGATGCATCCTCCTGCACTATTCTCAAAAGGGGCTTCTAGATTTTTAATCATTTGCATGGAACTTATGAATTATTTTTCATTGGTTTGACAAGTAGCTCATACATATATTACCAGAAACTCATTTGGGCTTTTGTCCTTTGGCTGGTGGCCTTGATTTTGCTGGCATAGGAGCTAATAGTATGTTCGCTGAATTCTTCCGTGCCATCATACCATCATCAGGTAACAGTCAAAAAGATTGAAGCTTTGGTGGAACAACCAGTCTTCACTTCTTTGGCAGTCGCACTTGATAGATTCAAAGCCTTGTATAGATTAGCTTCCCTTCAGCACCAAGTGGAGGAACCTACTATTGCAATCCATTTGGTTATTCACACACCTTGGGATGCCAATTCCAGTAATTGGTGGCTTGACTACGAACTGATTGAAGATACAGGTGATCAATACGATGAAATATCTCCCCTTTTCAATTTTCCATGCTTTCTTTCTTCTGTTTTTCTGTTCTTTGCTTAGGACTCTCGGAGTCCTTATGTACGGGCTTTTTCTTCACTTCTATTTGGCTATATTAAATTTATGTCAATATTTTTTAACAATACTTTTAGATAAACATTTCAAACTTTTTTTCTTTGATCAATAAGGGACCTTAGCCGAGATTTTGTATTAATAAATTATGAAAGCATATAAACAAGAAAACATAAAACATAACAGATAATTGTATCCTAGTTCATAACCCAATCCCACCTAGAGGATTGTGAACCCCAAATCCAGAGCACCAAGGCTCATCCAAAGTTAATCTTAAGCATAACGAAAGAAGTTAATAACCAACAAAAAATCTGGATATTATCTCACACAAAATTATCTTATCTCTAAAAATTCAATCAGAGGGAGAGGTGGTATCATTTTCAGTGCTGGGAGCAGAGTTCGATTTCGAACTAGCTGCCAGATGAGAGTCCCCAATGCCATCCGTAGAATATTCCTTTGGAGAGACCTCCTCAAGTTCTGAGTCATCCACAACATCCAAATCCATCCCCACATCATCTTCAGTATCATCCACTATCTCATTCACGGAGACATCTTCTTCATTTGAGTCTTCCTCTATCTCTTTGCCTCCAATCTTTGTATCAGAAGATAATGGGCTATCCAGCCCATCCAATTTCTCAACATACTTGAATTGGTATACCCAAGGAATATTTTAATCTAAATTATCCCCAAACGGGGCAAATAGCCCATCCTCTATGCCCAGGAACTTGGAGAGGAAGTTTAGCCCTCTACACATCATGATAAGGCGCACATGGTGGTCCTCCCACTCCCATCCGCAGAAAATGAAAAGACAATGAGGAGGGCTAGCATAGAAATTCCTTCACACACATATTGCAAACCTAGGAAAAGGTTGCCCTGCCATCATGGATGTAGCTTGATCCCAACGAAAAGGAGTGGTTAAGTCCGTATCGATATTCAGAACAACATTATGGAGATCTACAATGAATTTACCATAGAACAAGCTATCACACATATCTTCTGCTAAATTTTTAGAGGCCCCAGCCACTAAAATGCTTGCAAGGAAGCCTGCACAAATGTTAGATAGGACCCTGAATCTGTGATTTGTATTTAAAATTTTGAAACCCAAAACATTTCTCATCGTGTGAAAAACCAGGGGATGATGGTAGATACACACATTCGTAAGATGGTTGAAAGAGATAGGAGTATCAAAAGAAACCTGCTCTACATCCACTCCAAATTTGATAGGAGTATCCATATTGATGCTGCTAATGATGCTGTGAAAGGATAGAAGAGAAAACTGAAATGCTACCAACTATCCAGACAGAGAAATTCCCTGGCTTTCTATAAAAGAATCAAACTCGCTGGAAAGCATAAATAAGAAAACTTGTTGTAGAATCAACCCCTCACTAGCATTGTACCCATGATCTGCCTCCAGCAATAAATGACTTGTAGCCATATGACTCCGATAAATGTCGCTACCCAATGTTGCCACTTCATCTAGCCAGTCTTTCGCTAATGGTTGTGTGAGAAGGTACCTTAGTACAGTTCCCGCCAGAATGACAAGATGTGCATTTATGAAAATGTTCAATCCACGCGACAGATTGGGATGTTAAGAAATCTTGTGCCATAAACTAGGTCTCAATCGGCCATATGGAAATGTGAGGAGCTATCTTTTCAAATCCAATCAACATCTAAGACATGGCCACGGCTATATTATGAATTAAAGATGAAAAGACAATCTAACCATCACATTGTCCCGGAATAGAAACCCAAAGCTCTAATGAATACCTGGCCGAGTGTCATGATGAGTTAGTAAATGCATTTAATGCATTCCCCCAAAGAAGCTACAGTGGCCAAGTCATCAGCCAGAATGTTCCCTTCCCGGTAAATATGATTGACCATTGAGGACTCAAATTTCTTTATTAAATTTATAATAACCTCCAAAGTTGCTTGTAGTTTCCAATTATGATTCGATCCAGCTCTAACTGCATTGATAGTAATCAATGAATCTCCTTCAATTTCCACTTTTTTGAGCCCTAATTTGAATGCTAATGATAGACCAAGTAGTAATTCTTTAAATTCCACCATGTTTCTTGTGCCACATTCCAGTGGGCTTGCCAATTTTACAATTACTTTACCCTCACCAGAATGACTAATGCATCCAGCTCCAGAAGGCCCCAGATTTCCTTTTGAAGAACCATCAAAGTTCAGTTTACTCCATCCACAAGAAGGAGGCCTCCATTTACAATTATCTCTAAGATTTGCAGAAGCTTTGACACCTTTACCAATTGTTAAAGGAAGTTTTAATCCAAACCAGTTCTTGAACATAAGATCATCCCAACTTGTGTAGTACTTATGTTGAGCATTATGTAATTGAATCCTGGCATTCATAACTTCCACAATGGATGCCTCAATTCTGCTTCGAATAGAGGCATATTCCAAAGAGACATCTTGAAAGATTCTTCTGTTCCTCTCTTTCCATAGCTCCCAAATTAAAATGGATGGAGATATAATCCATAAGTTGCCACATAAACTATCCTTGTGAAGCTGAGGCCAAGAAGTAAAGAGACATAGAATATCATTGGGGAGAGCAGAGGACGAGCCCAGCTTAGCATATAACCATCTCCAACATTTCATTGCAAAGGGTCAAGATAATAGTAGATGATCTGTATCCTCTTCATCACATTGACATAACACACATCTAGAGGGGCCATAGAATCCCATTTTTTTAAACCAATTTTCTGTCAGAATCCTACCTTGAATTTCTGCCCAGGAAAATATCCATGCTTTAGGAAGACAAATTTTGTTCTATCATAACTGTTTATAAACTTGATATTATTGTTGACAAGGAATGAAAGAGAGAATCTTATATCCATCCTTCACCTTATAATCCCCTATTTTTGAGCCATTCAAAATCAATTCATCATGCCCTTCTTTGATCAGAAAGGACCTGTTTCTAATAATCTCTTTCTGAGCATTGAGTTCCGAGGTGTCAATATTAAGAAGTTTGAATTTCTTCCACTGCCAAGAGCCATTAAAAAAATTCTGAGAATCTCATTCTATGTAGTCTTTAACCATGGAGCCCCATTCATTTATGCAAATCCTGCTAATATTATTGACGTAACATTTGGTTAATGTCGGGCTCTCCACCCCAAGAGTCTTCCCAAAATCTGGTAGAAGACCCATCTTTAATGTTCTAAGAGATTTTCTCTTCTATAACTCCTCTTGATTTGTAGATGAAATTCCAAATTCTGGAGCCTCTAGGAAGGTTGGATGCTCTTATCACATTTGCATCATCTAAATCATGGAAATATTTTCCTCTAAGAATTCTGACCCATTTAAGATTCCGTTCTTTTAAAATTTTCCAAAATAGCTTTGCTCCAAGAGCCTGATTCTGCCTCTATTGGTCCAAAATCCCAGTGCCTCCTTCCTTAAATGGTTTGCATATCTTTTTCCCAAGAAATAAGAGTGCTTTTTTTCTTAGTGTATGTACCTTGCAAAAAGAATTTTTTAAATTTTTTAACTATATTCATGTAACACCCTACAGGTAAAGAGAGGCAAGACAAAAGATATATAGGGATAACAGCTAAAGTAGCTTTTATCAGAACAACTCTCCCAGCCAAAGTTAACCATTTATATTTCTAGGCATCCATCTTCCTATCTAGCTATTCTCAATGGGTTTCCATCCTGAATCAAACCTTAATGTTTTATCTATTGGAATGCCAAGGTATTGGCAAGGAAAGGAGCCAATTTTAAAGTTTAAAACCTTTTGAATGTCATGCTAAACTTTTTTCCTTGTGTTAAGAAAGTATTATTTTGATTTATCTTTGTTGGCCTCTTTCCCAGACGCCAATGAATATTTATCCAAAATATCTTTCATGTAGGATGCCTTTGTTATATTACCTATGCCAAACAAAAGAATATCATCTACAAATCATTGATGAGTGACATCTTTGACCAAAGAGGTGATTTACACCCCTTGAATTAAATCTTGATCTTAATTATTGATGAATTTCTTCCCTTGTACTTCTGCCATGATGATGAAGAGAAAAGGAGAAAGGGGATCACCATGTCTAATGCCATTAGTTCCTTCAAAGAAACTTGCATGAGACCCATTGATCAAAATGGAGAATTTCAGAGTAGATATGAAGTAATATATGAGGTTTATCCAAGCTCTGGAGAAAACAAATTTTTCCTTACATTTTTCTAAAAACCACCTTCATTAGTTTTAATCTCATAAAAAAATTGGTAAAATAGATTTTATGGATGTCTATAATAATTCTTTAATTCATTTTAACGATACCTCGAGACAACTCTAAATTTTAAAGAATTAAATGCATGCTATAAAAGAGTCTATGAATTTAATTGAAATAATATTTAAAAAGTATATATTCAAAATAATAATAAAAATGTGCTTAGAGTTTCATGTTAAGCCCCTAAAATGATTCTCTTTATCACATTACAAGGTCAATATAACAAAATTTGAAGCTAGTACACAAAAAAAGGTCAAACTCTAATGTTGATTTCATAGAAATTAGATTTTTTATTAAAAAAACAATTAGCCATTACCAATTGTTTAGATCATTGTAAGAGCTTTGATGCTTATGGGGTGGGTACCTCAAATACTCCCACATACTACCCTTTTTAAAAAAAATCCTAATAGTATTAAAAGATTAATTCCAAGACTAAATGAGAATTAACGACATTGAAGAGTTCATTATACTCTCCCACATGGGATATGAGATGTTGTAAAGGTAGAACCTTTTATAAAGGGTAATAAAAAATATTTATTGTTTTACTTATTATTAGAGTGGCTTAAGAAGTTGAGACCTACTTTTCAGCAAAATGTGGAAGTGTTTGTCATGTTGTTTCAACATTTCTCTCAATTGATGTAAATATTTGTGGAGCTTAAGGATTGAATCTCAAAAAAAATTGCTACTAGGAAATTTAGTGCTCAAAGCCTGCCTTACAAATATGTAATTTATTTCAATACCCAAATGCTAGAAATTTATTCTTACTAGGTATGTGTAAAAACAACTTTATGAAAATGTCTATTTCAAGAGCATACCATACACTTGTACAACCACAACATTTTAACCAAAAAAAGAAAATTTGCAAATCATTTTTGGGAAAGATACCTAAGACATTGAATATTGATGATCATATTTTTGCATAATTTTTATTCAATATTTTTCTTCTATGAATTTTTTATTGACCATAAAGTCTATTTTCAAAACTTATGGTGTACAAACAACATAAATTGATGTAAGATTCTCATTTTGAATTAATTTTAATCTTGATAAAAATTATGTGTTGATTGATGTGATATTATTTATTTTCCACGAATCATAAAAAAAAATTTATTAAAATTTTGAAAAAATCACAATTTTACGTTTATACGTACAAATTTGATTAATAAATAATAAAAAAAACAAAAATTAATCAAATTACCATAATTTTTTTTGAATATTATGCATATATGAGCTGATATTAATGTTTTGTCATTCATTTCAACATATTTCTAAAGTTTGAGATAGTGTTCCTGAGATGTTCAATGAGATGATTGGTTCAGTAAAGATAGTTTTTTGAAGATCAATGTATGTAGACAAATGTGTTGTGTTAAGGGATGTATATACTTGATTCAGTTCAACTCTTAGAGCTTTGCATGGATATTTTAGTGAGTTATTGGTTTTTGTGTTGTGCATGACATTTTTATGTTTAGTGGTGACAGTGTTACAATATTTAGTTTGGTGAGGTTTCGCATTGGAAATTTTTGTATGTGGACATTTGTGGTATTTTTGAGACATTGATGTATGTCCTCAACTCAGTTGGTTCATAATTTGGATACTATCAAGAAAATTTTCATGATTGACAAAGGTTATTATTTTGTTCTTGATGTTAAGTTAAGAGATGTCGATGAATTCAAAGACTAAAGTGAATGTGGATTTTCTTGAGGTTATTCACGATGCTTGTGAGTGTATCTAGATCATGCACATATTGTATTTTTGTTCACATTGATTTGTATGATCTCATTTGATGAATTTCGGTTGGTGAGTTTAGGGTATTCATGTTCTTGGCCAACTTGGTGATATAGCATGTTGCATATGATCAAAGCATAATCCTGGAAGTATTTCATCTTTGAGGTGTGCAATTTTGGAATGTGCTCTGTCTTAGCCAACATTGATTGTTTTGCATTAAATATTGTTCCATGTATGATTGTAATTTTGTAATTTAGGTTCATGGATAACCTAGAAAAAATAAGTTGATGAAATTTATAAATGTAATTGTATCCCTTCTTAGATCATGTGTTATAGGTGCTAGATTCTGTGAAGTGGATGTGTATGCAAAAGTGTGTGAAGATCTATGAGTAGAATCTACGATTGAGGTATAGATCTCATGTGGAAAATAGAATTATATATGTACTTTAATGGAAATTACCCAGACATGTTGTAGATGTTATTACTTAGTTCATGATGGTTTTCAACTTTGGATTGTAGTCCATGATTATTGTAAGGCAGTGAGTCTTCCTCAAGGTTGTAACCCTTATTGTATTTGAGCAATAAGCTCTCGATAATATGCCAAAATGCATGCGCATTCCATTTTAACACCTTTAATAGGGTATAGTACTTTTAGTAGAGTACATCATCTTCTAGGTTCATCCCTACTATGATTTTTCCCTTGTCCAGGTTATCCACATCAAAAATATTGGTGTTATGTGTTCTTGATCTGTTGTGGATCCATTCTCTACTGATCATTAAACAAATCTTTTGTTTAAGGATAAAAGTTGGTTAAAAAATAAAGTGTTGGACACAACTTATTCTCCACCCCTCTCAGTTGTGTGTTGTCTTATTTCCATCGACTAGTATATGAGATTGTACCTATTTGGGAAGCTAATCACTTGAGGAGATTATGGACGACAACTTTTAAGAAGGACAATCCAAGATTTGATGGCAGTAAATATTCTATATGGAAAGGCTACATAGTAATATAGTTAAGATTCATTGGTGAATAATATTAGGATATTGTTGAGTTAACATGTAATCCTCCTACAAATATTTCTACTGCTACTCCTAATAAGAAGAAAAAAGTTGAGTACAACATCAGAGCTAAGTAATCATCGTTGAGTGCCCTGTCTGATACAAAATACATATAAATGTTATGTAATTGAAGATTGCGCATGAGATGTGGAAGAAGTTTGAAACCTTATATGAATTAGATAACAATGTGAAGCTAGCTAAGTTGTAGAACCTGGAAGGAAATTATGATACATTAAGGATGAGTGAAGATGAAAATTTTAATTCCTACACAATTATAAGGTAAATGAGTTTGTGTGTGGAATTAGATGTGCTGGTGGATAGTTAGAAGAATCAAGTATTTTCGCTAAAATTTTGAGATTCTTGCCCCCTTCCTACAAACACAAGGTTGTTATTGAGGAGATCCTAACACTGAAAAATGTGACAAGAGACATGTTGATTGGCAAGTTAACTACTTTTGAGATGAGTGAATTTGGTGATGACCTTCCTAAAGTTGATTTTTCATTAAAAGATACTATTTACAAGGATAAACATATATATGATCCGGGAGAAAGATCTTCTAGAAGTTCATCAAGATATGAAAAAGAATGGGAATAAATTGAAGAAGAAGAGAGAAAGCTTGAATAAATTGAAGCCCTTATTGCGAGGAGATTGCCTAAAGGTGCTACAAAGTACCAAGGACAACTAACTCTTAAATTATTTTCTTGCAAGACATTTGGTCATTTTGATTCAAGATGTCCAGAATGAGAGCCTAAGAATAAACCTAGAAATTTCCAACCTAGAGATCAAAAGAAATGTTACTATGCTTCTAATGAAGGTGTGACAGATGATGAGCCTAATGAAGGTGGTTCAAAAGATGATGAATGTGAATTTATTACTATCAGAGAAGAATATTTTATCCCTAATAAGACTACTTGTTACATGAATGTGTAAAGAAAGATAAATGGTTGATCTATCATAGTGGATGTTTGCATGATATGATTGGAGATAAGAAAACATTTTTGATCTTGGAAAAGTATGATGGTGGTGTTGTTATATTGAGTGATTACACTCCTTTTCTGATCTATGCCATAGCTTCCATTACTCTTGATGGTAAGAATAATACTAATGATGTTTTAGATATTTAAGTCCTAAAGCATAATCTTTTGAGTGTTGGGAACTGGGTTGAGAAACGTTATGATCTCCAATTCAAGAATGAAAATTTTAGAATCTTGGGAAGTTTAATTATTGAGATTGAATTCGGTATAAAGACTAAATGCAATGTCTTTCATCTGAATAGTGTTGACAATAAATGTTTGATTTCTTATATTAATAATAGTTGGTTATGATATAAAAGGTTTTGCCATGTGAACTTTGATAACATTGTCAAGATTAGTGTTTTGAAAGCAGTGAGAGATCTACTTAAAATTTTGAATCCTTTTAATGTTATGTATACGGAATGTCATATGGGTAAGGTAGCTAGATCTACTTTTAGATCTTATGCATATTGATTTATGTGGTTCGTCTAGAACTAAAAGTTATTATGAAGATAGATATTTCATACTATTCATTTATGACTATTCAAGGATTATGTGGGTTACTTTTTAAAAGGATAAATTTGAAGTTTTTGACAAATTCAAAATATTTAAGGACATGGTAGTGACAAACATAGGTTTGAAGCTGAAATTTTTGAGATTTGTTAGAGGTGATGAATTCACATACATTGAATTTAATGCATTTTGTGAAGAACATGGGATAAAGTGATAGATGTATACACTGTGGTACCCATATCAAAATAACATTGAAGAGAGAAGAAACATTACTATTCTAGAAACTGGAAGGTCAATGATGATTGAAGGAAATGTTTGACAAGTTTATTTTAGAGAAGTTGTGAGCACTAATGTTTATAAATTTCAAATCTGGTACAAATAAAGGATGGCACTGGGAAGACTCCTTATGAATTATGATATGGTCATATTCCTCCTATGATAAACTTCATAATCTTTGGAAATGAATGTTATATTAGAACAGACGAATATTTAGGGAAATTTGATCATAGATGTGATGAAGGTGTCTTTCTTTGTTATTCAACAACGAGAAAGGCATAAAAATCTTATAATAATAGTTTGAGAAAAATAGTTGAGAGTGTAAATGTCAAAGTAGATGAGAGAAATCAGAGAAAATATAGATCTTGTGGATATGAGTTGGATAATCAAGATAACAGTACAAATTAGGGAATGCAACGAAAAACTCAGAATCCAAATCAGATCATTCCAGGGAATCAAGATGAAGAAGTCATTTCATATGAAGAAGAAGATACACAATCTATTCCAATATACATGAAAATCCTAAGACTCTAATGTATGTAAGATTGAGTCATTTATAAAACTAGATAATAGGTGATAAGATTAATGATGTTCAAACTAAAAGAAGACTTGTAGAAAATAGAGAAGAGTTTTGTCTCATTTAAAAATTGAACCTAAAGATGTGAATGAAGCTTGCAAAGATGACCATTGGCTATGAAAGAAGAATTGGATGAGATTAAGAAGAATGTGACATGGATTTTAGTT
The DNA here is from genome assembly GCA_018584345.1 of Thuja plicata. Classification (NCBI taxonomy): domain Eukaryota; kingdom Viridiplantae; phylum Streptophyta; class Pinopsida; order Cupressales; family Cupressaceae; genus Thuja; species Thuja plicata. Next base: position 2,199,751 of record MU223387.1, read on the forward strand.
CTTAGGCCTAAGGACAGGAATTTGATAGGTATTAAAAGAGTTTTTAGAAAGAAAGTGAATGAGGATGGTGAAGTGGTCCGGAATAAGGCAAGATTTGTTTCAGAAGATTATTCATAGATGGAATGTATTGATTTTGAGGAGAATTTTTCTCTTTTTTCTAGAATTGAAGCTATTAGATTATTTCCTTCTTATGCTTCTTACAAATATTTCAATGTTTATCAGATGAATGTCAAGTCCATATTTTTTAATGGTAAATTGGAAGAAGAACTTTATGTTGTACAACCAAATGGATTTACTTTGACTGGTCATAGAAATGTGGTTTTCAGATTGAAGAAATCAATGTGTGGATTGAAGCAAGCCCCTAAAGCATGGTATGCAAGAATGGATAAGTATTTAATGAGTCTTGGATTAAACAAAGGTACTATTAATAGTAACTTATATTTCAGGAATTGTCATGCTAACATTTTAAGTCTTGAAGTATTTGTTGATGATATCATTTGTGGTGGGAATGATAAGTTGAGTAAAGAGGTTTCCAATGAAATGTAAAAAGAATTTGAGATGTCTATGATTGGAGATATGAAATTATTTCTTGGTCTTCAAATTACACAATCAGAAAATTGAATCTTTATATCTCTGTACAAGTATGTGAAAGAATTGTTGAAAAAAATGACATGGAAGATTTTAGACCCGTTGGTACTCCTATTGCGACCGGATGCAAGTTGATAAAGGATGATGATTATCGTAAATAAAATCAGGCCAGATACAGATCAATGATTGGTGGATTTTTATATTAGACATAGATCAAAACTGGATTTTTATGCAAGATCAATGATTGGTGGATTTTTATATTAGACATTGAAGAGTCCTTCCTCACAACACCACGTCCGAGTCTCACTCCATAATGGGTATGTCACTTCCCGATACTTCTTTGTGGAAATCACAAACTGGTCAAAGCCGACCCGATGATATCCACACTTCTGGTAACACTCCACTACGTGAAATAGAAAATTGGAAGGGCCCACAATAAATCCAACATTGTCAGCGCAGTGAACACAACATGGATGACTTGGCGGATACTTACCCACCTAAGCTTGGTGTTTCGAATGGTCGGCAAAGCAAAACAGAAGTAACCGCAAATATTGACCCTATTTCGCAAATATTGACTCTATTTTGTAGTCCATTTGAAGCACTCTTGCAGAAAATAATAACGCCCAGAATGGGACATGGATAAGTTTGACTCTGTTTAACGCTGCCAATGAAGTGGCATGCGACATGAACATGTTCGAGAGGTCTGTACAGTCGTCGAATGCCAATCGATTTAAAAATATAAATAAATAACATTTTTTTAATTACTTCTCCCCTACGCCAACACAATCCAAGGACGGGGAACCAAATTTGAAGTCATATGTTAATACTTTCTTCTGGTTAGTCCTCTTCCTAGTTCAGGTTCAGAACATAGGATAATTTTGAGTTTTTTTGGGGATTTCATCCATGTGATGGAAGGTATGCTATGCAGCTCCCTTCTCTTTTTAGGACTTTCAATGTTGTTCATCATGATGATTTCCATCAAGCCAATTTCATTGGTCCTGTCATCGAGAAAGGAGGGCCTATAGAGCCTTTGCATGATATTCATTCCAACCTGGAAGGATCAATTACCTGAGCTGGACCTGTTAGTGGAAGGGATAATAGCATAGACCAAAGCACTCAGGCTGCTTATATCAATGCCATCCGTCGGGCAACAGACAGCCAGACCCTCTAAGAAGCGACTAACGATGAAAATATTGTCCTAAATAAGAACAACGATAAGCACGATGCAAACTTTATGAGCAATGAGATGGAATATCAAGGAGAAGATATTTTTTACTCTGATTTGATTTGGAGAAGATTCATTCAGTGTGTTGGAGAAAAGTCTGGCAAAGTTGAGATTTTCTTACGGTTTTGTTGTTCTTTAATATTCAAAACAGGAAGCAAGGGATGCCACACTGCATGACTGTGTCGGTTGGACTTCACGGAGGAGATTGTTGAGATATGAATTCCAATGGTCACATGACCGCTCTTTTTCTCCCATCTCTTCATATTCAAAGAGTTTTTTATAAATGACTGTGTGCAGTCATGTATTGAATTAGATTGGATATTTATTAATAACAGATAATTCACTTCTTAAAAGTGGACATAGGCAATTGCCAAACCAGTATAAAATCATGTTCTTGTTTGATCATTATTTTTTGTTTTTATTTATGTTTCTTCATTGCACCTTTGTTGTCTTACTTTATAATGCTCAAAGAATGAGTATGGGCCCAATAAAATACTTTTGTTTTGTTAAAAGGTGGTTGGGATGTGTCCTTAAAGCATAAAAATAGTAGGCTTATATTCTCTTGTATTAAAAAAATATCTTTTACATTTCTCGATGCTAATAAAGTGGAATATTAATTAAGCTAAAATTAATTTTATATTTTTCTCAATTTAGTTTGATTGAATTGTTATCACTTCAACTCCATTGTTTACATACATATCTATGTTTAAGGTGAATTTATTTTCAATATACAATCTAATGCATTGCAGCAGTTTTAAGTAATAGAACAATTTATATTTTTAATTAATTGATTTGATTAAGGATTTGGACTTTTTTATGTAAAACTTTAATATTTTTTAATAAAGAAATTATAATTTTTTTTTTACATTTTTATTGTTAATAATCTAATTGAAATTAACTTTATTATAAATTCTTCTCAATTTAGTTTGATTGAATTGTTATCACTTCAACTCCATTGTTTACATACATATCTATGTTTAAGGTGAATTTGTTTTCAATATACAATCTAATGCATTGCAGTAGTTTTAAGTAATAGAATAATTTATATTTTTAATTAATTGATTTGATTAAGGATTTAGACTTTTTTATGTAAAACTTTAATATTTTTAATAAAGAAATTATAATTTTTTTAAAATATTTTTATTGTTTTTGATTGTAGGGAAAAATAGGTTTTGAATGGCGACCCGAAACACCTTACAAGATAGAATAAAAGTTTAAACATTGAAGTGCTCCAAAAAGAAACAGGACTGGAAACCAGTATGCTAAAGCCAAAACTAACAACCAAAAACTAGGAAAAAACTAAAACCCAGAGACCAGCAAAAAAGACAAACCACCAGAACTAGAAATCGGAGCCCTAGACAAGCTCCTTACAAGCCTCGACAGCTTCCTGCTTCACTTCAGATATCTTCTTTATCGCTGCATTGAACTCTGAGAGTTCCTAGATCCTTTCATGAATTTTCTTCTTTCTTGCTGATCTAGTGCATTTTTCGGAGCCATCACCTTCTAGGTTCTCTGTGATATCCTCTATTTTTTTACTAGGGGACCCAATATCCAGCTTAGCCTTAATGGTCAGGAAACAATCCATGGCCGAACCCATAAAATTGTTGTAGTCTTGCATGTGTTTTTTCATGGTATTCTCCATGGTTTCCATTCTAGCTTGTAACTGCTGCACATTTTTGTCCTCATCATTAGTAACCTTGTCCACCATAGTTTTAGGGCCAGACTCCAGTTGAGTTTGCAGAGAGTCCACCTTAGCAACAATCAAACGGTGCTTAAGGTTTAAATTCTTGATCTCCTGGAACATCCATTTCATTAACCGAAAGGAGTACGTGGAAGCAGCTTTGGCCATTTGGAGAACCCCAAAGGGGGGTTCGATCTTATCGTCCATGTCATCCCTCAGTAATTGAACATTCCTTTCCTGCAAGTCCACCATTTTGATGAAAAGGATGTTCTAAGAATTACCAGGGGCATTGTCTGTCTCCCTCTCTGGTAAATTTGACTCCTTGGAAGGGGAAGTATTCTCCACCTTCGTCACATCCTTTTGAGTGTCCTAACCACAATCCATAACTACTTCAAGCTTCAGAGATATATGCACATCATGGTCTTCAAAACTGTCATACTCAACCAGAATCGGCACATTCTGACCTCCCACATCCTGCTCCTTCTTCTTATCCTCTTTATTCTTCCTGCTACACAAGGTTTTTCCTTTGTCCATAGAGCCCGTAACCTCTTCATCCGTGTTATCAGTCTCCTCCGAAGCTGAATTCGAGACCGAGGAAGTAGAGTAACTGTCTTCCTTAGTCGAATCAGCCATATTATCATAGCCTTCCACACTGTCAGTAGAGGTGTTCGTATCCATGGTAGTCTCCTTATCGTTCTTTAATTTTTTACCAGTCAGACTCTTATCTTTCACATTCACATCCTTAATTCTCTTTTTACCCGTACCAGATTTAGACAGGGTTATGACAGGGCTTACACTAGCCATCTTCTTTATGTGTTCTACTATTAATAGAATCAACCCTTCATGAAGAATGGGTTTCTTCTCCTTCTTCTTGTGCTAGGAAATGCTTGAACGGAGAGATTGCAAAATATAGAAAGGCAGGGAAACCATAATTTTATGCCAAAAATGACAGAGCAAAAAAAAGTGGTAAGAATGGGATCTTTTAAACCTACCATCCAGGGTTACATACTCCATGACCGCCATCATAATAGTAGCCCAAATTTTGTTGAACGATGCCACATCATAGCATCCTCCAAACTCTTTTACAAGACTTTTTTTCTTCTCCTTACTCTTGGGAAAGCGCCGAATGGCCTTTCATGATACCTTACTGTCCCAGAAGAATTTGATGCCCTTCATACTAAGACCAAAAATATCAGCTATGAAATCCTCTGTGATGTTCACAGTGATGCCTGCTATGGTAACAGCCCCATTTTTCCAAGAATCAACAAATAATTTGGTAGCACTGTCATTCACCCCATGCAATATTTCCATGTAGGTGGTAAGACCCCCCTTCTCAAAAATATCCCAAGCTTTTGACATTTTTCTCCATTTGACATAGTCCTTCGGCTCTTTGCGGCTAAGCCCACCTCCCATGATCCCACAACTCACATAGATGGTAAAAAATGTAGAGAGAATCCAACTGTTACGAAAACTGGTAACATTGAAATTAACAAGGGTTAACCCGTGTCTATTATTAGAGTTCTTGGGAAAGACACCACTTTCCAAACTCATTTTCCTCTGATTTTTTAAAATGTGTCTAATCATCATAGCTTCTCAAGATACACCCAATCAACCCTCTTGCTTCAGGATCTGTTGAAGGCCAACTTGGCTTTGATATCGACGGTCAGATTTTTATAATCATGCCAAATCACAATGTCCCTGGCTTTAACTACAAAATTGGCCAACTCATCCGCTGTACCATTTGCTTCCCTATAGGCATGAGAAATAATGACTTGATTAAAGGAATTAATTATGATCCTAGCCTCCTCGATGATCTCCTTAATTGTCCATGATGGCTTAGTCTTGTCACTAATACATTTTAAAATATTGAGTGAGTCACCTTCGATCCACACCTTCTATGCCATGTGTTTCTTGACAATTTTTAGCGTCTGAAGAAGGGCCATGGCCTCCGCCACATGGTTGTTTTTCACCCCAATAGGTAAAGCTACCATAGCTAGGAAATTAGCCATGTCATCATAGATGAGGCCCCCACAGCCAGCTGGGCCAGGGTTTCCCTTGGCAGCGTCGTCAAAATTAATTTTTATCCATCCATACGGAGGAGAAAGCCAGATGGTGTTCTCTCTAGTATGAGGTTTGTGATTAGCCATCCTCACACCCATATCACCAGCATTGAAATCCAGCATTCTACCAGACGACATCTTGAAGTTCTCCTTAATACTTCTCTTTATCTTCTCAGCTATCACTTTTGGAGGAAGATCTATGTTCCTGAAGACTCTGTCATTGCGTTCTCTCCATAACCGTCATATTACATGGGGTAGAATAATATTCCACAAATGTTTATCAATGGGGGAATCTTCTTTTCACCACTGCTTACAAAAGCTTTCCATGTTATTGGGAAAAAACCACTTAATCTCCCAGCATTGTAATAGCTCATTCCAAACCTCCCAAGCATATCTACAGTCAATGGCCAAATGAAAAACCATTTCCTCAGCATTTTTACATAAAAAGCATCTATTACTTAGCATCATTCCCCATTTCTAGAGATTGTCAATCGTAAGGATTTTATTCTGCAAGACCAACTAGAAAAATATATTAATTTTAGGAATTAAAGAATTGTCCCACACTTGAGCCCAAAAGGGGAGGGGATTTGGTTGCTTTAATAAAATCTCAGAACAGGAAGTCACCGTGAAGATTACAGAAGGAAGAACTCCCCAAAGGAGTTTGTCTTTACTAGAAATCTTAACCTTCCAAATCACAAGGTCAAGCATAAGAGGTTTTAACATCTCATAGCAAAGGGATAAATCAATCCACGAGCCATTCCTCCAATAGTCCCTAACTATAGCTCCATATCTCTGAATACACTAATTGATAATGGGTTGAAAGGCAACAACATAATTTAGAGGATAATCTTTTATTTAGCAGTCTTCCCAAAAATGAATTTTTCTGCCATTTCCTAAAAACCACTTAGCCCCTTTAAAAGCTGCATCCTTAGCATTCTAAATGTTATTCTAGATGATAGATCCTTGCACTTTCAGGTTAGTTTTCCAAAATTCTGAAATATGGGAAAAGGAGAAGAGGTATTTTTTATGAATGATGTCATTCCATTCTCCTTTTACACCAAAAATTCTCCAAATCTATTTTGCCAGTAGGGCCAAGTTGGTAGCTCTAATAGGGCGGATACCTAGCCCCCCCCCCCCCCCCCCCCCACTTTTTAAGTGTGTAGACCCTGTCCCAAACAACTAAAGAAAATATCTTTATTTCCTCCACTCCTGACCACAGAAAATTTCTCTCGATTTTTTCAATGATGTCTACATATTTCTTAGGGATCTTGAAGAGACTGAGAGCATAGATAGGGAGACTTTGCACTGACGCCTTAAGGAGCTGAAATTTGCCAGCTTGGCTCAGGATGGCTCCTTTCCAACCAACTAGATTCCTATTAAATCTGTCAACAATACCACCCCAGAAAGAGTCCCAAGGTTTAAGACCAAGAGGGAGACCCAGATAGGTAGCAGGAAGAGACTCAATTCTGCAGCCTATAATTCTAGAAATTTTATGTTGCCTTTCCTCAGGAGTATTAATAAAATATAACAAGCTCTTATCCCAGTTGATTATTTGACACAAGCCAAGGGAATAGATGGTAAGAGCCATTTTGATAGTCATGGATTCCCGAATAGAGGAAAAACCCATTATGATGGTGTCAGCCACAAACTGTTCATGCGAGTAAGGACTAGAAGTCGAGGAAGGGGAAAGGCCTTTAAAAGACCCATTCGAGGCAATCTTCAGAAAAAGGTGCCCCAAGCATTCAGCCAAAATTGAGAAGAGGATAGGAGAAAGAGGATCTCCTTGCCTTAAACCCCTGGAAGGTTTAAAAAACCTAGAAGGAGATCCATTGATCAAAATGGCAGCTATAGAAGTACTAATAAGCTAAAAAATCAATTGAAGGAATATTTCTCCAAACCCAAAGGATCTAAGAACTTTGATCAACAAATCCCAATCCACCCGATCATAGGCCTTCAAAAGATCCAACTTAAGGAGGAAACTAGAATTAAGAGAGACCTGGGTAGAGTGGATGACCTCATGAACCTTCAAAATTGAATCAAGAATCTACCTGCCAGGCACAAAGCCACATTGTTGTGGGGAAATAATCTGTGAAAGAAGAGTCAGTAGACGAGAGGTAAGAACTTTAGAGAGAATTTTGTACACTGAATTGCAAAGGCTGATTGGTCTAAAAGCATCCACCGAATCCGCACCAGGCTTCTTAGGGATCAAAGCAAGAAATGTCACATTTATCT
>MU223387.1:2207586-2243115 GCA_018584345.1 Thuja plicata
ATTTGGAGCCAAAGAATTCTTTGACAGCATTGCAGATGTCCACTTCAAAAATATGCCAGAATTTTTGGAAGAAAAACATAGGAAACCCATCCAGGCTAGGGGATTTGTCACCTTCAAAAGAGAAGACCACCGCCTTGATTTCTTCCTATGAGGGAATAGCTACAAGAGCATGATTAGTTGAATCATTGATAATGGAAGGAATGTTATCGAGAAGCGCATTGTGATTCACAAAATCAAGATTAGGATATTTTGAAAGTAAGGAAGAGAAAAAATTAATCATAACCTCAAAAATATCTCTATCATTAGAAATTTCCCTTTCATCCACTTTGAGTTTTGAAATTTTGTTAGAAGCTCTGTGTTTAGAAGCAAACAAATGGAAGAATCTAGTATTCTTATCTCTAGCTTTGAGCCAAATAGACCTTGATCTCTGCCTCCAATAATCTTCTTCCTTAGAAATAACATTATGAGTTTTAGCCAGGATGCTTTCCTCCATGTCCCTCAGCTCCACTGTCAACCCAGTCTTTTGTATAGTTTCTTGAATAATATCAAGATCTTTTTTAAGCTGACTTTTGGTTTTAAAAATATCACCGAAAATAGTTTTGCTCCATATCTTCACATGTTGTTTAACACTGAGGAGTTTATTAACCATTCTAAACATCGCAGTGCCATGAACCTTAACCTTCCACTATTCTTTAATATTATGCTCCATCTCTAGATGGTCCACCCACATTTTTTCAAACCTGAAAGGCGGACGGCCCTGTTTAGTAATTGGATCCGCACTTAAGCAAATAGGGAAGTGGTCAGATCCAATCTTTGAAAGAGAGGACAGAAAACATCCAATCTTATTTAGCCAACATCCACTAATCAAAGCACAGTCTAATCTAACTTGAATGAGGTCTTGGCCAACCCTTCTATTAGACCAAGTAAAATTAACACCTTGAAGCTCCATATCAAACAGAGCTTGTTTGTTAATGAATTCCATAAGCTCCATTCTCCCATACAAAATATTTTGGTTACCCACTCCCCCAGATTTCTCATTGTCTTTTACAGGGTAGTTGAAGTCCCCAATGATCAGTCACTGTAGATCCAAGAAAGCTTTTCTATGGTTATCAATTTTCCTCCGAAAAAGAGATCTACCAGCTTTGGTATTGGGGCATAAATGGTAGTAGAAACCCATTCAAAATCCAACTTAGGATGAAGAAAATTTATACTGAGGCAATTTAGATCTTCTAAAACCACAGAACCCATAACATTATTCAGGTTCCAAAAGACAACAACCCAACCCAAGGCCCCTTCAGAGCTAAAGCCATCAACCCCATTATTTTTAAAAATTATTATTTTTTCCACCTTCCCTTTAGTCATCTTAGTTTCTTGAACAAAAATAATATCTGGTTTATGATCTCTTACCAGATTCCTGAGAATGTCTTGTTTATGAGGGGCATTCAACCCTCTTATATTCCATGAGATGAACTTCATTTTTTAACCGGAGTACAGGTTCCCTGAATAGTAAGTTGCTTACCATCTGCAATGTCCTTTTTGCTTTCTCTTTCTCTAATTTCTCTATTAGTGTATCTGCCTTTGGTCTTTTTATGAGAACCAACGTCCGCTTTTAGCTTGAGTCCTCCATCAGCTTTACTTCTAGTGGTGACTCCCTTGGATCCAAGAGTGGTGAATTCCTTATTCTTCTCTCTCCTTTTCTGCTGCTTCCCTTTATGAACAGTCCAGGTTCCTGTCCCATTAATGGGTTCCTCTCTAGCGGCTAGATCTTCATCACTGCAACCCGAAAAGGTATCAGGAACAAAGGATGAATCATCTTCATTAGTTTTAAGATCTTCAACAAGAACTTTGTCCTCTGATGGTCTAAGAATAAAATCCTCTTCTTGAAAAGGGACCAACACCACCATTGGTGCAGATTCCTCATCAAAAAGACCCATACCAACCAGGTTCTCAGGGGTTTCTGAGGGATCAAGGGTCTTCTTGATATTCTCACTTGATTCTGCCTCCTTATCAGAGACTGCAACAGAAGCCAACACATGTGATATCAGATAATTAATTTCACCCTCCTCCAACACAGGAGTCTCGTTAGACTCCATTTTCTCCTTGGAAGCTACATTGTTACTGTTGTTGTCACCTTTAACTTCCTTCCAAACTTGTCTAGAGGTCATTTTAGGTTATGACACAGTTGGCGGGGAAACCTTAGGAGTTTTTTTTGGGCAATGTTTTGCCCAGTGACCCATTTTGTGATAGACAAAACAAGCAAACGGAAGTGATTCAAAGGTCAACTCCTGCTTACACTAACCCAGTTTAGAGTTAATGTTGATAACCGAAGGCAGATTCTCAAACCGGGCAAGATTGACACAGATCCTAGCAAAGACTAGTCTAGACTTGGCTGTCGTCATGGAATCAACCGAGATAAGTTCTCCCCCAAAAGAAGAGGCTAGTCCCTTAAAGACCCCCTCATTCCAGTATTCCAGAGGCAACCCAGGAAACCTAACCCAGACTAGAGTTTCCATAAAAAAAATTATCAGAGTAGTTCCAGTTAGGAGTCCACTTACGAAAAGCAATAGCCGTCCTACCAAACATCTAGTGACCCCCACACAAGATATAATCCTGGTCTTCCTTGTTAGAGAAGGAAAAAGAAAGAAAGCCTTTAGGAAGGGCCGCAATATCCACATGACCTTTCAATGCCCATTTCTTTTTAACAAAAGTTCTAACCACTTCAATATTAGGTCGTGGTCAAAGAAACTTACCAACCAACATAAATTCCATGGCCGAAACAGATCGATCCACCATAGTATCAGGAACAAAAATGGCTACTTCTCCCTCCTGAAGAAAAGCTTTAACCAGTTGTTCAGAGGGTAAAGAATCTGCCTCCTTTCTCGCTCCCACAAGGTCCAACCACTTTTTTGGACTTTGAGGGTTGAATTTCGCATCCCTAGCTTATGAGAAACTTTTTGACCCCACTAGTGGGTCCTTTGAAGGAATATCCTCAATATTCAACACCTTAGAAGTCGGACTGGGCCCTTCTCCTAATACAACTTCACACATAGGTAGAGCCTTCTTTGACGCTGCCTTCGAGGGGGTACCCGTGATGCCCCTACCTGCGGAGGGACTACCCTATCCCGCCAAAGATGAAACTAATACCCGGTCCAATTCTGGGACAGGAGGCATCCCCATAACCAAAGGCACTTGACCAATACTACTGCCATAACCACCACCACCAGCCGCCCTACCATGATCCCCTAGAACCAAAGGCACTTGACCAGTACTTCTGCCAGAACCAGCACCAGCAGCTGCTCTACCATGATCCTGCACACAGTTTGAATCCCCACCTTTCCCGCTCGACTCCTCTCCTCTCTCGCTCGATTCCTTTGCCATCCTCTAGAGTTACTTTATTGTTAATAATCTAATTGAAATTAACTTTATTATAAATTCTTGGACCACTATCACTTTGATTCAATCTCTATCACAGGTTCCTCGGTATGTAAACTTGTTAGGCATTAATTGCATGTATATCCTTCTTGAACCTGGTTTTTGAACTAAATCTAGAGATCTTACTGGTCTATTCTAAAGGCTCAATTTCAAAATGGAAGCATATCTTATCTTTTCTACCATCATACCTCTATTTGTATATGTGTTGATGATATGACACACATTAATTGGTAATACGTCGCATACCATCAACAAGAGATTTTGATCAATATCAAAAGAGTTGGTATACTCCCGCAATCTTATTTAGTACTCTGTCATTTCCACTTGCTAGCGGAGTCTGAAATTATTAATATTTTAATCACCATTTCAATATATTGGTGAGTTTAGCAATACATTTTTTATTGATTGGAAGAGTTCTTTAATTTAATAATTTGGAGATGGCATTTAATTTCACTGCCTACGGATCTATGGGCTCTTATTTCCACCTTTTGAAAATGGAGCCAAATTTGGGATGCTTATATTCCATGATTCCTTCTCCAAACTGTAATTTCATTTTCAATGTAGCAGTGTACCTTTTGCTCTTGGCTTCTGAAATTTTATGGAGTACGAAGCTCTTATTCCTTGCTAGCCCTGGATAGGTAGGGATCTTGTGCAGTATGATACCTAAATAATTTGTGTGATCTTCATTTCTTCTCTGCAGATATAGAAGAAGAAATAGTTTTAATCTTCGATGAAAATGGGTTCAGGATGCATTGTCGTGCACTATTCTCAAGAGTGACTTCTAAATTTTTAATCATTTGCATGGGACTTATGGATTATTTTTCATTGGTTTGACAAGTAGCTCATACATATATGCAGAAACTCTTTTGGGCTTTTGTCCTTTGGCTGGTTGCCTTGATTTTGCTGACATTGGAGCTAATAGTATGCTTGCTGAATTCTTTGTGACCATCATTAGGTAACAGTCAAAAAGACTGAAGCTTCGTTGAAACATTCAGTCTTGTATAGAATGGCTTCCGTTCAACACCAAGTGGAGGAACCTGCTATTCCAATCTGTTTGGTTATTCACACACCTTGGGATGCCAATTCGAGTAATTGGTGGCTTGAGTACGAACTGATTGAAGATGCAAATTATCAATAAGACAAAATATCGTTCCTCTTCCTTTTTCCCCGCTTTCATTCTTCTTATTTTATGTTCTTTGTTTATGACCCTCGAAGTCATTATGTACGGGGTTCTTCTTTACTTCTATTTTGTTATATTAAATTTATGTTAATGTTTTTAATAATAGTTTTAGATAAATATTTCAAACGTTATTCATTAGTAATGAGATTTGAACATACATTTTTAAGCTTATAAAAAATTTGTAAAATAGATTTTGTTGATGTCTAGTAATAATTTTATAATTCATTTTAATGACACCTCCATACAACTCTAAATTGTCAAGAATTATATGTGTGTTATAAAAGGGTTTGTGAATTTAATTGAAATAACATAAAAAGAAAAATATATTTAAAATAATAATAAATAAAGTCTTTATAGTTTCATTTTAAGCCCCTAAACTGATTCTCTTTGTCATATTACAACATCTACAATATGACAAAATTTGAATCTAGCATGCAAAAAAAGTCAAACTCTAATGATGGTTTCCTAGAAATTCAAGTTTTTATTAAAATAACAATTAATCATTACCAATTGTTTAGCTCATTGCCAAAGCTTTGATCATTATAAGGTGGGTACCTCCCCCTCCCTNCCCCCCCCCCCTCCCCCCGCACACACACACACATGTAAGCCTTAAAGTATTCGAAGATTAATTCCCACAGTAAAGGAGAATTAACAGCATTGAAGAGTTCATTATTCTCTCCTACATGGGATATGAGATGTTGTGAAGATGCACTCTTTTATAAAGGGTAATAAAATTATTTACTGCTTGATTTATTATTGGGGTTGTTGTAAGAAGTTAAGACCCACTTTTCGGAAAAAAGTGGAAGTGTTTTCTGAGTTTTTCAATTTTTCTTTCAATTGATGTAAAAAATTGAGGAACTTAAAGATTGAATCTCGTAAAACTTCATTAAAAGGAAATGTAGTGCTCAGAGCCTAACTTTAAAATATGTAATTTATTTCAATACTCAAATGCTAGAAATTTATTTTTACTAGGTATGTCTAAAAACTACTTTTTCAAAATGCCTATTTAAGGACCATACCATACACGTGTACAACCACCACAATTTGACTTAAATAAAATATTTTTTTTAAATCCTTTTGGGGAAAGATACCTAAGATATCAAATATTGATGATCATATATTTTTTTTTTTATTGAATATTTTTTCTTCTATTAATTTTTAATTGACCATAAAGTCTATTTTGGGAAATTCTAGTATACTAGCACCATAAATTGATGTAAGATTATAATTTTTAATTTTTTCAATCTTAACAAAAATTCTGTGTAGATTGATGTCGTATAATTTATTTTCCAAAAAAACATAAAAATATAAAATTTATTAAAATTTTGGACATACTCACAATTTAACGTTTATGTACCAATTTGATTAATAGATAATAAAAATACTAAAATTAATCAAATCAGAACAAAAATATTATATTATTATGTAGATATGTGCTAACATTGATGTTTTGGCATTAATGTCAATATATTTCTATTGTCCGAGATAGTGTTCCTGATATGTTCAGTGAGATAATTTGTTCGATATAGATAGTGTTTTAAATATCAGTGTATGTGGATGTATGCATTATGTTCAGGGATGTCTACTATTGATTTAGTTCAACTCTCAAAGGTTTTCATGAATATTTGTGTCAGCTATTGGTTTCTTTGTTGAGAGTGATATTTTTTATGTTTAGTGGCAACAATGTTTTAGTATCTGGTTCGGTGAGGTTTGGTACTGCAATATTTTTGTATGTGGATCTATGTGGCATATTTGGGACATTGATGTATATCCTCATCTCAATTGGTTCATGATTTTGATACTCTCAAGTAATTTTTCCTAATGGACAAATGTTACTAATGTATTCTTGAAGTTAAGTTAAGAGATGTTGGTGAGTTCAGAGACTAAAGTGAATGTGGATGTTCTTTAGGTTATTCATGATTCTTGTGAGTGTCTTTGGATTACGCTCCTATTGTTTTTTATTTTCATTGATTTGTGTGATCACATTTGATGCTTTTTAGTTGCTGAATTCATGTTCTTCATGTTTTTGGTCGACTTGGTGATGTAGCATGTTATGGATGACCAAAACATAATTCCTTGAAGTATTTCATGTTTGAGGCATGTGATTTGGGACTGTTCTATGTTGAAGCCAACATTCAATGGTTCACATTAAATTTTTTGTCATTTATTATTATAATTTGATAATTTAGGTTCTTAGTTAACCTTGTCAAAATAAGTTGATGAAATATATAGATATAATTATATCCATTTTAGGATGGTTTTCTATGTACGTGTACAATTGTGTGAAGAAGATGTGTATGCCAAGGTTTTTGAACATGTATCAGTGGAATCTGCAATTGAGGCATATATCTAGTGTGGAAAAGAAAATTATATTTTTATTTTAATGGAACTGAACCAGCCATGTTAAAGATGCTATTACTTAGTTCATGATTTTTGGATTGTTGTCCACTTTGGATTGTAGTCCATGATTTTTGTAAGGGAGTGAGCCTTCCTTAAGGTTGTATCCCTTCTTGTATTTGAGCAATGATCTCTAGGAAGTGTTACTGAATGTATGTGAATTCCATTGTAATACCTTTAACATGGCATAATTCTTTTAACAAAGTACATCATCTTGTGGGTTCTGTTAGTCATAAGATCAAATTACTGAGAGAGGGTGAATCAGTAATGTACCAAATAATCCAATATGTATAACCTCTTATACTAATCCACCATTCACAATATTAACCATTCATTCAATAAATGAAAATTGTAAACATGCAAGTCCATCCACACATTTAACACACATATTTATCTTGCAAAAACCCATATAGGGATAAAACCATTGTGGGGATTACTACCCACTAAATGATGTACTCTTATGAAGAACATCATGTGAGGAGCTTAACCCTCTTAGGAGTAAAAAAAATAAAATTGTTAGGTGCTACTGGTTAAGGGATTTTCCTTAGGCCTAGTAGAACCTTTACCTTGTTAATAGTAACCTTGTTACATGACTTCAAACACTTTTCAAAATGTTACATTGTAAGAGGATTTACAACAAATATTTTGAAAGATCTACTATGGTAAGAGATTTAACCTGCTTCAACTATTAGGAATCAAGAGAAATAATGATCTGTGAAATAAAATTACCTCTTCTTGATAAGATCAACTAAAGCACACAATCTCTTTTGAATAAACTTAAATTTTTCATGGCTTGATCGCAACTCCCAATTTGCATTGCATTTGTGTAATACACGATCAACACATTCAACATTCAACATCATTCATTATATATTGAACTTTTAAGTCCACCACTTTGATAAAACCCTAAAATATATTTTCAAACATATTGTTGAAATACAAAGCACTACATATTAAAATTAAATACACAAAAACATATTCCCAAGGCCGCATCGGCCAATACAATGATTTACATAACATGTTGTGTCAAGGAGTCAAGCACGTTTTGACCAAACACAAGCCTCGTTAAGAATCTTCTCCACACACTATAGTCAAATAATGTGATGCCATATCATCACCTTGAATCATGAAAAAATGTCAACAGATCATTACTAATGCAACTGAATACATCATAATCTCAATACTGTTCATCAATCAAAGATTTATCAACTAGCGCTCAAGAACACAAACTTTGTAACCTAAAAACAAATCTATCTCTGCTCACGGATCATCTATCCTTCACACTGGCCACTCAAATTGGGGGTGGGGTCAATTGTAGCATCTGGTTACTATTGATAACCATATCCAGTGACCGCACCACAACATATAGAAAATATTTTACATGAAATTCAAATCATATATCACCTTTCATTAACTATTCTAGCATTTTCACTATTATAATTCAACCGATCATAGCTTATGTACATAAGATCAATTTAGTAGTAGTGGTCATGCATTAGAATTCTAAAGACACACCTAAGTTTCCCATATAGATAGAAACCGCTAAAACTCACTACAACTCATCATTCATTAAAACTATGCTTGGCAACACACTAAGAACACAAAGTTAATAGTTGACATTAATGACAACATAATTTTTTATCATCATGTAAGTAGATCTACATCATGAAATCTCCAAAACTTGCTTAACATCACTGCATCATATATTCCAATAATCTCCCCCTTTTGCATTGATGGAAATACTATATGCAACACTTTGTACATCCCCAATGATTGAAACACTCTTCCTTAAAAACATTTCCTCTTTTTTTCTTTCACTAATTCTGCAATTACTTACCCTTTTCCATATATACATTCTCCCTTGACATACATTATCCCTTAACATACATTCTCCCCCTTTGACAAAAATGCCAAAGGCATCAATCACACCCCATAGCTTTTTTATTGTTCCCGACCCCATAGACTGCTCCCCCTAAGGAGTAGTCCCACAACATCAATCTATTCATAAAGATATTCAATGAATATGCTAGGATTTATGCAACTACATCTTTTTCTAACTTAACTCAGATATGGGAATGAACCCAAACCTAATTTTTAGATATTCAAATGTATTATTAGGTAATGGTTTATTTAAAATATCAGAAAATTGCTCTTTAGTTGGCACATACTTCAACCATACTTCCTTTTCATGTACCTATTCTCTAAGAAAATGACATTTAATAGCTATATGCTTGGTCTTAGAGTGCATCACTGGGTTCTTTCAAATATTAATAACACTTGTATTGTCACAATATATAAACACTGGTTCAGTTAGCTTCTCCAAAATTCCTTCCAAAATATACTTGATCCAAACTACATGTGTACAATTAATTATAGAAGAAACATACTCAGCTTCATCTATTGATTGAGATATGAAGTTCTACTTCTTACATGTCCATGATACAAGGGTCTCACTATGAAAGAATTCACCTTGACTTGTGTTGTTTCGATCATTAATATTACCTACCCAATCGACATCAATAAACTTATTCAAAGAGAAATCACCTTTATGTCCATACCATATACCATAATCTTCAGTCCCTTAATATATTTGAAGATTCTCTTTACTTCAATCAAATGTAATTCTTTAGGATTATAAAAAAATCTTTCCACTAATACAACTACTTGTGTTATGAATGATCTATTGTGCACTATATACTATACCTTACCTATCATGGACATATAAAGTTTCTCATCCACTTATTTATATTCATATTCCTTTTATAATTTGCATCTTGTTACCATAGGGGTACCAACCAATTTTGTGTCTTTTAACCCAAAATTCTTTAATATTTCCCTTACATATTTGGATTCACTTATGTAGATAACATTATTCATCTATTGAAAATGCAATCCAATGAAAAATTTGATCTCACCAATCATAAAAATCTCAAATTCTTTCCTCATCGCATTTGCAAATAATCTTCTCATCTCTTCATTGCCAAATAAAATGTTATCATCTACAAATATATTTGCAATCAGAAATCTTTCATCTTTCTGAATATTCAAATGCACATTAATGTTATCACTAGTCCTGACAAAACCAATATTAATTAGAGATGAAAGAAATATTTCATACCATGCTCTAGGTGCTTGTTTCAACCCAGATAAAGCTTTCTATAATTTGCACACCACGTTCTTACTTTCTAAATTAGAAAATCCTTTAGGTTGTTCAATGTATACTTCTTCGTCCAAGATACCATAAACAAATGCTAACTTAACATCCATTTCATATACCTTGAATCCTGAAGCAATGTCTTTACACCTTCAATTATGTCCATAGGTACAAATGTTTCACCATAGTCAAGGCCTTCCTCCTTTGCATATGCTTTGCACACCAATATTTCCTTGTTCCATACCACTTCACCTATCTCATTCGTCTTGTTTCTGGAAACCCACTTAGTACAAATAAAATTATTTTCCACCGGTCTAGGCACTAATGTTCAGGTATTGTTCTTCTTAATCTCCTCCAATTGTTCTTCCATAACTTTCACCATATCTTCAAATTACAATGCATATTTAGCTATTTTAGGCTCAAATTCCAATAAAAAACAAGTACCTTCTTTGGTCTTCCTTGTTGCTGACACATCAATATTTCTGTCACCAATAATTTGATCAGAGAAGTGATTCAACTTTAAATATATTGGCCCAGTATTACTTTAGTTCTAGGATTTTCTCCAACCGCTTGTATCGGTTCTAGTTCACTAACCTGTCTCTCCATAGGTTCTTTTTTAGTATCCTATTCCACCAGTTGTACATATACAAACACATGATATTCTTCTGGTTCCTTCTTTCTAGATTCATCACTTTTCTCTGAAAATTTATCCATTCCTATACTAGCACTTTCCACTATATTATTTGTTCTTTTGGTCAAACACTTGCAGGATTTACTCTTAGAGGAGTATCGTAAGAATATCCCATCATCACTTCTTGGGTCAAACTTACCTGGATTTCCATCTCTTTTTATATAACATCTAGTCCAAAAAAATTTGAAATAACTCAGACATGGTGATCTACAATACCATAGCTCATAGGGAGTTTTGTTTGTAGCTTTATTCAACTAAACTCTTTTCAAAGTGTAAACAATAGTTCTAACCACTTATCTCCAAAAGGTTTGTCCAACATCATTTTGAATAATTAATGTCCTAGCACAATAATTGATAGACCTATTTCTTCTTTCAGCAATACCATTCCACCGAGGTGTTCTAAGAGTTGACATCTTCCTTTTAATTCCATGTTGTTCACAATATGTAGTAAAATAATGTGAACTAAACTCACCTCCTCAGTCAGATCTAAGAAATTTTAGGGTCTTACCGGTCTCCTTCTCCACTCTAGCTTTATAAATATCAAACATGTTAAAAGCTTCAGATTTGTCTCTTAAAAATATTACCCACATAATTCTAGAGTAATCGTCAACAAGAAACATGAAATATCTATCACCATAGTAACTCCAAGTTTTCATTGAACCACTCAAATCAATATGAAATAGGTCTAAAATACTTTCAAAAGAATAAATTTTACTGATGAAACTAGAACTAGTTAACTTTGCAAGATGACACTCTTTGCACATTACATTGTCTTGTTTCACCAGGTTAGGAAAACCTCTCACTATCTTTATCTTACTAACATTGATCAGGTTATCAAAATTTACATGACAAAACCTGTTATACTATAACCAACAATCTTCAACCTTCCCAATCAGACAACTCTTAGTAGTAGAATTCTGATGTAATAAGATACCTCTAGTTTATTCACCGGTAGCAATCAGTTCTCCTTATTTCCCAATAATCCTGCATATACCTCCATTGAACTCAAATCTGAAAAAAATGTATCTCAGATCATCAACCCAGTAATCATCATCAAAAATTGTTTTATCATTCAATGTAATAGATCCTTTACCTTTTACCAAATTGGTAACATCATTCCCAAATCTTACTCAGCCTCCATAACATTCATCTAGATTTATGAATTTTATTTTATCACCGGTCATGTGATGAGTAAACCCACTAATAATAATCTAGTTATGAGTGTGATTCATGTTTGAAACAAAATCTTTATCACCTTCTTCTAATGGTTCTTCCTTTACTGCAACAAACCTAATTTCTTCAACATCTCTTCCATCTAATTCCTTATCGGTAACAACTTCCTCAAATAGGTAGCATGCTTTCTTGTTCTTATCATTGAATCTTCTTGGTTTCTCCATGTCATTTCTGGGAATCTAGAGGAAACATGACCAATTTTTTAAATTCAAAGAACTTCAAAGGCAACATACCCTTATATTTACCTTTTCCTCTAGGCATTCTTCTACCAAAAAAACCTTTCAATTCTTCATGTTCTATTTCATCAGACATGATAGATTCATAATAATTAGAGTAATATGCTCAAGAACTATTAGATATTTCATTTCCTTTCCTAGAAAGTGCAAGATTCAATGATGACTTGAAAGAAACTTCAACTTTTGGTATATTATTATCATAATTGCTTAACTCAAATGCCATTAATTTCCCTATTATTCCATCAAGAGTAATAGTAAAAGTTCCTATAGAAGTGATATCTTGAATAGATAAAAACCTAATAGAATACTGAGGCAATAGAGTTCTTAAAAAATTTCTTACCACATCCTCCTCAGAAGATTACCACCAGCACCTCAGATAGCAGCAACAACTTATTTGATTCTCTGACTATATTGATCAATGTTCTTATTTTCTTGTATCCTAATATCATCATATTTTCCTTTGAAACTATTAACCTTTTCCCTTTGCACCTGTGGATCTCCACTATGGACAACCCTCAACTTATGCCACATCTCATTAGTAGTATCCAAGTCTTTGACATCAATAAACTATGCATATTAAAGAGTACTAGCAATAGCATCCATAGTAGCAATATGTTGTCTTACCTTTAATTGATCTCTAGTTACTGTTACTACAGGGATAATATATCTAGATTCACGACACGATCCAAATAATGATCACCCATACCATTAAAATATAGCTTAATATGACCACACCAACCTAAGTAGTTCTCTCTTGTGAATTTAGGACCGTCCTTTCTCATCAGTTCAGATCTTTACCCCAACGTGTTAAGCTTCACCAAAAAATATGACCAAAGCTCTAATACCAATTGTTAGTCATAATATTAGATTACTGAGAGGGGAGGGGGGTGATTTAGTAATGTACCAAATAATCCAATATTTATAACCTCTTATACTTAAACCACCATTTATAAGATTAACCATACATTCAATAAATGAAAACATTAAACATGAAAGTATATCCACACATTTAACACACAGATTTATCTCATGGAAACCCAAATATGGGAAAAACCATGGCGGGGATTAGTACCCACTAAATCATATACTCTTCTAAAGTATGTCCTATGAGGAGATTAACCATATTAGGATTTTACAACAGCACGATTAGGTGCTACATGGATAAGGGATTTTCCTTAAGCCTATTAGAATCTTCACCCTGTTATAAGTAGCCTTGTTAGAGGACTTTAAACACTTGTCAAAGTGTCACATTGTTAGAGGATTTACAAAAAATATCTATTAGGATCTACCATATTAAGGGATTTAACCTGCTGGAACTGTTAGGGAACAACAAAAAAAAATGATATGTGAAATAGAACTACCTCCTCTTGATTAGATCCATTGAAGTACACCATATATTCTCAATATACTTAAATATTCTTTGGATTGATTGCAAATCACACATTGCACCATACTTTTCTAACACACGATCAACACATACAACCTTCAACATCATTCATTACATACTGAACTTTAAATTCCACCACCTTGATCAAAACCTAAAATAGAAATTCAAACATCCTTCTCAATCCAATGTGCTAAATATCAAAATTAAATACACAAAAACATATTTCCAAGACCACATCAACCAATACAATTATTTACATAGGATGTTGTGTCACGGAGTCAAACACATTTTGACCAGACACAAGCTTCTTCAAAAATCTTTTGCACATGCTAGCATCGAACAATTTCATGCTAGATCATCACCTCTAACCATGAAAAAATGTCACCAGATAATGAGTGAGTCAACTAACTACATCTTAAACTCAACACCAATCATCGATCAAATATTTATCTTCTGTCGCTCAAGAACACAAACTTTGTAACCTAAAAATACTTGTGTGGTGCAGGAGCACCCTAATGTCTTTAGGAAGATCTTTAGTCATTTTGGCTTGTAGTTTGGTTTGGAAAACCATCCATGAATAAGGACTATTCTATAAAGTCCCTAGTGTGTTTTGAGGTGTGATTAGTGTTAGGAAAGATTAGGGTTTGTGTGTTGTTGAATCTAGTTGATTTTAGGGGTTTAGGACCTAGAAGTCAACCAAAAGTCAAATGATTGACCACAATTTCAAAATGGAGAGATTTTTAAGTCTTTTATGTTTTTAAGTCATTTGAGGTCATTTGGTAAGGTTTGGAACCAATTAGGACCCTCAAAATTAAGAAATTTTGACAAAAGTTGTCAAAGTTGTCATGACAACATTTCCTAGATTTTAGGAATCGACTCTTATGATGCCTAAATCCCACCCAGAGGGTCTATATAGGTGGGATGGAAGTATGTAAGGTTATTTCAACCCTAATATGACAATTAGATTTCATATTGTATGGATTGGTGTTTGGAAAGAATCAATTTGCAGTGTAACTAAGCTACAGAGCCATCAGCCATCACTTTTATGGATTGGATGAAAGCTTAGAGAGTGCTTGAAATGTAATTATTTATTATCTGTGGTATTAGATTGGTTAATTGTTCTTTCTGGTTATCTTTTGTTTAATTACTTGCATTCTATGTGTTCACTGGCAAGTTTTGGTCCAGTCATGTAAAAGATGAATTTTCTTGGTGTTCCTGTGGTTCAAACTCCATGAACACTTGGAATCCATTAGAGACTTGTATATATTTTATAGATATGAATTGTGGAGTGTGTGTGTGCAGGGGAAGCTTGATAAATTTTAGGCCCTAGGCGAGTACTAGCTATTCTTGCTAGGGGGACTGGGTAATGCAGCAGCAATGATGATTGCCAATTGATTGGTATGTGCCAATCGATGATAGTAGAGTGTGGGGGCATGAGGTGTAGACCATTTTATGGAAGTAGGAGTTTAGAGGATCTCATTAGATCGGTGGAAGAAGTGAAAGAAATAAAACCAACCATCATGCCCTAGAAACCCTTGTTTATAGGGGTTTGGTGAAAGTTCATTGTACAGACAAGAATGGAGTTAGAGACCTAGAAAACCTTAAAGGGGAGGAAAAACCCACAAATAATATGCAATTTTTTTCTATGGGTGTTAAGGTATTTTAGGAGAAAAATGATCTTGTCAGTGATTTGGAGGGCTAATAGGCCTAAAAAGGCTACAAGGCCTAAAAGACTAGTATATTAGAACCTGATTAGAAAATGGGTAAAAGAACCTCAAAATTGGAACCATAGGGGTTGGATTAGACCTAAGAGGAGATAGGAAACCAATTTCCAAGAAGTTGACACCATTTGAATGGTAGAGGTGTTAGTGAAGCCATGAAAGAGTAAGGCTATGGAGAAGGGTTTAGGGAAGAGTTTGAAGTTGGCGGAGAGCTCTTGGTGAGTTAGAGGATCAGAGAGGAATCCTTTGGTTAGGGTAGAGATAGAGACCCTAAGGAAGACAAAGAACAGGTCTTAGAGAGAGATAGAAGGCTCTAGGAGAGGAGCTCCCCATCAAATTGGTATCAGAGCCATTGAAAGTCTTGGGAGGTGGATTAGTGTATGATAGAGTGGAGTGAATCTATAGGTGAGAATATCATGGTAACTAATGTAGAGTTAGCCAAGGATTTGTCAAAGAAACAATCAAGAATAGGCTTCTTGAAGAAGCAATGAAGGAAATGAAGATAAAGATGGAAGAAGTGGTAGAGACTACTAGCAAGTTGAGAGAAGAGATGCATGAAGGGATAGACAAAGGAAAGAAACTAGTAGAAGAGGAGATAGAACTAGATCCTGACCCTCTTCTAATAAAGGAACCATTCCTTAAAGCACTCAAGACATTAAGTGGGAAGGCTCTAGAAGGTATACCAGTATTCTCTGGTAAGATGGACACTGAAATGGTTATGCAATGGCTTGAAGGGATGGAGAATAGATGAGGTATGTATAAGGTATTTCCAAATTCATAATTATTAGGTTGTATGAAAGGTTACCATGGATATTCTAGCAGTGGGTGAAATGTTTGAAACATTTTGTCTTTTTCTTTCAATAAAACATTTGTGGTTGGGAAGCCCTAAACAATGGTCATTCAATTTATTCAGTGTGTTTTGTTTGATTGATATCCAACAAAAAAAAAGCTAGATAAAATTAAGTGTTTATAAATCAAAGAGTGTACAAATAAAAGTGACGAGAGTCCTCTTATAACTTATCAAAAACTGTTATTCAAAAAAAAAAATGACAAACTATTATTCATATGCTTGCTTTGATTGCAATGTATCATCTATTGTTGGGAAAACTATAATTATTGGTAATGTACATGCTGCACTTCCAACCTTGTGAATGATTTCAAGACCTTGGGCTACCACATATTTATCAATGAGGAGCATATTCATCTTTCCTATTAGAAAGCAAATTTATAATGAAAATAACTCAACAAAACCCTTAATTTTCACTCAAAATTATACAACAATGTATGTCACAACTATTAATGACATTTTAAAAACTAAGAAACTCAAAAATCTTCTCAACACATGAGATAATTAATAAAATGAAACGTAACAAACTTTACACAGTTTTCCCTGGAGAAAACTCAATGTAGGGTGAAAATAGAGAAACCGCCCTTTGTTCAAGTACCACAAAGGTTTTATAAAGATGTACAATTTCTTACATAACATCACTGATCTCACACAACAATTTTTGAGCTTCTATGACACCTTTAGCTCATTCTCATTTCACTTAGACTTGCATGCACACTAGACCTTGAAGATGGAATACAACCACCATACAAGGAGAGACAATCATTTATCTGTAAGAAAATGACATATAACCAAATTACAAGATAGAAGATCATAGAGTTAAACTCTCATGTATAATTTTTTGCATGCATATTGTTGATTTCACCATTACAGTTTTGTTAGTTAATGAGTTCATTACATCAAATAACATGTTACCAGTTTACTGCAAGAAGATAACTAACTAAATTAAATATGTTGGGCCATAATGAGATTCTCAGCTTTGAAAATGTTTTTGGAAAGTGTTGCATTCCATCCTTGATCATCCTCAATCACTTTTTCTCACCCTTTTTAGTGGTACATTGATGAATTCACTATTCTAGCTTCTATTGACACTCAATAAATGCAAAAGCTACGTTAATTGTCTAGTTAACTTAAGAGATTATTTTTTTAATAGTTTGTCCCCAACTAGATAACCTTTTGGAGACCAAAAACTTTCAAAATTGATAATAATTAGAACAACTCTTTAAATACACACACATAGTAAAGAATATTTCTTAGCATGGGTTAGCAAAAACAAATTCCCCTTAACCTTCTTAACAATAATATACCAACTATGACACCCAACCCTTTGACGAATCCATGCAACACACCAACTAGTCCCCCCTTACATGTCAACTTGACCTCATTCTTTTGTGTGAAAACCCTACCTTTCATTGCATATGCTACTCCTTATCTTGTTATTCTTTATTCACCCACAACTTAATAATAGTCACATGAAAAACCTCTTCATGAACATGATCTCCTTTTCTTTAGAGAATCCAACCTTATATTAACATTAATTCATCTTTTACTTTTTTAGGAACTAGCAACTACATATTTGATGATTCAATATAATAACTCAAATAAATTATAATTATTCAACATAATTTTGTGCTAATTCTTTTTCCTAATGTAATCTTTGTCATTTGCACCAATTGTCCTTATTTTCAATTATGATAATATACTATACAACAATGTCATTGTTTTTTTTGTTTTTTTTTTTGGTGAAATTTTGATATTTATATTTATAAAACTGGTTCAAAAAAGGGCTCCCGGAGAAAAGAACTAGTGAAGAAAAACTTCGTTCATTACCCAATATAAAAAGCAGATAAATCTGCAAATATTAATAGTTATCGATAGAGAAGAACTAAGAGCAAACTAGACCTAATCTACCCACCATGCCCATTAGAGGCATAATACAAT
Organism: Thuja plicata; assembly: GCA_018584345.1. NCBI lineage: Eukaryota > Viridiplantae > Streptophyta > Pinopsida > Cupressales > Cupressaceae > Thuja > Thuja plicata. The sequence goes on from MU223387.1 coordinate 2,225,806, forward strand.
TTGAAAAGCAGAACATGAACCCCCCAATATTAACAAGCCAATTAGAGGCTTAATACAAATGGCTAAAAATGTACATTATCCTTCCAAAAAGCTATAAGGCTAGATGTATTTCAAAAATCCACACCTTATTTACAAACAAAATAAAAATATGCTGATAAGGCACATGAAGCTTTGAAGGTGAAAAACTGAAAGACTGAACTTTCCCAAAATTTGAGTGGATATGGAGCCAAATTGCAGAAGCACACAACTGAGATTCCTCCAACCCGAGTACACAACACAAAGAGTCAAGTGAAGAGTTACCCATCCAGCTAAGCATTGTGATCACCAGTTGGAAAGAAGAACAGGGATTGCCAAATCCTATCTGCTTCTCTATGTATGAATGAGTCTGGATCAGAAGAAGGGCTTGGAATATTGGATGATGGTGCAAATTCTGCAGAACAGTGAATCAGGATGCAAAGGCACTTCTGAAGAGCTGGCCACCAAGCTAGAATCACAACTATTAGACAGAGAAGGAGCTCGACAAGGGTTAATGTTAGATTGAATAATTGCATTAGAATGCTCTAAAATACCAAGAATAGCATAATTTTTGGTGAAAGTTTTCCCAAAAAACACGACATCCACTAAATTCCTATTCACCATGATGTCAAAAGGCATAATGGAAGAAGAAGCAATACAGTATTTAATAGACCCCAACATTAGCGCATATTTATCTGAGGATAAGAGGAGGTGTCATGGAAAAATTCCACCCACAACAACATCCCCATGCCATAAATTATAGTTCTGCACTGCAAGGAGCAATTTGTTATTATGAACAAAATTAGGAAGAAGAATCCAATTTGCTAAGTGAAAAAGAAGAGACCATGTTTGTGAAAGATCAAGGAAAATAGAACAAAAGACATAGACTATTTGAGAAGGGAAGATAATCCATTTAAAGTGTGGAGACAGGATGGCTTCCCCAATCAAGCCACGAATGCACCTTCTACATTTTGGACAGTGAACTATAAACATTGACTCGAGGAATTAATCAAAGATTTTAGACTCAAATGGAAACTCCAAGTCATCTGATAGCAGATATACTCTCAAATTAAGAGGCTTGAATTCATCCGAATAGCGAGAAGGAGTCATATGAGAAGCCATTCGGACAAAGAAAAGTATGACTGAAGACATAGGGAGAGTTAGCATATCATAAATACTTATCATACAATGACCCAAATGAAAGAGCTTCAAGACATTATAAATAAGCAAGCAAAATTCTCTCTGGACGGAAATAAGCATGCGAAGTATAAAATCACCCTGCGGGATTGAAGATAACAATTGTCCTTTAAAACTGTCTTCATGAACCATAATAAATGCCAAAATGATGTTTAAACAATCCTGCCAAATTGAAGATATAACACTAATGGAAGATCCATATCATAGGTGACATCATGCTTTCATAATGTATTAAACGAAGGGTTAAGAACGAAAGGAGAGGAAAAATTAAAAAAGAATACAGCTTAATTACAATCTTAACCCAAATCTCCAAATCATGTAAATAAAGTGTGAAATTAAATTACATCGAAGATGGAATAATAGACTCAGAGTTAATAATTTTAAATATAGATGGATGGGTTTGAGGAGAAACTGAAGTGGAAGGAAAAAGTAAAGTGTATCCTTCCAAACCAAATTTAGACAAAGCATCTGCTAAATTATTCCCTTCTCTAAAAATATGAGATATATAGCACTCAGAGAAGGAGTCTAACAAGGACCAAATTTTCTCTAAAACATACAAAATCTTCTGAGAGAGCATGTCTGGAAATACAAGCATTAATAATTATGGATGAGTCTCCTTCAATATGGAGAAAATTATATTTAATCCTTTTTGCAGCAGAAAGACCAAACAACAAAGCCAAAGCCTCTGCCAAGTTGTTTGTCCCCAGAGGAATGGGACAGGCCTGAAAACATAGAATAAATCTAAAGGAGTCTCGAAGAGCGAAACCAATACCTGAATTTCCTTGATTACCTTTAGATGCCCCATCAAAATTAAGCTTAATAAAATCCCGTTGGGGAAGGGTCCACATGATTTGGGATCTCACAAAAGATATATCCTTAGGACACAAGGGAAAGGGGAGAGATGGAAACATTAATCCCTTAAAAATTTTAGCCACAAAGTTATCCCATGAAGAGAATATTCAACCACCCATGAATTTGCAAGAATAAGCATTAACTACTTCTATAATAGATCTTTCTAAAGAGGAAAGAATAAATTCAAAAGATGAGGACTGATTACGGAAAATCCTTTTATTTCTTTCCCACCATAATGACCATAAGACCAATGATGGAATAACAATCCAAATACATGAAACCATTGATTTATGATACAAAATAGGCCAAGACTGAAAGAGATCCCACAAGTTTAATGGGAAAGGCATGGGAAAATTTAGTTTATGCAACACAAATTACCAACATAATTGAGCCAATGGACAATTTAGGAAGAGATGATCAATAGATTCTAACTCTTGATTACAAATGACACATTGAAAGGGGCTGCAATATTGAGAGTAGATAATCTATCACTAGTCAGAACTCTTCTCTTCAAGACTAACCAAGAAAAATAGACCGCTTTGGGTAAGACAGTAGAATGCCAACAAAAGAAGAAAGGTCTATGTTTCATAGCATTACTTTGTAATGATTGTAATAGCTCATAACCTTGTTTGACAGAGTATGAGCCATTTTCTGATGGAGAGCAAAAAATATGATCCAAGGACCTAGATAAGAATACTACCCTTTCTGATAGCAGTTTATTTGCATTGAAAGCCTTCTGATTATCAAATGGGAGATCATGAAAATGCTTCCAAATAACAAGTCCAGAATGGATGTGAACTGCAGAGACATAGTCAATTAAAGAAGGACCCCAATTAGATGTGGCAATTTCTCAAACATCATTAAAAAGATCCAAAGATACTAAAGGAGGACATCCATTCCATGAATCAAGCCAAAATCTAACAGATTCACCATTATGAACTTCCCATGAAACTTGCGAGGTGATGATATGCCTAGACTTCATCATAAAATTTCAAATGGCAGACCCCTTTGGAGGATCCATAACAGAGATAATTCTAATCAGGTCTAAATTTTCTAGGTATTTTTGTTGCATCAACTGACACCACTTAATGTGAGGATTAGTATACATCTTCCACACCAATTTACCACCAAAGGATAAATTCCTGTTAGAAAGATCATGAAGACCAACCCCACCGGTAGAGTGAGTTAAAGACATATCAGATAAAGAAACAAGAGGAATCTTCTTCTGCCCTGTCATATTAGAAGTCCAAAGAAAACCTCTAATAAGGCTTTCAATTTGAGTGAGAGCTGATTTAGGAGCTTGCAAGACTAAAAAATAATAATTTGGGATAGCTGATAATACTGATTTAACAAGCAAGATCCTACCTGAAAGGGACAATCATCTAGCTTTCCAGGCAAGGATACAGGCTTTGATGCGATTAATAACTCCCTGCCAGTAAGAAGACTTATTCTGGCCCATAAAAAAGGGGATGCAAAGGTATGTTGAAGGAAGCTCATCATGGGAGAAGCCTAAGATATTAACAATCTTATATGACATCTTAGCATCCATATTAAAGGTATAGACTTTTGAATTTTGAGAATTAACTTTCTAGCTTGAAACATGAGAATAAACATCAAGCACCTTCTTAACTTGCTTTGCTTCAGAAATGGAAGCTGACCCAAAAAGTAATGTGTCATCAGCAAAAAGGGAATGAGTAAAAAAAATAGATGTATTTTGAATCTTAATCCCCAACCATGAATTAGCAACATGACAATTATTAATAAAATGACTAAGAGCTTCAGCCATTAAGATGAAAAGACAAGGCAAAAGGGGATCTCCTTGCCTTACACCTTGTGAAGATGGGAAGTAGCTAGCAGGAACCCCATTAATTATAATAGAGAAGTGAGCACCAAAAATACATGCTTGGACCCATTTACACCATTTTTTAGAAAACCCAAACTTAAGAAGAACCTGAATAAGAAAGGACCAGTTCAATTTGTCATAAGATTTCATCATGTCTAGCTTAACAATGAAAGAAGGGATGGAAAACTCATGTATAGATTGAAGAGTTTCGTGAGCCAAAATGGCCCCATCAGTAGTTTCCTGACCCAGGACAAAACCCCCTTTCTTAGGAGAAATAATCTTGGGAATTAAGTGTTGTAACCTTAAATAGATTGCTTTCGTAATAATTTTGTAAAAGATATTACATAATGAGATGGATCTGAATTCTGCAAAAGATTGTGGGTCATCACTTTTAGGAATTAGAACAATGTTTGTAGCATTAAAATTTTTTAACATAACTAAATTTTTCCTAGATTCTTCAAGAATAGCTAAAAGATCATGACAAATAACATCCCAAGTTTTTTGAAAGAAGAGAGTCGTAAACCCATCAGGCCGTGGAGCCTTATCTGGAGAAAGAGAAAAAACAACCATCCTAACTTCAAGTAATGTAAAGGGGGCCATTAGAGATAAATTATCACTAGGATCAATCAAAGTAGGAATAACATTAAGAACATAATAAACTTTATCCTGATCAATAGGATGAGAAGAAGAGGGAGAAAGAAGACTTGAAAAAAACCTAACACCTTCCTCATGAATGCCTTTTTCATCAAAAAATAAGTTCCCCATATCATCCTTAATAGAAAAAATGGACCGGGCTGCCTTCCTCTGTTTAGCTAAGGCATGAAATTTTTTTGTGTTATGATCACCTGCTTACAACCATAACTCCCTAGACTTCTGTCTCTAATACTCTTCCTCCCTTGCATACAATTCAGTCCAAGACTCTTGAAGGTGCTTCTGATTGAGAAAGGATTGGGGATCTAGACCATTAGTAAAAATATGTTGGTTAATGTCAGCTAACTCCTTTTCAAACTTAGCTTTCTCTTTAAAGATGTTTTTAAAAACATTCACATTCCATACTTTAATCAGGTTCTTAATGTAGGAAAGTTTCTTATAAAATTTAAACATCATTGTTCCATCTTCTATTGGAGCTTCCCGCCACCATTGATTAAGAAGAGAATCAAATGAGGGGTGTCTAAACCAGACTGATTCAAACTTAAAATAAGACCTAAAAGAATTGGGTGCTGGATTGGGAGAAAATTCAAATGAAAGTTGAATTGGAAAATGATCAGAATCTAAAAAAGGAATGACTTCAACCGACATAGAGATATAATTTAATTTCCAACTCTGAGAACAAAGAAATCTATCTAATCTGACAGCTATCTGAGAGAAGCCAGATCTACGATTAGTCCAACTAAAGGCACCATTTTGAAGTAAAACATCAAAAAGGGCATCATCCAACACAAAATTATTGAAATCAGTGATTGAAATAATAGGAGGAGAGATTCCCCGTTTCTTGTCATTAGGACCTAAAATGGCATTAAAGTCACCCGTAATGATGAATTGGCAATCAGGATATTGTTGAATTATGGAAGTGAGAGATTTCCATAGATGAAATTTATCCAAAGTAGTGGTAGGACCATAAAAATTTATGAGAAAAAATGATTGATTGAAAAATCGAACACTAACAAATTGCCAATTTGAGCCATGCTGCAATGATTGAATAGAAACTGCAGTGTTTTTCCATAAAATGGCCAATCAACCTGAGGCCCCAACTGTAGATACATAAATAGATTGCCAAGTAGACCACTTACCCACAGTCAACCTAAAAGAATCCAAAGACAACTTAGTCTCTTGTAGAATTATAATATTTGCATGCCCAGATTCAAGTCTAACCTTAATCCTATGCCTTTTGTAAGAGGCATTAATGCCTCTGACATTCCATGAAAGGATCTTCATTGGGGACAAGGAGAACCTTTAGTTCTCCTTGTCGAGCATCTTTTAGATGTGAATGAAATTCCATCCAAAGTAGATTGAAGACCAGCCCAAATTTCCTCGAGAGATTTAGTAGCCTTAGACTTCCTGCCCCTCATTTTAGGTGTTTTGACAGTAGGGATATGGGAAAGTGGTGTCTAAACAATTGAAGACTTATCAGTATCAACCTGAACCAACTTAACATCATTTTTCAAGGTATGTTGTTCAATATGTTGAGATAAGGGAGAAGATTCCCACTTTTTCTTTGACTTAAATTGGTCAATGAAGTCATCAGAACCATCAGTAAAGACATTATCCTCCAAGGGAAAAGAGGGATGAGGGGCCTAAGAAGCCAAAGGGGGAAGCACCTGAAAATCTAATAAATTACCTGACTCAAACAAAGGATCAAGGTGATCAACAAAATTACCACAATAATGACTTCCCTACTACAAATTATCAGTTGGAAAATCAGTCGTTAGGTCATGAGGTTGGGAAGAAACCGTAGATATTACCTCTGTAGACATTATTGCAGCATACTCTTTAGTGATTTTTGTTAAGATTTAAAGGGTTATTTGAGAATATGAAGAAGTTAATTATGGAATCAAGAACTGACAAATTCGGAAGCTTAGGAGCCAAACTAGTTTCTGAGACAATAGCTTGGGAAATATCAATAGATGAGAGAAACACAGTAATAGGTGGAAGATAAATTTTTAGCATTTTTGCAAAAGCTATAATTAGATCAGAAGGGATAATAAGTGATATTGAAGGCTGGTATTGAACAAGAGCTGAGGATATGATAGCCTTAGAATATTTCTCTGGTTTTAAAACATTAATACCTGAAGAAGATTGATTCAAAAGAACTTCCTTAGGAATTTCAACATCAAAACCCAATTTGGCATAGGTATGTGAAAAGTCCTTCTTTTGAGCAGAAGTCATAACAGGAGTCGACTAGTCCAAAGGATTGGAAATCGTAGAACATTTATTAGGAAAGGAAGTGCGATCCATACAAATAATAAGATTGGAACAGTTGGGATCTTTACTTTGATTTGTAAAGTGTCCTAATAAATTTTCATAAGAGGAAACTAGATATGCATCCTGAGCAATAATTTGTTGCCTCAAAGAACCCCATTTAGAATGGAGAATAATAAAATTAGGGAAAGGCTTCAGGATATCTAAAAGAAGACAGACCTTAATAGTTTGATGCAGTTCCTCATGAGGGGTCAAATCATGACGGATGAATTTACCAATCTTAATGGAAATAACTTCAATGATGTCTAAATCTCTATATTCCAAAGGCAAAGAAGGTAATTCCACCCAAAATGGCATTAATGAACATACATAATCATTCAATTTGAATTTTGGAGTCCACTTTTTTAAACAAATACCAGTACCATTGTAGAACCAATAATTAAGACGCAAAGCATTATTACGAGCAACTGATGAATCAAAAATTGCAACAAAGAAGTTTGAAGCATGATCCAAATAAAACAAATCCTGAAGCCCTAACTAGTTGTTAAAAGCCCAAGAACAAAAAATATAAATAGGTAGAAAAGACCAGATCCTACCTATAATTGCGTTTTCACTCATATACAATACCTACGATTCCAGAATGCCATCCTTGAAGTGAATAATAGGGTCTAACTTTTCTAAAGAAATTTTCCCCGAACCATCCATTTTCAGAGATTTGGGGTTTTCCTGATGATTATTAAATCCCCGATTGGCCTGAACAGGGATGCTATTCGGCATAGACAAAAATGAGGGTTGCGAAGAATGAACATGAGGGTTTTGAAGGGGGATATTATTCGACAAAGTGACAAATTTTGGAGCCTGAATAGGTAGGGAATTTGGCCAGGAAACAAAGGATGGAAGATTTGGGGGAAAATCTCCAATCAGAGAGCCATCAGAAGCACAAATAGGAGTCAGAATAAGAGGACCAGAACAAATATCAAAATAAGGGTGCAACCTAGGATGATGATTAGTAGCCAAAGATTTTGAGAGGGGTGGGAAATGCTTGAAATAATTAATTTCCCAATTAAATCCTTGATATCGACCTTCAGAAATGCCAAAATGCCGAGCCCTAGGCCGAAACCCAAATCCCCCAAACAAGGCAGAAAATTGGGCATGTTTGCCCTACCTCCAACCATGAGCTCTTTAAGACTGATGATTAACCATGTTCTGAAATCCTTTCGCATGATGTACTTTACCCATTGATCCATGCATTTCCATCACTCCATGAGGCCGAAGTGCATTCACTCCATTAGCCTGCTCTGCCCTTGCTATTTTTGCTCGCTCCATTATTTTTCACTTCTCTCTGTGTGCTATTAATATTTATATTAAAAATTAATTTGGAATTGCTACAATTACAAGATATGTATGTAATTATTATTTTAGAGGTACAACAATGTCATTGTTATACAAAAATGATTTTTTTATATTGTAAATCATTATTTTGGCATGGTTTCCTTGTTATCAAAGTGACCACTGTCTTTGTTGAATTTATCTCTGATCACACTATCTTTTAAAACACCACTGAACATATTCTTATCATTGTGATAGTCTTATTGATCGTCTATGACTGATAATCATTGGTGCAAAGTGCACACAACAAGAAGTGTACTAATGACCTACCCTCCTTTATCTTTAATGTCATTCACCAATTCAACACAATCGAATCATTACACTCTTGATCTATGCTGACTGTCTACTTCTCACTCAACCTCTCAAAATGCAAGGTGATCCCAACATGGGACAACAACTTCAAACTCACAAGCCAATAGATTATACTGTCCCACAAATCCACCAATGGTAAATATCTTGGATCAAAAACAAACTTTAATAAGGGTTACAAACTTCCTAAAAACTCTTAAGACTCTATCTTCTAGAAATAACTGGCCTCTACAGTCTTCCAAACATGCAATTCTCAAATTTTGTCCTAATTCCTATAACAACTGCAATAGTGATCTTTACTTCAATCGAAGTAAATAACATGGAACCAAAATATCCTAGTATGGTTCTTAAGATACTCTATTAATACCTCTTCCAAATCCAAACAATTAAGCTTTACAAAGTCTGCAAACAACCATATAACTAAGAATTTACTCCTCCTCTGCCAGGATGCAAAAAAAGGTTCTTTTGTTCATTTTAAGCACTGAATATGGGATCAACACTAATTGGTTAGTGTTTTGGATCCTTCTAACATCACACTTTCAAACCCCAAAGAAACTTAAAAACATTCCACAATCCATGATTTTCAAAGTAGCATCAAATCCATGATGCCCTATCACAAGAGTTATGGATTTCCTAGATCCACTTGTCCTCTACACTTTAGAATATCCATGATATTCAAGGTAGCATCAAATCCATGATTCCCTATCACAAGATTTGTGGATCTCCTAGATCCACTTGTCCTATAGTCTTTATAATATCTATTATATTCAAGGTAGCATCAAATCCATGATGCCCTATCACAAGAGTTGTGTATTTCCTAGATCCACTTGTCCTCTAGAGTTTAGAATATCCATGATATTCAAGGTAGCATTAGATCCATGATCCCCTAAGCACTAAATATGGGATCAACACTAATTGGAAAGTGTTTTTGATCCTTCTAACATCACACTTTCAAACCCCAAAGAAACTTAAAAACATTCCACATTCCATGATTTTCAAGGTAGCATCAAATCCATGATGCCCTATGACAAGAGTTGTGGATTTCCTAGATCCACTTGTCCTATAGAATTTAGAATATCCATGATATTCAAGGTAGCATCAAATCCATGATGCCCTATCACAATATTTCTAGATCTCCTAGATCCACTTGTCCTCTAGTATTTATAATATCCATGATATTCAGGGTAGCATCAAATCCATGATGCCCTATCACAAGAGTTGTGGATTTCCTAGATCTACTTGTCCTCTAGACTTTAGAATATCCATAGTATTCAAGGTAGCATTAGATCCATGATCCATTATCACAAGATTTGTGGATTTTATAGATCCACTTGTCCTCTGTACTTTAGAATATCGATGATATTCAAGGTAGCATCAAATCCATGATGCCCTATCACAAAGGTTGTGCATTTCCTTGATCCACTTGTCCTCTCTCTAGACTTTAGAATATCCATGATAATCAAGGTAGCATCAAATCCATGAAGCCAATAGAATTGGTCTACAGACATTCATGATGTCCACCAAATAGTTATAGTAATGGTCTCCAACATCAAATCCATGATGTCCACCAAGTACTCAATAATGGATCCCTGATCCATGAGAAGAATATCAAGTCCATGATATTCTTTTAAAGAAAGAAATCTTAGGCATAAGAAAAAGAATAATAAAAATTAAATCTTATAAGAATGTTATATCTTATCCTCCTAAGAATGAATCCATATATAAATAGCCAATGTACATATCCAAATGTGGTTCTCTCATAGAACAAGTACAATTCAACCATGAATAGAAAGTGTATACAAAAAGTAAACCAGTATAATACAAATGTGTTCACACATTGAACCACATATAGTTTCAGATATATAAAAGAAAGTATGATCCATACATACATGCCAAGGTATACCATAAGCCAATAAATTATGCTTCATACATACATAACAAAGTATACCAAAAAAGTCATAACCAAATGCAGTAACCAGGCATGCATAAGGTATGCCAGCATAACATATGTCATATGTTGTAAGGGGCACATTTTTTTAATGGTTTTAGTGTTTGTGGCTTCACTAATGTATGTGACTATGACATATGAAAAGAATGGTTTATATTAGTATATTTTGATTGGTTTTTGATTTTCTTTATTTTACATGTACAAATGAGCATTCCCAATTTTCTTTAATTTTCCCAAAGATGTGACATGGGTTTAGGTTTGTATTTTTTGATTTACTCACAGCTTAACCACAATAGATATCAAATATTTTAGATTTAGGGATGACCATCTAAGTGGCCTATTTATTTAGGTATAATTGAAAGACAAGACATGACCCACATTGCTAACGGGTGTTGTTTCGTAGACCCTCAATCAACAGCTTACACACATAGTATATACAACCTATACAACCTTCACCTGTATATAAGAGTTGATTAGAGAAGGTATATGCACAGTTGATGACCATGTAGATTTGCCTAAGCACTACTAGGAGTTTACCTGACAACAAATGTACTATTGTGATAATCATCACAATTCCCTATGTTGCCAAGTCATGTTCCCAGTAATGCTTGGTCAAATCTACATTTTTTTCACCTATGCATATACCTTCTCTAATAAACTCTTATATGTACATGTGAAGGATTTTTCACAAGGACTCTTCCACACACTTCTAGATCCTCCCAAGGGATTGTTCACCACCACATAGATCCTAATAACCAAGTTCCCTCATAATAACCAATGTCTTACCTCCCATCTTCATACAAATCAATTTGTGCATGATTCACCATCCCCTGACCATACTAAAGTGGGTTCTACCACAAAATCACCCCCTCTAGTGGATAGATATTCTGCTGCAATAACCATGCAATATCCATAGTTGTATTTTGGTTAACTCCAAAATTTATGATTCTCTTTTATTTTTTTGACATTTGGCATGCATGTTGGCATGGTTCATGAGAATTATATGTGAGATATTTACGACCATTTATCTTGAAGCATTAAACAAGACTTGATCAAGTTACAGGTGGAACGTGCACTGAAATAGTAAGTATTTTAGAATAACAAAATAAGTAATCTAACATGTCTACCTTCTCTGAAAGGTGAACATTTGAATCTTTATTTAGAGAGTGAAGTGGGAAATGCGCAATGGAAAAAGGTTTCTAGTCCTTGTAAGAATCATAATTAACTTGGTAGAAGGTAATTTATATGATCTAGATTTTTTATATATCTGTTATATGTCATTTTAGCTAGAAATACTACAATTGTCTTTTGGCTTTTTTTTTTGGCTTGTTCCATCCTCTGTATGCGTCTTTTAGTTAAATATTTGTATGAACCTCGTTAAGCTTAAATTTCAATTTATCCTCTAGCTCAAGAAACTAAAATTTTGAAGTTGTGACCCAAATCATGTGATTGTTATTCAGACACACTATGTGATCTGTAATGGTTCAATAGTCAGTACCCCTAGGAGTAATTCACATGAAAATGACAAAGCGACTACTAATGTGCTCAGTTTTGAGTTATAAATGCTTTAAAATGAAAGGCTAAAAATATATTACAACTTTCCTCATGGGATTAAGATAATACCACATAAATGATGATCAATTTTTTCTTCTTCTTCTACTACATATGGAGACAAAACCAAAGCACATGGTGCAGATGGATCTTTTTTTATTATATTTTCATATGGAGAGATATTAAATGCAATTAACTATGTTTCTCCCTGGGCTTTCCTTGAGAAGGAAGTGCAAGTGAATTTTTGACCCCTTAAAACATGCATCTGTATATTTATATTTGAGAAAATGCAGTTGGCGGTTATAAAGATTTCACAACCTTTGCTAACATCTTCACTACCTGTGGGAAAATGGGAACTTTGGAAAAGGGTATGGACATCCTTAAAATCATTCTTGAGATAGAGGAATTTTTTCTAACATTGTAGTTGTGATTTCCCTAATTGACATGAATGCATATAGTGTAATACCCACCCCTAGGTTGCTTTCAATTTTTAGTGTCATACTCTTTTAGGCTATTGTTTCAGTGGATTATACCAGATTATTTTGGGCTATGTTGATATACTCTCTTAGTTAGCTGATTATGTATGTATTTATGATTCTCTATCATGTGTTAGAAATAGATGAGTTTTCATGATGATCATTTCTTATGCATTATATTAGATGTTTATGAGTACTTACCCCATACTTGCATGTGTATGGTTAGGTTACATGTTTATTTATCTATGGCATGTTTGGTGTGGCAGAGGATGAAGATGTAGTTACTTGCATTTGCGATATCCACATGTTTGACTGATCCCTATCATTGTTTTCTATGATATATTTTGGATGTACATGTGTGATCTTGTTGTGATAGATTTGTAGGTACAGAGCATCATCTTCTCTGAATTGGTAGGAGTGAGCGAGCCCATAATACAACTCAAATGGTAAAGAGGGGAGTTGGCAATCAGACCTAAAACCCTAACCTAAACCTAATTTTTCCTAGGATTGGACAAGAATAAGTCTGTCTACCCTACCCAAATTCGTCTGAGGGATGTGAATTCAGGATTACCTCCTAGCGGTTATGTTTGTGTTGTTTTTCAGTGTCTTCTGTTTGAGTGTCACTATTTTCTTGTTAGAATTTAATTAATTATCAATTAATTATATTCATGTTCATGTGTGTGTTGAAATTATCCAAATATTAGATGTAGGGTGTTTAATTAATATGATTAATTAAATATCTATGTTTAATTATTTAAATAAGTTAAAATGCAATTTTAGAATATTAATTTTAAATTGAGTATTTATTTTCAACTTTGAATTAGTGAATGTAAATTGAATTTTTAATTTATTTTAAAATGGATTAAAGCTTTTGATTTTGTGAGTATATTTAATATATTTAAATAAAGGAATAATCATGCTTTTGTGGAAAAGTATTTTTTTTCTTCCTTTTTTCTGAAAATAAATTTAAATGAAATTCTAATTAAAAATGTTTTTTTAATTTTTAGGAATTCTTTTTTCTCTCGAAAATTGAAAAAAGGAAAGTTGTGTGCTTTCTCTGTTTTATTGTAAAATTAAGGTTTGAGGCTTTATGAAGCAATTTTCATTCATTTTAGAGTTACACAGACAGGTTTTGAAAAGTGGGGACTCTAGAAATTTTTGTGGTCATTTTCTTGGTTAAAAAGGTTTTGTTTGAAGTTTGGTATTCGAATCTGGGAGACGTCGTTGCAGGTGGCCTCCTTTCTTGCCCAATTTGGAGGTCATTGAGGTTATCAACTTCAGAATTCTTCTGTACAATCTCCAACATCCTTGAGGTAGGGTTTTGAAAACCCACTTGTTTTGTTCTTGTTCAAAAAGTAATATCTGCATGTATGAACAAAGATCATGTTGAATAGATTAGTATTGATTGTTTTTCGTATAATAGGATTTAAGTATGTTCTAAAACTTTTAGAAAAAGAATAAACTACGTCTTTCATTGAAACTAAACCCTAGAAAACTGGAATCATTTGCATAGGCTTAGTGAATTGATAGTTTTCTCTTTGTTGTGCTTGTTGGTTTTCTGTTATAAAAAAAATATAGAATTAAAGAAAATTAAGCCAGTAAAAAAAATTAGTTAATTATGTGTTATAATTTTTCATGTATTTCTCTTTTAAAAAAAAATCAAATTAAAACAAAATAAAACAAAGAAAAATAAAAAAATGAAATACAAAAAAAAAATTTTAACCCAAAAAATTTTAAATGATAAAGTTTTTTATTGTGAGGGGCGGTGGGGACCACCCACCCCCCATGGGCTGCCAAGGCAGATCGCTGTGCCACCCTTGGGTTGGGGTGGGGTCTACGGGACCTCCCAATATTATTCACTTTTTTTTATTGTTAATGTTTTAAAATTTAAATTATTATTAATTTAGTAAATTTTATTAGTTAGTTTAAATTTTAATTTATAATTAATTTAAGTTATTAAATTTTGTCATTTAGGGTTAATTCATTTTTGCATTTAATTTAAAAGATTAATTTTATTTTTTGAGGTTGTTTTAATATTTGTAAATTATTGATTTGCACATTTAATTTGATCTAAACTTTTATTATTATAATACTTTATTAATATTAATTATTCAACACTTAATAATTAATTTATTTGTGTTAATAGTTAATAATTAATCATAGTATTAAATGTGTTAATTATCGTGGCTTCTTTTGGATTTAATTTTAAATAGGATTTTCTTATTGATTATCTCTAGAGGATTATATTATTTGAAATTTTTTGTTTGGGGAATACCTAATTAGCAATATAGCACCTGTTGTATAGTACCATTGAATTTGAATATGGACATAATCTAGAGGATAAGTTCTGGAATTCATCATTGAGTTAATTTTTTAATTGCTCATGTTATTTACATTTGCGTTAAGATATTATTATGGACTATTTGTTTGGCGTGAGTGTTAACTACATGTTTATGAGCTCATTTTCTTTATGTTTCAGGTTCGGGATTATTTTTCCTTACAAAATTCCACAGGCTTCGGGGAAGTATTTTCCGTGTTGCATCCAGATTATGGTTTCGATTTGATCCTTTGAAACCCAATCCTTAACCTGGTTAAGTTGTTGTGTTATGTGTACTCTGAGTTGTGCTTATATGTGATCATTCCTGACATTCAGAGGAACTGGATTTTGGGATTTTATGTTGTTACCACTTCCGGATCATTATGTGTGTTTAGTGAACCTAGGGTAGGTTATCTAGAGGTGTAGTAGTTGATGGCTTGTAATATTTTGTCGGGGCCCACAAGTAGCTGCCAAGATCGGTTATTGCAAGTTTCTTAATCTAGTGATAACATTAAACACATTGAGAGACTTAAAATGAAATAATAAGATAAGGATCTCCCACATGCTTGAGTGCTTGTATAGGCTAAGATGGAGTGGGAGAAGATGCTTGCCACCTTGCGAGGTGTGTGTCTAGCATAGTTAATGAATTTGTCTATAAAAGAAGTCATTGATACCATATATGGTCACTTAAGTGTAGGAGTCTTGAGAGACTGCTAGGACAAAACTTAAGGGTTAGACGTATATGATGACACCTTCGTATACATAGTCTAGGTTTCCTACATGTGTCAGTTGCCTCTAGTTTAGTGAGTCATACCTCATAGCTTTATTTATACACTTTGAGTTAGCAATCTTTCAGGATCCCCTTGCTTATATGATCCTTTATCTTTGGTTTGATATCCGAGTGGGGTCTTCTTGTTATCTCCTCAGCACGATGGGGTGAACTCTTACAGTTCCACATAGACGGGTGGCAGCGATTGCTTACCATTTGAGCTTCCATGTTCATGTGTCAGTGGTGGATGTACCTTGGTTCTATTGTTCTTATCTTAGTCTGATGGAGGTTTTGACCTTATCATTTCTATAGTGTACATTTATTTATCGTATCTCTTTTGATACTTGACTTTGGATAACTATAATCTTATTGTTGTAAATAATTACCACATACCCTGTGACATGTGCAGAGGATGTAGGTTTGATGTATACCTGAGGGTGTTAGTTGTAATCTTGTAATTATATCTTTGATCTAGTTTTGCAATCTATTTTTATCGATGAGTAATCTTTTGTTGTGGTTATCTCATTGAGTTTAGTCTTACATAATTCTATGTCATGGAACCCTTGAGTTTGTAATCTATGCTTGTATGTGTTCATGTGAGTAAATGGTAATTACTTCCGCTTTGTTGTATGTTCATCTTTTTAAACTTAAAAAAAATATTTTGCAAACATAGTATCATGTTTACGTTAATTCCTCTTGGGTTCCCTGGCGGGGTGTTAAATCTGGTATCAGAGCCCATGTTTCTACACTGGAAACTTTGGGTAATGTATGCTCATTAGGTGTCTTATAGTATAAACATTGAAACCAAACATAGACATAAAACCATGTTCTTGTTCAAACCATTGCTTCGTTAATCTTTCTTATCTTTATCTTTTCCTTTGAGTTGTGTTGTCATTGTTGTGTGATTTCTGGTTATTTAAGGAATCATGCCTATTGAGACTAGAGCTACTAGGGGCCATGGTAGAGGCCGAGTGGGTGGTCATGGGAGGGGTAGACATCATAACCATTCCATGAGTGTCAGAAAAGAGAATTCTCAGCAGTAGGACAAAGACGAGCATAGAGATGAACAACATGTTGAGTCTGAAGAGCGAGACATGAGGCAGTTGCTACTAGAGATCCTGATGCAGGAGCATCCTGGGTGTAAGGGCAATCTTGCATCACCCAAAAATATTTCTGTTTTCTTTTCAATAAGGGCTACCTTGTGCAGAACTGCTATTTATGGAAACTTGCTATTTTTAGTAAGTTGGTCATACGATCTCAGAATGTTCTGATTTTGCATGTGGAGGCTCATCTCAGTCATATCAGCCTGCCAGTAAATTTTCATGGCTAGATCAGGTCTAGTTTTGAAGATATTGAAAATTTTCGGTATTGAAAAAAGGGTATAGAAACTTCGAGCTCAGTTTTGAAGGCTTTAGAGGCCCCGGATGAGGTTGAAACTTGGGCTGAATGAAGCTTGCCTTAATCAAGCGTTGTAGAGCGCTTTGTGGCATTTCTGAAATGGGGTTTTAATAGTCAATCGGGTCAAATGGTGATGACTTATGGTCTCCAGAAGTTGGGACACCTAAAATAGCAGAAAATAATTTTCTTTCAAAATTTTGGTTCGGGTTTCAAAAGTTATTTTGAGCCGACTTTGATGTACTAAATTGAAAAATAAAATAATTCTAAGTTTGGTCGGCCCTAAGGGCTAAATTTCTGGAACCTTCTCAGGCGGTGGAAATTGCCTAT
>MU223387.1:2271549-2309803 GCA_018584345.1 Thuja plicata
TACTAACATTGACAGGTTATTGAATCTTGATAAGAATGAATAACCAATACATAACGATTATAGTCAACTCGAAGAGGTAATTACTCCTTATCCTTTTATTTAATTTTCTTATTAATATTCATCAGCCCTGTGATTTTAGATTTAAAAAATGTGTTTTTTCGATATTAGTTGATCCCTGGATGTGGAGGTTTGTTTGTCTGATTTTTAGGTAGGACTAACCAAGAAAGGCTCAAGTCCTAATCATGACAAAGAAGGAAGATCATAGATTTTGTCTTAACAGCATGACTGGCTTAATCATTGTTTAATAATCAATGTATAACCTTTAGATATTGATTTTTAAAAAGTCATATCTCCATAAGTATTGAGCCGTAGGTATGCCTACGGAAACTATGTATTTAACAAATCTCGTCTTTGTACGAGTCATTGGTATGCCCACGTTATTTTTGTATATGGAGAGGACCTTTGGTCCCAGGCAAGGCTGGAGGTTTTCTCAACCCCGCTCTTTCCTACCAGCGCCTGTAGCGAGCGGGGTCACACTGTAAAACAATTATTTATATTAATAAAAAACTCTTCAGGGCTTCGGCCTTTTACCAATAAAAAAAAACAAAAAAAAACAAAAAACAAAATATTAATTATTCAACACTTAATAATTAACTTATTTGTGTTAATAGTTAATAATTAATAATAGTATTAAATGTGTTAATTATCGTGGCTTCTTCTGGATTTAATTTTAAATAGGATTTTCTTATTGATTATCTCTAGAGGATTATATTATTTGAAATGTTTTATTTTGGGAATATCTGAATGGCAATATAGCACCTGTTGTATAGTACCATTTAATTTGAATATGGACATAATATAGAGAATAAGTTCTCAAAGTCATCGTCGAGTTAATTTTTGAATTTCTCATGTTAGTTACATTTACGTCAAGATTTTATTATGGACTATCTATTTGGCGTGAGTGTTAACTACATGTTTATGAGATCATTTTCTTTATGTTTCGGGTTCTAGATTAGTTTGCCTTAGAAAATTCCAGAGGCTTTGGGGAAGTGTTTTCTGTGTTGCATCCTAATTATGGTTTCAATCTGATCCTTTGAAACCCAACCCTTAACCTGGTTGAGTTATTGTTTTATGTGTACTCTGAGTTGTTCTTATATGTGATCATTTCTGATATTGAGAGGAACTAGATTTTGGGATTTTATGTTGTGTACCACTTCTGGATCAGTATGTGTGTTCAATGAACCTAGGGTAGGTTATCTAGACGTGTAGTAGGGGTGGCTTGTAATAATGTGTTGGGGCCCACAAGTGGCTACCAGGATCAGTTATTGCAAGTTTGTTAATCAAGTGATAACATTAAACACATTGAGAGACTTAAAATGAATTAATAAGATCAGGATCTCACACATGCTTGAGCGCTTGTATAAGCTAAGATGGAGTGGGAGAAGATGATTTCCACATTGCAAGGTGTGGGTCTAGAATAGTTAATGACTTCATCTGTACAAGAATTCATTGATACCGTATGTGGTCACTTAAGTGTCGGAGTCTTGAGAGACTGCTAGGACAAAACTTAATGGTTAGACATATATGATGTAACCTTCCTATACACAGTCTAGGTTTCCTATGTGTGTCAGTTTCCTCTGCTTTATTGAGTCATACCTCATATCTTGATTTATACACTTTGAGTTAGCAAGCTTTCAAGATCCCCTTGCTTACATGATCCTTTATCTTTGGTTTGATATTCGAGTGGGGTCTGCTTGTTATCTCCTCAACACGATAGGGTGGAATTTTACAGTTCCACATGGATAGGTGGTAGTGATTCTTTACCATTTGAGATTCCATGTTCATGTGCCAGTGCTAGATGTACCTTGGTTATGTTGTTCTTATCTTACTCTGATGGAGGTTTGGATCTTATCATTTCTATATTGTACATTTATTTATCGTATCACATGTGATACTTGACTTTGGATTACTGTAATCTTATTGTTGTAAATAATTAACACATGCCCTGCAACATGTGCAGAGGATGTAGGTTTGATGTATAGCTGAGGGTATCAATTGTAATCTTGTAATTATATCTTTGATGTAGTTTTGTAATCTATTTTTATCGATGAGTAATATTTTGTTGTGATTATCCCATTGAGTTTAGTCTTACATAATTCTACGTCATGGAACCCTTGAGTTTGTTATCTATTCTTGTATGTGTTCATGTGAGTAAATGGTAATTGCTTCCACTTTGTTGTATGTTCTTGTTTGTAAACATTAAAAAAAATATTCTGCAAACATTGTATCGTGTTTAGGTTAATTCCTCTTGGGTTCCCTGGTGGTGCGTTACATCTGGTATCAGAGCCCATGTTTCTACATTGGGAACTCTGGGTAATGTACGCTCATTAGGTGTCTTATAGTATAAACATTGAAACCAAACATAGACATAAAACATTGTTCTTGTTCAAACCATTGCTTCGTGAATCTTTCTTATCTTTTCCTTTTCCTTTGAGTTGTGTTGTGATTGTTAAAAGTTGTTTACAAAATAAGCATGAATATGATTTTTAAAGATATCTTTTCCTAAGGCATTTGAATAGATAAAGCATAATTTTTAACCTCTATACATCATGGAGTGCATATTTATCATCTTATTAATCCTTGAGATACTAAATAAATCCATATCCTTCTAATTATAATGTGACCCACAATGCACCTATAATCTATGGTTGATGTGTCTAAATATTTGACATCCTTTTCAGATAACAATCTATGGTTGAGTCTGATTCTACAATTCATGTTTAGTTAGATGAAAAAAATGTAACTTATTTACTTTTCTTGTCTTATGATAAATAAATTTTGGTGTGTTCTTTTGACTCTTGATGTTACAAATTACATTGTGTTGATTCTTATAAAGTTTTGACATAATCAAGCTGAAATTTATGAAATCTTAAAGGAATTTTTTTTCTTAAAAG
This sequence comes from Thuja plicata, assembly GCA_018584345.1. Taxonomy (NCBI): domain Eukaryota; kingdom Viridiplantae; phylum Streptophyta; class Pinopsida; order Cupressales; family Cupressaceae; genus Thuja; species Thuja plicata. Next base: position 2,274,504 of record MU223387.1, read on the forward strand.
TGATCAATCATGTTTTTATTTGAAATACAACATTTTTTGTTATTTTTTGGCATGTTTTTATTTATTTATAGTGGTGTTGTTTTCTTTCACCTCTTAATATACATTCAAACCCTTTTCCCCCTTTTTCCTATTCATTAAGGAGAAGAAAATACAACTACAATTTGAAGGGTTTAGGTGTACATGTGTTGCATTTGTACTGTTACTGTTCAGTAATAGACCTTGAAGTTGATTTATGTGCCAACAAAAAGGGTATTTCATGTTTCTTCTTAGTCATAGACATCTCGATAAGGTAATCATTTTTTTTTCAATTTTTTAAAGAAATTTTATGAATGATATGAGAATATTTAGAGGATTCAGCGAATTTTATAATGGAAGGAAGTGAAAAGATAGTTTAGGTTTTTCTCCAATAGAACTTATGCTACTATTTCTATTTTGTAATAATTTTTGCTTCCAGGATCAAACAACAGAGCTTGCTATAGAATTTGTACTTAATTTGAAGTACAAGTATAAAATGAAAATTGAGCATCATCTGAACCTTTGAAGTACCATTGCAAACTCAATTTTGGGTAGTTATTTATAATTTTCTATATACTTCAAGAAAGAAACATGTTCCAAACCAATTAGAATTAATCACACTCTTCCATACCTAATACATTAACTCAACCTTGCTTCTTCATTTGTCCTACTACAGTCTCTATATATACTTGCACGCACCCCATTTCTCTTTTCATGTCGCGAACCAAAGAAATTTTTTACTAGAATAAAATAGGCATAAATGATTATTTTATTTCCTTCTTTGATTCTAATTCTCACTAATTTTGTACTTTTTATCTGATTTTGATTTCTTTAATGTTGTCCTTATAATTAGGAATCTTTGGGATAAACATCTCGAATCCTTCGTAATCTTTGGAGTGTTTCTTTTTTTTTGTTGGATGTTGCATTAAACATACCGTGTAGCTAATCTTTATGTGACATACCATATTTTCTTGTGACATGGTACTTCTATTTACAATTGTAAGCTCTTGCACAAATATGACATATACAAGTTTTTGTTTGTAATATCCAGCTTGGAGAATTATAGATTTATTCAGAGGCTCAGAGAAATTAGAGGCATTTCTTTTTAATGTGATTCTCTTCTTTTAGTTCCATGAATGGGTGCATGTCTTCTATATAATTTTCCCAAGACATCCACCTATACAAAAATCAAAAATTTGTGTGGTAGATTATCATATATCTTGTTCAAGAATTCAAAATTTGTGCATATTAACATTTAACATGTTCTAGAGGAATTTTAACACCGGTCTCCATTGTGAAAGCCTTGATATTTGGAAATGAGATCAGGTCTTTTAGCCATAGATTTAGAGAATTTTAACAATGATGACCTCTATGAAGGTTCACTTCTAACTACATCACATCCTTAATGACAACTTAAAAGTTATTGTCCAGATATACTATATGGTATAGGTCCCTGTTTATTGATTGATACCCTAAATTTTCACTAGATAATTGAGACTGCTAAAAGTAGATATTGAAAAACAAAAAAAAATTAAACCCTTCCACTCAAATGTATGAACCTAAAAGTTCTTAATGGTTAAAAGATGTCACAAACCAAGATCCCATTTTAAGGGACTATCTTCTTTCTGAGAGAGCTATTGAAATAATTATGGCATGAAAGACACATTGTAGAGATCAAGTTGGGTTACAAGTAGTTTTCATTACATTAAGGCATATATCTTCCATCAGGCTTGAATCTTGAAACAAACACAATCTTATATGATTATATCATCTTAAGATAAATTTAGTCAAATGATAGCAATAAACAAAATAAAGAATTATGACAGGTCGAAGTAGGTTGAATATGCATTTGAATAGTGGAAATAGGATATTTGGATCATATTTGATGTTTTTTAAAGGTTCACAAAGTTATTTGGTGTCAAAATGTCAAAGTTGATCAAATCTTGCAAACGTTTCTCAAAATTTATGTTCAAATAATTCAAGGTTTTGAAAGGGGTGATTATTTTGGTCGTGAAGATGATAAGAAAAACACAATTTATTAGTTACATGTTTTGTATATAAATGGGTACTACTTTTTTAGGTACATTTAGCTCATTATTTTGTAGTGTAATTTTTCAATTTCATGTATTTTATCCCCTATTTATTAGGTAAATGAGATGAAGGTTGAATGTAAGAGTCTTCTAATGCTGAGTTACCTCTAGATCTCAATTTTTTGATACTCCTATGATGATCTTTCTCAACATGTATTTTATTCTATTATTGTTTTTTGAATAACATATTGGGTGAATTTTAGAGGGTGAGGTTCTTCTCTTGAAAGGGTTTTCCCCACACACCTTATATATAAGCATATTGTAATATTTAATTGTCATATGAGGGGGAAAAATTTTAAGATAATCATGTAATAAATTATAGGGATTAATTCATATGAATAAATATCAAATGAATGCATAAGAGTTTATTAGAGAAGGTACATGCACAGGTGATGAACATGTAGATTGGCCTAAACACTTACGGGAGATTACTCTGCAAAAAATATACTATTGTGAAAATCATAACAAGTCCATATGTTGCTAGGTCTAGCTCCCAAGACTGTTGTGTCAAATCTGGATGTGTGTCACCTTTACATATACCTTCTCTGATCAAATCTTTTGGAGTTTTCTGAAAACAAAAATGTGTACTTCTACAAGACACTCAACACATAATTGAAGCATCAAACTAGAGTTGATCGAGTTTTAGGTGGAATGTGCACTGAAATAGTAAGTAATGTAGAATAATAAAATAAGTAATCTATTGTGTCTACATTTTTTATTTTATGAGATTACATCCATGTTCTATATTCACAGAATGGTTGAAAATTGAAATTTACAATTTGATAAACGTACTAACGGGTGTTGTTCCCTGCACCCTCAATCAACAACTTGCCTCCATTTTTTGTCTCAATTCGCCTCTATTTGTTTTTCCATGCACCCTCAGAAAGCATTAGATAGGCATATTTTTCATTTTAAGATCAAAGATAAAGGACCCCTTTTTATGTGTGTACACACACATAACATATGCAACCTTCATGTTGAATATTTGCCTAAGCACTATTGGGACCTTACCCTACAACAAATGAACTATTGTGAAGATCATAACAAGTCCATTTGTTGCCTGGTCTAGCTCCCAGTAGTGCTTGGTCAAATTTGATGCACTTCTGATATATTTTGTGTATAATATATATGATATTTTATTTTGATTTACAAACTACTATATTATTTGAATATCTTTATTTATTTCCACAACAGGAAAGAGTTTGAGGTGTATGACTACAATAGAACAAGTATTTCAATTTGGTATACTATACTAAAATATCATTTCATAACTAAATTTTCAATTTCTATATATAATTAGGTTATAGATAATCTAAGTGAAGAAGGATCATGTCAAAAAATCTAATCGAAGAACAAAATGGGGATACAATCAATATATTGTGGTCTAACTTCAAAAGAAAAGGTGATGGAAAATGTTATTGTCCCTGCAAAATTTGTAAGGTCTTAAACACTAGAAGATTGCTTATCAAAAAAACTAAGAGAGATTGTAGGGATAATGGTCACATTGAAGGGGGGTTTGATTATCATCAATTGTTAAGTTTTTCATTATATTAATGTAATAATTAATATATATATGAAATACACTTGATGATCAGATCATTATCATTGTTTATTTGTGTTCATCATTTTTATATAGGCCGACCTCCCCAAGGAAATATGTGATATGGACCATGGAGGTGCGAATATAGAGAATATGGTTTTTGAAGTGGAGTATCATGGAAGTGAAAATATTAAAGATGGAGATTATGATCCCATGGAAGATGACGATCATGTGCCAGATAACATATTTGAAGATGATGGTACTAATACATTGATCCATGACACATTTGGTACTGGCGCAACTAATGTTGATGATTAGGATGATGATGATGATTAGGATGACATTGATGTCAGCTATGATAGACCTCTAATTGAGAAGGCAGACATGACCCTTTACAAAGGCTCCCAAAAAACTCTTCTCTTTTTTGTATTGTTGTTGTTGAACTTGAAGGTTATGAATGGTTTATCCAACATAACAATGTCATGTATGCTGAGGTATATCATATATTTCATTATAGTAACTAAAGGGTAAAAAATGTACCATAAATATTATTAATATTAAAAACATATTTTTTTCTATAGATTGATAGGTGAGTTTTTGTTACCAGCATCGAATATTCTCCCTCGCTCATAGTGATAATTATGTGCCACTATGAAAGATATTGGAATGGAGTATCAAGGAATAGATTTCTGTCCCAATGATCATATTATTTATCATAAAGATCGTGAATTTTCAATAGAATTTTATGAATCTCATACGATTATATATTGAATAGATCAAATAACAAAAAAGGTGCCTCACAAGGTTCTTCGTTACATCCCTATTATACCACATTTGCAAAGATTTTTTAGGTGTAGTAGCTTGTCACAATTTATGGATTACCATGCACACAATAGGAGTTGAGATGAAATTATTTGAATTTCTGTGGATGGTTATGCATTTAAGGAGATAGAGGAAAAGTGGCCGCACTTTATCGAAGAATCTTGAAATCTCAAGCTTTCATTGGCAGTGGACATTGTCAAACCATTTGGAGAGATAAGATCTGTTTACTTTTTTTGGCCTAGTTTTTTCATCAACAATAACATTCCTCCATGGATGTCAATAAAGAGGGATCACATTATGTAGGTAATGATTGTTCTAGGTATTTGATCATTTAATAGTTATCTGCATGTAATTATAAATCTTGTAGTAAAATGGTTACAATAATTATGTAATGTTCTTGTTCATTAAACTAGGTAAATACCAAGTTAAAGATATACATGTATATATTGAGCCTCTTATCGACGAGTTGATGGAGTTATGAAATGGTGTCACTATTTATGACATCTCTAGACCAATAAGACACTGACAATTTTAAGTCTATGTAATTCTTGTATGGATAATACATGATGCCCTAGGGCTAACACATTTTTCAGGTATGTTATGGTGAATTCAAGTTGCACATGATAATTCTAAATATAAAATTTAACATATTTAATCCAATTGTAATATTATCTTGTAGGTCTTCAAACAAAGGGAAAATTTGCATGTCCAGTTTGTGGTCCAAAGATGAAATATCCTGATTCAAAAAGTTTAGGAAAGCGGGTGTTTGATGAGTATAGGAACTTTATCCATAGAAATTGTAAGTATCAAAATACCGAAAAAAATCTTTCAAATGGGAAAGAATAGACTAAATCTAGGCCACAAATAATGAAAACTCACCAATGGAAGTTGGAATATAATAGAATTAATCAACCAGGTACTACCGTTTTACTTAATGGTTTATGTTTGGAATTTATATATTTATATTGTGTTTTGTTTTCTGATTATGTAATTGATGATCATGAATGTCGTCAAGGCAATACTACTGAGCACCTTCCAAAGGGACTAAAAATTAATCCCAAAAAATTGAGTAGGTTTCCCTACTATGAGCAGCTGCAAATTGTGCATTTATTTGATACTATGCATATTTGAAAGAATGTAACAGATATATTGTCAAAGCTATTGGATGGAAGGCATGACAAAGAAAAAATTGTCAACATTTGTACTGACATTCATGAATCCAATCATGCAATGAAAAATTTCATTGAATCAAATAGAAATGGAGAATGGATTAATATAAGTTCCCTCCCTTGGTTATTAATAGAGAAGAAAAGTGATGCCATAAAATAAGTCATAAAAAACATTTGATTTCCCACAAGATTTGTTGTGAACAAAAGCAATCTCATATCAAAGAAAAGTGAATTTGGGCCAGGGTTGAAAATGCATGATTGGCATACCTTCATCAAGGTAAGTCATGTTCTTTTGTATTTATAATATATATGTAAAATGCCTGTACTTTTCATTGTATTATGTGATCTAAAAGAATGACAATAACAAAAAAAAAGTGATAAATGATCTTGGAAAATAAATGAGGTAAGTAATGATATTTGTTCAATTTGTCGTATATATTTATTTTATTCACAATTTCTTTTTCTTGTTATGTAATATATTGTAAAGTCTTGTGTTTATATATTTTTGTGTCTTGAATGTCTTGTAGATGGTTGTCATCTAAAGAAATCCATAAAGAATATATAAAATATTAGAAGAGAAGAATTCCTCATCTAATGTCTAAAATGCAAAAGTGTCTACTTTCAAACTTTTTAAATGCACAAGAACACTACCTCATACACCAAGTTGAGGAGATCGAATTGTGTGGACCCGTACACACTCGGTCAATTTGGATGGTTGAGAGGCACTTGAAATTTTTTCAAAGGCTTTGGTTCAACAAAGATAATTTCCTAAGGGTTCTATGGTAGAGGAATATATGATATACCAGTCTATGTTGTACGTTACTGAATATCTACCTAATCTTACATAAAAGATCCATATAGATCACATTTGGGATATCGACACCATTACAAAATTTGAAGGGAAGTACTTGGTGGGGAAAAGTAGATTGAGGAAAGTGAGAGATAATAATTTATAAGATGTTGTTTTAGATGTTAATTAATTCTTAATCTTTAAAATTAATCAATTTTAAGTCATCTATTTATTTTTTGTATAGCTACTCGAGAGTGGGATGAATTACATTTGTATATTGCAAACAATCAAGATTAGATGATGGTATGGATTAAACAATGTCATAATTTAGGTCACATATTAACATGGGAAGCTATGACTTTATTGGTTAAATAAGCTCATCATAACGGAGATCCAAATCTTACGCAAAGGGAAATAGATTTAGCATATACTTTAAGAGATTTCTAGGTATGTATGAACTTGTTAATTACCCGCACATTTATCAACCTCTGATGAAATAATTTATACATGTTTGACATATTTTTGTAGGTCAAACACCATAAGGTTTTATTTTGCAATGGTCATAAATTTTGCATCAAAAAGTTGGATGACACAAAGAAAACTTGTGATTCTAGGATAAGTGCAGTCTTTCAGGTGACTAATATTTCATCTAGAAATGACTTACATCCTCGAGAGTATAAAAATTGATACTATGGCATTTTGGATTATATACTTGAGTGTGACTTTAATTCCTTCAGATTAGTTCTCTTCTTTGTCATATGGTACACTCTATGAATTAATCAAAATGATCCTAACAAAACTGTTATAGACACATGAAAATGGATTTCCAATGATTAATACAAGCTGGTTTGAGCTAGTTGGGGATGAGCCCTATGTTCTTCCAAGCTATTGTGAGCAGGTATTTTACACAGTAGTTCCAAATAAATCAGGTTGGTCATTTGTTAGACATGACCCAACAGGAAGGCTGATAAGGTATAATGCGATGGAAGAAGATGATTTTGAACAACTAGAAGATGATGTAGATGATGATCATGATCGATAGTTTGTCGATGATGTTTCTGATGCAAATTTTCTTGAAGAAGAAGATGACGATGATGATGATGATGATGATGATGATGATGATGATGATGATGATGACAGTAAAAGTGGCGATGATGATGTTGAAAATGGCGATGATCATGGTGATGAGTTGAATGAAGAAGAAGATCAATGACATGAATAAATTGTATAGTTATATGATCACTTCTTAATATATTTAATATTTATTTCTTGATAGAAATGTATAGTTATGTGATCAATGCTTAATATAATTAATTCATTATGTGCCTTTTAATGTTTTTAATTCATATGGGGTGCTTATTGTTTTTAATGTACTTGCTATATATTTTTGAGTATATGTATCATGAATTTTTTAGCTAACATAAGAAAATTGATTTATATCTGTAGGTACCCAAACCCCTTTCACAAGCATCCCACACAATGTCATGGATCGACAAGTATGAGTCAATACACTCTATAGAGGTTAATGTACTTCACAATTTGTAAAATATCTCGCATTACTTGCTATCTCTCTCATTTTATGGAGTGCAGGTAGCAGCAAATACGTATGTGTCAGGTGTGCCTTCCTCGAGCAAAGGAAATATAGGAATGGAAGAAGAAAGTGAGTCATGTAGTATGTCTGAACTAGCAAGATCAACTATAGGTCAAAAGACTAGAAGTAAATTCAATAAATGTATAAAATTTTTCTAGGAATGGGAACACTAAGAGGGGGGGGTGATGTAGTGTTCTATAATTTATTATATTTCAGAAACTTTAAACTTAGCCCAAGAAATAGATTTAATTAATTCAATAATCAAAGCATATAACACATAACACAAGATATGTTTATGGGGAATCCTTGATCAGAGGAAAACCCTAGTGGGAATTAGTACCCACAAATATTGCACTAGTTTTATGAACTTGTTAGAGTTCCTTTTCCCTTTTAGGAGCAATCATTACAATGTTGAGTACAATGACCCTATTAGGAGTCTTTACAAACCTTGTTAAAGGTGGATGGATGACACACTGCTAGAGCTCACTACTCAATAAGAAGAAGGCTACAACCTCTTGATAACAAATACTCACAATATCTGAAAGTTGAACTATTGTTATGACACTGCTTGTCTTATTAGTTCCTTCTGTGTGCTGAAACTCTAATCACTAGTCGAGCTTTATCTCATACTAATTATTATTCTTTTTCTACCATCTTAGTTATGATCATTATCTTTCAACCATTCAACACACTAATACAAAATACATGTTAAGTATATATACATACTTAATAGATGCAACTGAAACTTAAGACTTAGTCGGCCCAAAATCAACATACACAACACTTCCAAGTTAATTGGCTAAAGCGTGTTTACATGAGTGATAATAACATAATTACAAACATATTAAAATAGGTGCATATCCATAACAAAATAAATTAGTATGCGCTAATCAAAATTTGTAGTTGGCTCCATGCTCTATACTGCTGAACTACTTGTGATGCTTAGTTTTCCTGTAACCTCATCATACATACATATCTGATGCTACATGTATAGCCTTAGTATAATTCTGTATCCAAAATCTTATATCTGAAGGCATAGATATAGATGATTTCATTCACACGTGTGCTAGTGCTCTGATCAACGGGTATATCTCTATCCGCACTGTCTTCTATACTTAGTCAAATTTTGATCTCCAAAGTTTATGAACTGACTATCAAAACTTCATATGACATTGTGGCCATAATGACAACACAAAACTAGTCATATAATCTTAGTAAAGTCAACTTGCCAATGATCTCCCCCTTTTTCATTAATGGTAACAAAGGAATGTGGCTAGCTTACTAAACTTTGCCTTCATAAAAAAACTATACTTATACTGATATATCTCCTCATACTATTTTAACTTCATCTATTTACTCTATGATCCTTTATACACTATACTCCCCCTTTGACATTAATGAAAAAGGTGCAAAAAAATGAAAATCTCTAATTACTTACTCAGAGTACACATCTGGATATGCAATCTATAGGTTCTTGACTTCTTGTTGCCAAAACAACTTGAGTACATCAACCGTTTGAAGATGGGCGCATAATGCATAGGTGAGTTTCTTCATCTTTATCAGATTCATGCAGGGGCTTGATCATATGTGACAATAGTTGCATCAATCTTCTTGATATTATCATTCATTACTGCTAAGGAGGGCACAAGTGCATTTCTTAGTTGTATTTGTCTGGTCCTTACCTTGCTAATCTCTATCTTGGCTTTCTCAATTGTATCTATCTGCCCTTGAAAGATGTTGTTACATACATTGATGTCTTGATAAGAGACTTCAACTGATTTTCTTATGGTTTCAATCAAGATTTCTACTTCCTCAATCTTCTTTGTATATTTTGAAGTGAGCTATCCATACAGTTAGCTATCACTTTTCTGCCTTTTTTTGCTAGCTCTTTCAGAATTGCTTGACCGATCTTGAATGAGTTAAGATATAATGAGAAGTTATTTATTAATTCATCCAACCTTTCCTTTTTGTACTTGTCTTTTGCAATTTTAGTAGCTGAGTCTACTAGACTTGTGAAGTTTTCTTTGAATCTTTTCAAGATGCTATCGACATCATCAACTGATTAGATATTTCTCAATTTCTTATTTGTTGGCACTAAGTTTTTCAAAATGTTCACTAACTCAAGAAAGAGAGGATTTCTCATTACTTTTTTTTCTTTTGCTTTCTCCATGGCCAATACACTTATTTTGATCAAATCTTCTTCTCCCCATGCATCTAGGTTTGTTGTGTTAGGGGTCAAACTTGACAACAATGATATTGATGGTTTAATAGATGGAGTGAATATAGAATTTTGACTCGCATCCATACATTTTTTTTTCACTAGCATCTCAATAAAGGTTAGTTCATTAGGTTAATCCTTTCTTTCTTTATTCTGACCTATTGTTTCTTCAGTTGGAACTTGATCTTTTTGCAAAGAAGCTTTATCACTCCATAATGTCTTAGCTTATTTGGTACTTACAAAGGATTCCTCAAAATTATTCAAGTCATTATTTGAGGCTACATGGTAATCTCAACATCATTTATCACAATGGTCTCATCTGAATCTTTGACTATATCAAAAGGTGACAAGACTTTGGGTGTAGAATCCTATGGACCTGTCATGGGTACATTTAGAATCTCTGATTCTTTTTCTTTCTTGGAGGGAACTGAAGCCACTTTAGTTGTAGGTGTCATTGATGGATACATGTGTCTGTCCAAAAACACTTGCTCGAATGATTTTTCAGTCTCTTTTCCAACCAGCTCATACTCTTTATTCATAATGTGAAGAGTTCTTGGCTTTGTTCTTAGATGAGGTTTTACCAGATCTAACAGTATTTCCTTCTCATCATGTGAGAAAACAAGGAGAAGATTATTTATTGTTTCTTCTCTAATCCTCATATCCTCTTCTATGGCTTGTCTTTTTAATAAGTCAAGTATGTTCCCTAATTTTTCTGGAATGACTATCTTAAGTTCTAAAACTGACCTTTTGAACTTGATCATATGTGAGATAATCATAGAATGTATCTATGATTTATCAATGTCTTGATATTTATCATAGACTTTTGCAATTGAATCTAATCGTCCTTCATTAATGATTTTTTTTCTCAAGATTTGAATACTATGTATTAATCCTACCTCAGGAGGACCTTCAGTATTCTTTACTTTTCTTTGATTGTTCCTTGAGCATGGGTGGCTTGTGGGGACTTGCTTCCTTCTTCTAGTGAGATTGCTTGGCACAAAAGGCAGAGAGGATTCTAGGTCAATAGTAGTAGAGGGTGCATAGATGCTCTCACCAAACTTATTCTTTTTCTTCTAGTGGATATCATCAGTTTTTTCAATTTTGACTTATGCAGCTGTTTTCTTAAGTTCTCTAGCAATTTTAGCTTCCCTAGCCTTATCTAGCTCTTCTTGGGTGACTCCATGAACTTTCAGAATGTTAGAGGTAATCCTTGATGCTTTCCTTTTTTTTTTTTGCTGTATAGGATAGAATCAACTTGATTTGTATTTTCTATATATGTGCCCCATCTAGGCTCATTTGGATCTTTAGGCATAGATAGAAGGACTTTTGCATATCCTTCCAGAATATATTATTCTATTTCATAACCAAGGGGTTGAATCCATTTGGTTCTTGGCTCAACTTTTTCCATGCATGTACAATCTATTTCTACCATAAAGCACATGGTGTCCTTGTATTTGTCAACTATCTTCTAAGGTATTCCAAACCTCTTCTGCATCTTAATTCTGAATTTCTTTATCTCCATATCCATAGAATCCTTTATACTTCTTTCTGATGTTGCTTTAAACAAAATTTGAGACAAGGTAGTTTTGCTTCTGTCTAGTTAAAGATTAGAAACCTTACAAATAATGTGGAAGTATATGTATATAATCAATGAACCAAATCTGAATATTTTTCTTTTGTCATGCTTGATAGCTTTAATATTCTCAATTAGTTGTGTGCGCAATATCTCACAAAATTTATATTTAGTGTTATCTCTCACCATCCTTATTGCTGCTAGAACTGCAACTCCAGATACACTATTAAGTCTACTTATGTGTTGAAACTTGTAACCAAGTATCATGGTGATGAGTTTGATGTCTTTCTCCACAAAAGGATCAACATTCATTTCATGCCTATTGATTCTAGATAAGCATGCCTGCTCAACCTGTTTCTTGACATCCTCTCTAGTGGGAAGAATGGAACTAACCTTAGAGAGTCTGGTCATCTCATGAATGAGATCAGAAGTAATACGGATGGGAAATTCACCAATCCAAAATAGATCATCATGTATCCTACTAAGTATAATTTTAACCCATTCTGGTTCATAGAACTCATGCACATTTGTATACTAAAAAATAGGGTTATCTGAGAGATGTGAGAATTCATCATTGAGTGATAAATTAGGGTTAATCATAGATGCCATGAGTGTCGTTATGTTTTTATCAGCAATAGAATCCTTCTTACAGTAAATGTAAGTGAGTATATCCTCAACATGCATGACTCCTAATGGAGTCTTGGAAAATGCTCCTTCAACATCATCGAAAACTAACTTGAAAGGATGCTTCTTAAAAACATATATCTTCTTCTTAGAGATGTCAAAAACTATAGGAGTTTCCATTACTTACATGTAGCTTTCTTAAATAGGGTTCATAGGGATTCTAAAATGACGCATCCGTGCTAGGGTTCTGTTACAACTGCAATCCACTTTGCTAACTAACCAATAGTAATTATTCAATACTAAGATGCTTGAATCTCCTATGCTCTCCAACTTGTCGATCTAAAATGTAAAAGTGAAGACATTAGATCTTTTAGTGACTTATAAATGAGTTGTTGCAATAAATGCTTGTTGTCGTAACACAATTTTGACTATGAATTCCAAATTTAGTTCCTTCTCTACTTAGAACCTTTCACTTTTGCATACTGTATCAAAATGTTACCAAGAACATAAAACTAAAGGTGTAAACTCAGAGGTGAGTATACCTGCCATGCAGGGGTTTAGAGATTGTATAGATCCTCCTATGACCATGAGTGTCATCTAACTAGAAGTTGAAGTTTCATCCACTATGGATGGACCTACCACTTTTTCAACACCATCATATTTCTTTACTTCAACCCATACTTTTCCTGAATCTTTTGTATCTTTCAAAAACTTGACTTCTCTAAATTCTTCAAATAGAGATTTTTGAGACTTATTAGGTCTTCCTTGTTTTTGTTCTCTAGATCTACAAAACCTTGAGATGTATCCAGCCTTGTTACAAGAGTGAAAAATCACTGGAGGCTTGTTGACATGATTAACTGTGTTTCCCTATTTAGCTATGTGTCCCTTGTAGTTGCATATTTGACATATAATGTTCTGATAATTTTTTGTGATTGATTTATCTGATGAGTCTGACTTCTTTGATTTTGTTGTGTCTAATTTCTTAGATTTGATCTATAGTGTAGGGCTCTATGACTGAATTTATTGCATGAGTAACAATAACCATTGAAAGCTCTTACCTCTTTACAGTCCATTTCCTTATGTCCTTGTTTGTTACAGGCATAGAAAATGCAGTTAAATTGTTTGTGTTCATATTTAGGTGGTTCTAACATAGCTTCTGCAAGATTCTCAGTTATCTTTGCTTCCATAGATTCTTCTTGTGCTTTGTTTCTTTCTTTCATTGTATTGATTTGAATTTGTGCTTCATTGTATCCAAAACTAGTGTATCACCTTTTATCTTTTGTGCATAGAGCTGTGACTGTAATAGATCATAACTTGTGTGTAATTTTCCAATATGATTCTTGGCTTCTGTCAACTCAGATTCTATCTTTTTCTTGATGTTCTCCAACTCCAAGATTTTCATGTTTGCTTGCATAAGTTCTTCATCTAATTGTTTACTTTCTTTAGTCCTTTCTTCAATTGTTGGACCTAGCTATTTGTTAACTATTCATTCAGATCTTCAATATTATCCTTTAGAGACATGGTATTTTCATTCAGCTTTTTGACCATTTTTCCTAAATCATTTTTTGAGCAATCTTTCAAATCTTTTCTTAATTTTTTGATGAGCAATTGTGAGCCATCAACTTTAAATTTCAGTTCCTCATTTTCTTTTTCAGATATATCAAGATCTTCAAGAGTTGCTTCAAGATTATTTTTCAGATGTTTCACTTCTACTGAGTCCATGATCTCCTCAAGTGGTTAAACCTCTCTCAGAGGACCAAAGCTCTAATACCAATTGTTAGGAATGGGAACACTGAGAGGGGGGGGTGAATAAGTGTTCTATAATTTATTATATTTCAACAACTTGAAACTTAGCCCAAGAAATAGACAATGAACTCAATAATCAAAGCATATAACACATAACACAAGATATGTTTGCAGGGAAACCTTGATCAAAGGAAAACCCCGGTGGGAATTAGTACCCACAAATATTGCACTAGTTTTATGAACTTGTTAGAGTTCCTTTTCCCTGTTAGGAGCAATAATTACAATGCTGAGTACAATGAAATTGTTAGGAGTCTTTAAAAACCCTGTTAAAGGTGGATGTATCAATTCTAGAGCTCACTACTCAATAAGAAGAAGGATACAACCTCTTGATAACAGATACTCACAATATCTGAAAGTTGAACAGCTGTTATGACACTGCTTGTCTAATCAGTTCCTATTGTATGCTGAAACTCTAATCACTGGTAGAGCTTTATCTCATACTAATTATTCTTATTTTTCTTCTATCTTACTTATGATCATTATCTTTCAACCAATCGACACACTGATACAAAATACATGTTAAGTATATATACATACTTAATAAACACAACCAAAACTTAAGACTTAGTCAGCCTAAAATCAACATACACAATGATTCCAAGTTAATTGGATAAAGCATGTTTACATTAGTGATAATAACATGATTGCAAACATATTAAAATAGGTGCATAGCCATAAAAAAAAAAAAAGTATGCGGTAATCAAAATTTGTAGTCAGGTTCATGCTCTGTTCGGCTAAACTTCTTGTGACACTTAGTTTTCTTGTAACTTCATCATACAAACATATCTTATGTTGCATGTATAGGCTTAGTATAATTTTGTATCCAAAAGCTTATATCTGAAGGCGCAGATGAAGATAAGTTCATTCACATGGGCATTTGGTGCTATGATCAATGGATATATCTCTGTCTGCACTATCTTCTATACTTAGCCAAGTTTTGATCTCCGAAGTTTATGAACTGACTCTCAAAACTTCATATGACTTTGTTTCCATAGTGACAATGCAAAACTACTCATATAATCTTAGTAAAGTCAACTTTCCCAAAAACATTTCTGTGCTCATGGGGGGTCATGTTCTTATGATGATGAGAGCAAAGGTGACATTGAGGTGCCCTTTAGGTACCAATATCTACAAAAACAATGGGTCCCCAAGAAACTTTCTCCAATAAATAGTGTAATATTATTGTTAAAGGCAAGATATATCGCATTTCACCATCATCAATACATGGTTTGGGCCTATTTTCAATGGATGGCATAAAGGTCTCTTAAAACAAAGTTGTCAAATTGATGGATTATTTTAGAACTTGTTACGATTACAAAAATTGGATGTGAATTATTCAATATAAAAAAAAAGTATGTTGTAGGTATGCACTCTCGGAAAATTATATTCAACAAAAAGATAATGAACAAAGTAAAAGAGTGGCTATATACACTGACGGAAGGCCAAAATAATCAGGGAATATTGTAGGTTTTATAAATAGTACATGACCTTTGTCAACTATTAAGAAACCCAATTGCATATTTGAGGCGCGTGAGTGAAATCATGTATTTGTATGTGTGATAAAATCAATACATGCAGGGGAAGATATGCTTATTGATTACAATTTGAATCACATACATACAAACAATTTCACTATCATGACGGTGTAGGTACATACTATGTACCATTAAATAATTGAGTTTTTTTTCTCGCCTCATCTACAGAGTCTTCTCATCATCTACCTCATCTCCATCATCATCTTCTAATTAAAAATATTAATCTAGTCCTTTCTAATTATTGTTTAACTTTAAATAATAACACAGGGCTGCAATATGGAGAATCCACATAGAGGGGACAATGATGATCCTGCAGGCACTTCTTCCCAGTAGGTAAACCTCCTTGTTATTGTACTACAAATTAGATAGAAGAAAAATTTTAAATAATGTTTTTTATTATGTTCTTTTCATCATTGTTTTGTATTAATTCTAATAGTGTTAGTAATATTGTTGTCATAGACAGGTGGTTAGTAGAGAAATGGAAATGAACCCGCAGTCCCTTAGGAGGAGTCCTTTGTCAAAGACCTATATGTTGATTTCAGTATTTGTGATGACCCGACCTCTGCAAGTAAAAAATGCCTCCAAAAAATTTGAAAAAGAGCGGCTCAATTGGCATATATATTCCCTCCGACTCCTGAGTCACAAAAGAGGGCAACTCAATTGATGCACCTATCTCAAAATTATAGAGTAAGTATTAATGTTATTTTTAAATATAACAAAAGTTCAATAATATTTTTTTATTTTATACTAGTCTTTTATGTCATTAAAAAATAAGCGGATGTGTTGCTTTTACAACTTTTTTGCATAATTTTCATCCTCGTGGCCATGATGAGGGTACTGTAGGTGGTTTAGGTAGATCTCATGTTGGACTATCTTTTTTTACACTGTAACAATATTTTCCATAGTAATCACTCCTTTTATTATGCTCTAACAATCTTATTCTTCAGCACATGTCAATGATCATTTACTATCGTCGCCTCATACAATGATAGGCTCATATGTAGTGCCTCCTGCAATGTTGGAAATGCGTAGCATTACCACAGACACAATGGCACCACATACTCGTACACAAATCTTATTTTCTTTGTCATTATATATATTTTTATTTCCCTTGAAGTATTCTTTCTTAGGGGCATTTCGTAATGGATTCAATTTATGCAAGAGGAGATGCATCACATGATGATGAATTTCTTGGATGTACTCATTTTCTTAGTATGGGAAAGGTGAAGGATTTCATATTTCTTGTAAGCTACGAAGAAGGAGTTCCATTGAAAATAGAAAAACTTTCAGGTACTTTAAATATTGGACCTTTCTTTAACTATACAATCACATGTAAATTACGCCATTCATTCAATATGAGAAGCTTACATCTATCGTGTTCTTATTTTATACTATTATATCCTTCGACTAATGATCCCAAGATTATTTTGCAGGGAATGAATTTTTTTATGATAAACTTAATGACAAGTGTTGACGGATATTTGGGCCCACCCTTTGTACATGGTGGAACATCATATCTGAACTAAAACCCCAATCCACTATTTTTATTTCGTATCATTTCTAGGATAGTTATCATGACATCCATTTCTTAAACTATATTAAATCTAGGTTCACTTCATTTTTGAATCTAACAGTTTTTTTTTCTTAAAAGGTGGAAAGTCCAAGATATAAAGTTAAAGGATGCTCTCATACAGAGCATGAAAAACTAATTTGGACCTCATGCATTTGAAAAGAATAGCCTCCTTCTAAAAGCCAGGTTATATTTGAGGTATATTAGGGACTAGTATAGGTGTACATTATCAAAAAACCCAAAGTAGAAGATCCCCCCCTTGCATTCCTGATTTGGAGTGGCAACGTCTGATTATAGATGCAAATGAGAAAAAGGAAATAGAAAAAGGAATTACACCACCAGACAACAAAACAAGGTATGTGATATTGTTAAGAATGTAATTGTGAACTAAATACTCATTATATTTATATGAACCAACATATTTCAATCTCTTCATAGATTTATTGATACATCCAAGGCAACAAAGACAAGATAAAAAAAGTATGCGCAACACAAGCTCGACTCTGGTGCTTATTCCAAACATGTTGCATGAGTTGTAAGTGTTAATATTATCATATTTATATGAGAAAAAATACAATCTATAGATGGCTTTTAACACTGAAAATAATAATCTGATCTTTAAAATATTTATTTATAATTTGCAATATTTTTTTGTATTGATGAACCAATAAAATAAAATTTGATGATACCAAGCAAAAATGTAGGGCGCGGAGTTCAATATAAGTCTCATAGAAGAGGACAAGAGAATTAGCTTCCAACAAGGCTAAAAAGTCATGGCTGAAAGAATACAAGAAATAAGTGCACAAGGTTCTACTGATGGATCTGTCACGGTAAGTAAGCTAAATGATGATTATTTCAAATTCAATTATTTACCAATTAGTTTATTTGGTTTTAAGTTCCAAGATAAAGTAAGTATATTTGTTTCAACTAAGAAAACAATGATAGCATGAATGTGTATGAAATTGGAATACAAACTCTTGATTCTGGTACACAACCTGTGCATGATGATGTTGGTTTGGATGTGCATCACAGTGATGGAGGTATAGATTTTATATTGAAATATCTATATGTAATTATTAGTACAAGTAAACATCTTAAATTTATTGGTGTATTAATACAAATTTAATTTCAATAGGTGCTTGGATTAATGTAACAATTTTTATTGTAGTTGCAGAGAGTGGTGGGGCCACTATTAATGAGCAGGTTGAGGTTGAGGTTGAGGTTGAGGCAAGACAACCTAATCTAGAAGTTGATGATGTGACTAGATCAAGTAAAGAGCTATATGATTATGTCCTTTAAAGTACTGAAATACCTATAACAAATTATAATAAAATGTTTTTAATTTAACCATTTTATATGTTCTTGCAGATGACCCCCCTTTGCATCAACAAAGAACTAGGTGTGCATTGAGATCTGATGACAGGAGATATGATCATATTGACACTAATGCTCCTCTTAAGGATTTCTTAAAATCAAGAAAATCAAAGAAAAAAATAAATGATTGTCATCTATGCACCTTAATTGATAATGACTAATTTCTTTGTGCTAATTAATTAATTATGTGCTATTAAATGTTCATAAATTTTCTAATGTGTTAATGAATGTTATCGTGTGATAATTAATGAATGTTAGATATTAATGGGGAATTTAGAGTGATGTTAGAGGGGTGGGGCTAAATGAGCTTCCACCTTCACATGGTTGGCCATGTTTAGTACATAATATAAAACTATTCTTGAAACAAAGTGAAGCTCAATAAGGTTGTTCCTTATCTAGGGTCTCAAATCTAGCCTTTATCCCACTCTTAACATTGCAAGGCTTCAAGTTTTATTCTGAGATTGGTTTGTCCATCTCCCACTGACATTTTTTCTTTCTCCTAAGAACTCTTACTGAGCTCTGATACCATTTGATGCAAAGCTTATAGCTTCACTTCTCCTCTAGGACTGTATTTCTCAACTTTTCAAGTAGATATCTTACTATAGGCTCTATAAATTTAAAAACTATAGGCTCTACACCTTTGAAAACAACTTCTAACTTCAATATATCATCCAAACTTGATGATTCAAGTTCCTATTTTGGGTTGATTTGGACAATCACCCCCAATGAACCAACTTGGGTACACCAAATATTGGTAAAACACAAGAGGATATTAAAAATTGAGTATTGATCTACAATATAAATCCATCATGACAACCATGGAAACCGTCATGTAAAAAAGTTTCAGGACAATCAAGATAAGTGATGACAAGAAATAAGGACCCAAAAAACTACATCATTTCATGTTTTCAAGTTGAGACCTAATATTTTCATCCCTCACCTTTAGCTTTTCAATAAGCCTCTTAAGATGGTGATGGTATAAAATCCTGGTAGGTTTTTCATTCCTCCCCAATTCATAGTTTTTGCAGATTGAATGCCTTGTTAACAAATTCCATAATTTGCAACTCATCATCCCAAGATTCCTTCACAATAGCACAACTTCCCCAAATCCTCTAGTATTTGAGCCCCTTTTTTCACCTCTTCATAAGACTATTCTTGAAAGTGAGGATGAGAACCTAGAGACCATTCTATGGCTCTGTTATTATTTTGAAGGCTTCCTCTTCAATAATGGAAAATAAAAAAATTCAAGAAATTCAGTGCCATCATTTTGAGGGCATCATAATTGTGCAAATGGACAACTAAATTTCTTTGATGCACCACAGAAAGCGAGACCCTCCATGGTGTAGGGCACCTAGGACTTGAGTTTTATTGTTTTGTTTTCAATGTAATAAGAGGATGTGTCTAAACCATCCTAGTGGTGTATCTTTGTCCATCTTTTATGGACAAGGAGCTTTTGGCACATTGATAAACCAAGTGTTCCTTAGTTCACTAGATTGTCTTTGTCTTTGTTGTTTTAGGTATTTTATGCAATAATGCTTCTAAGTTGAAAAAGTGTCTAAGGTCATGTTTGACCTTGATTTATCTTGTCTTAGGTGTTTTGGGTCATGTTCCATCCATTTTCAATGTCATACCCACTTTTTTGTTATTGGATGACAAAATGTTGTCAATTTTGCATATGTTATCAGTGCAACTTTTTCAAAATGTTGCTCAAATATTGCTCGGATGTTGCAACTCACCTCCCAATGATCTCAACCACATTTGGATTGGTTGAATGAGTTATGGGATGGTATTTATGTTCTTTTTATCTTGTAGATTCTAGATGTTTTGGCATAGTTACATTCTGAAGCAGTTTTTAATGAAAACCCATTATTTTCCAAGTATTATATGCATTGTACGGTCGTGTACGGGCATTACTGCCTGATCAAGTGATACGAGAATCTTGTTTGATGACTTTTATTTCTTTTTCACTTGGTTTGGTTTGACTTGGTTTTCATTGGTGTAAGTTAGAAGGTAATTTGTATCTGCAGGTCTGAAAACTCTCCATTTTCGGGGTCTGTGATGGAAATTAAGACTTTTAATAAGATTTTCATTTTCTTCATCTTCTAAATCTTGAATTTCCTCTTTTTCATGATGAATAATTTTTTTAATAAATTTCATTATATGACGTCACCATAGTCATGTAGCCATATTGCTAGTGACATGGTCTTCTTGTATTGTTAGCTGACCAACAAGAAATTATCTTCCTTTGGGTAGCAAGTTAGCTAGTGACATGGGATTTCTCTTGCACACAGTATGTTAAATTAAGTGTTTTACCTTTTTTTCATTTTTTGCATTGTCTAAATTTCTTACATACTTGTTCATTGATCTTAGTGAGGAACTAGATTAGTTGGGGAAATGTATTTCTCTCAAAGTCAAATGTTTTATAACAAGGTTTTCTAATACCCTTTTATGATAGTATTCAAGATTAAACTATTTCAGGTCACAAAATTTATTATTCATAAATATTTTGTAGTGCATCATTTGAATTGAATCTGTTATGGAGAGTGAGTTGTGCCAAGATAGAGGACTCCATGCTCAAAAATTGATTGGGCCTTGAATCCTACTTTGTTGTTGTTTATCAACATAACAAGTTGGGTCATTGATATCGAAGGAGAAAGCACACGACGATATTGACTGCATTATGTTTTATCCAAAGAGCCAATCTGGTGTGTATATAATATAATTGATTCACATGTTGACCAAATTATATATTTTTATGCAATTTCTAGAAAATTTGATTTATAAGCTCGATATAACAAAACATTGGAGTATCAGTCCTTGAATAAAGAAACATTACTATTGGATTGTGATTATGATGGTATGTTCACTATAAAAAAATTTTTTTAAGGAAGACTAATGATTTGAATGAAGTAGTTGATTATCTTTGTCACAAGGTTTCTTGAGTCCTTGAACTAATCTAAAGAATTGAACTGAGTTTTTAAGATCTGGATCTTATATCTAAGAATTAGAAGTCTATTTAGTATTTACTGTTATGTTTCATATGCTGGTATATTTCAAGTCACCAATTAGTAAATTAAGAAAAAAATGGTTTTTGTTTAGTATTGTTTTCATGCTTAATGTAATAGCATAATACATTTAAATTTTTCAAATAATTTTTCAAAAGTTACTTTTTAGGTAGTTGTCTTTGATTTGAAATATTTTTTTTTCAAAGGCTAAAAGATTTTGTGTAAAATTATCTATAGTTAGTTTTAAACAGCCCTAAAATTTTCCATTATTAGTTTTCAAAATTATTATGAGATGGGAATACACTTGATCTATTCCTATGTTAATAAGATCATTCTTGTAGGTGTCATCTACACGATCCCCTACTCTTTTTGATGTTATAGTAATTGAATTTAGGGCTTTTCTTATAACATCTTCCTCATTCACCCATGTACCTGTATCAATATATTTTTCACCCATACTATTATGGATTTAATACTTCTCATGATTGTATAATTGCATAATAGAGATCTAGATATTTAGAATTATATAAGAATTCCCCTTATCATTTGAAAAAAATAGTGTTTGTCTTGTAACTCATTCCCAACAAGTGTGATAAAAATATTCTTTGCCACTGTATACCCTTTACCAAAAATGATAATCACGTGGGTGGGTTGTTTCATTTTATGGATTATGTCTGAAATAATTTGTTAAATTGAAGATAAACTGAGTGTTTCAATTCAAAATTTGTATGCATGTATTTATTGGAGAAATGTAACAAAAAAACAATTTATTAGTGAAGAGGTATTTTTTATTTTGTTGGGATTTGAAGGTTCATTTTGAAACATAAAAGAAAATAATCAATTTTCCTTTTTTGTAATACTTTGGAAACATATAGATATTCATTTAACACGTAGAATAATTATTTATAGTTTATATATTGATTTATATTATGACAGTATGGTTTGGTCATGTTATTAAGTACTAAGATGATAAAAAAAAGGTCTTTGGGGCTTACAAAAAGGTATTTGTCCATATTGGTCATTTATTGACACCTTTGTACCATGGAAATATGAGGTAACAACTAGACATATAAATTTTGAACCTCCCTCTTAACATCATCTATTTTTTGTTTAGTCAAGAGCTCATCCTCTACAAATAGATAGGTGAAATGAGGAGTTGAAGAAAAAATTGTAGAGAATCTTGCAAACTAATTATGACAAATTACCTAGTATCACACATACCAGATTTTTAGTTACCTAATTAGTTGGAGTTTTGTTGTTTTCAGCTTGATGGGGTACAAAAAGATAGAAATAAAGATAATAGAGAACCAAACAATTTGGGAGGTGACATTCTCAAAGAGGCGAAGTGTGTTGATAAATAAGGCGCATGAAATTTCATTGTTATGCAAAGAAAAAGTGGCTCTAATCATTTTCTCTATCCAAGGGAAACTCTTTGAGTATGGTAGTCACGGGTATGTATTTGTATTCACCATTGTGTAGGATAAAGAGTATGGGAAGGTTATCTAGCTTCAGGGTGATCAGAGGAAGAATGTGTCCAACTTCTTATCGAGTTTAAGAAATTCAGATTCTTAATCTGATTTGTTATAGTTTTTTAAAATTTTATTTTCTCAAATTTTTAGCCACTATTGGAATTCGGTCACGTTAATTTATTGATGGGTGTTATAAATTCTTATTTGATACTTTTTTTTTCCAAATTTCTGATAGGATGTTAGATTTCTAATTCATTATCTCAATTATTGTCGACTAAAGACATATCACACATTTAACTATTATTTTTTCTTTTAATCTTGTTGTATCATTTACTCAGTTGTTTCTAAACTTGTTATTAGTTGTTCGTAATGAAGATAGAGAACATAAAAGGAATCAAATAACCTCTCTATTTTGACATGGTTGTCTTTTTGGTGCTGAGTGCACACAACACAAGTGTATTTTGTCTACTCTTTTTGACAATTGGATGATGTTCCCACAATGACTATACTCCTTTTAACAAACTCTAAAACTTGTTGACTGTCTCAATCTACCAGTTTCCCTCAATGTAATGTCATTCTTGAATGGGACAAAAATATTAAGTCTTCATAGCTCCTAGCTTCATACTCTCCAACCTATCCAACATGGATTTTTTTACCTTACCAAGGCCTAGAATTCCACTAAGGGTTCTAACTTCCCATATAACCTTAATAATTCAATTCTTTCAGTCCACTAGGCCTTAGCAATCCTACAAAAAAGAAATCACAAAAAATTGCATTTTCTTCCTAGGCCTACAATAGTGAGATTTTTCTCCAAATTTGGTATTGGTTATGAAACCAAGATTGACCAAAATAGTTCTTATTTCTCTCCAATATAACCTTTGAACCTCCAAGCAATTAGGCTTTACAAATTCTACAAACACCAACACAAACTCAAAGTGTTTTCTCCTTCTCTATCAGGTCTGCAACACTTAATTTTCCTTCTAACTCTGATAATGGCATGAGACCAATGCTATTGAATATGTGTTTAAAATTATTTTACTCGCCTCTAACAACCCCCAAAGTAACATTGATCTATTCTATTTCAGCATCTAAAAATTGTCTCAAGGACACCTAAGCCTAATTGATCAGATTAGTCTAGGTTCTGATGGAATGGTGAGTACATCAGAGTCTAGAATGAATGTAGTCATTTGGAGTTGCCCAACAACCTTCAAGGGCTTCAACAAACTTAACAACTCGGTCTGAAACTAGTTTTGCTTTAGATTTATTGACAAATGTTGCATCTTCAAGAGCTCTGAACTCCTCCTCTCCAACTATGCGGGCTACTTCTTCACTTAGCCAATAAAAAAACAATAATGTGATATCTAAAAAATCCTATTTAACAAGGGGTAACAAACTGTGGTGTACAAAATCAACCATTTGGTCACTGATATTTTCCTCTTCTACAATCCTTCTCTATGTAAACCTAATATTATATTATTATTTGTATTTCTATTGTTGATGGCTAGTTGTGAGCTAGTCATCTCCAAAAGAATTGGAATGTCACCACAAAGTTTGAGAAGAGCATCTATGTTCCTTTCATCATTGTACTGTGAAACATTCTTCAACAAAATATTTCTTGGAGCTGGTGATGGAAGAAGGATAACTGGGTACTATCAGCGTTGGATATCCCATGCAACAAATATGTCTATCTCCTATGGATTTTTGGTAGTGAGAAGTATTCTTCTCTTGGGTGGAAGGCAACAACCAAATTCTACAGGTAGAAGTTATTTCAGATCTGCTCTATTTAGAGCATTGTCAATGTATAAAAATATAGGTTAGTTAGGATTATTTTTTAAGAAAGACGAGATCATTCCCTGACCTTTGTGACAGTCTGTCAATTTCACATTCTAGTGGAAAAATCCATTCAATATTTTTTCTTAAAGGACTTTAAGATTATTCTTGGTACAATTTTGTTCCATATGAATTTCACAATTTGGTTATAGTTTTGGAGGTTAACGTGGGCATAAACTTTATCAGTGAGTTTTGTTTTACCCATCACTCCAAAACTATATACAACCAATTCCTAAATTGATGTATGTTGTGCATTCAAATCTAACAGTCAGACTACTTTTTCTAGACATCTCTTGATTCCAACTATATTGGAGTTGTGAAAAAACTATTCATCAAAAATTATGGGGAAACTCTAAACATGGTAGGAAATAATTATGGGGAAACTATAAACGTAGAATTAGGAGTATGTCAATCACTTTTAATCACATGAACCTTCTCACTAGAATTCTGGAAATAGATGTGTGTGCCAAAATTGGTTGGATATCATTACTTCCAAATAACATTTTAACGTTATTTAAATCCTGTCCCATCTTTAAAAAAAAAAAAAGCCTTTGCGAAAATCTTTGGATCACATCCCCTTAATTTTGATATGAGAATTATGGAAGGAAAAAAATAAGATAATTTAACTGTTGAAGACAATTATTCAAATGTGCATTGTCATTGATGTTACACAAATGTCCAAACCTAACCAAGCATAGTCAGTGTATGCTGAGCTTTCTTGGGAATTGAAGAAGACTCCAGTATTAGCCAAAGTCATTTTCAGTACTAACCAAGTTCACTCAGGCATTAAAGTAAGTTTGGTTTCAAATGAGTAACAGTCAGGCATCGAAGGATTACAAATTTAACTAAGTTGTGCATTTAGTGTTAGCCGAATAACAACAGTTTACAGTTTATGTTTGATTGGTAATTGTAGCTAACATATTTCAGTTTTATTGTTTATTTGGAAAGGTATTCAAGCCGACATGACAAGGCCTATTATATATATATACAAGGTCAAGTTTGGATTGAATGTGTGAGAAGTAGAATATGTTTTTTGATATGAAGGGTGAAGGTGAAATAAGAGGGAATTCTTATTAAGGACAGAATATCCCAAGTCCCAAAAGAATATTTGATCAGTAAGGATCTAGTTAAAGCCACATAAAAGATCTGAATTTGCAAAGTTAGTTGCTTCTTCAATCAGTTCAACACATTGTTACTCTCTAACAATTGTAGTAGTGATCCAAATCTCTTTACAGAGTAGACTTAATAGTATTTCATAAACCCTCTCACAAGGTGATATTTCTACATTGAAGTGTTTGAAGACCTCTAACAAGGCCACTCCTAACAGGGTGATTAAATCATATAATAGGCTCACATCTTACAGTGTGTTTTTTAACCTTTTACAGGGTTAGCTCCTAACAGGGCTCACTTCAGAAGAGTGAAATATAGTAACTAATTGCAATTGGTGGTTTTCCCAAATTGGGTTTCCATGGTAAATATCTGTGTCATCTGTGTACATGTTATTTTCTATATACTTTATGTGCTTGCACTTAATCACTAAAGGTTAATCACAGTTAATATCCTAAGATTTCTTTGTTAACGGAGTAACAACATAATATCTTTATTAACTAAATAATAGTGATAATTTTCTTTAAGACATCTAAGGGACTTGGATTTTTTTGTTGTAACTGATTCATCCCTCCCCTATCGGTTACTCAACTCATTTCCAACAATTGGTATCATAGTTGTTGTGTGCTTTCAGGGAAGGTTTCAAGGCCTAAGCTAAATATCAAATATGTCATACAGAAGGGAGATCCCCAAGCTTAACAAAGACAACTTTCCTAAATGGAAAGAGTTGATGGGGCTACATCTATCTACTATTGAAGATATTGGTTTTCAATTCTTGCACCACAAGTATGTGGAACCACCTAGACCTATGTCTGTGGATCAGATGGTAGACATTAAGAATCATAACATAATAATGATTGACATATCTTCTTCACTCAGCTATTCAGAATTTGATGAAGTCAAGTACTACCCTACTACCTATGTTATGTGGAAGAAATTGCATTATATCCATGTAGGAGATGACAATGTAAAGAGAGCCAAAGAAGAGAGTCTCAGAGGTCAGTTTGATTAGATGAAAATTAAAGAAGGAGAAGAAATTACAAAATACAATGACAGAATCAAGAAAAGTGTCAGTACCAACATAGCTATTTGTAGACAGATTGAATACAAAATAGTGGTTAGTAAGGTATTGAGAACTTTACTTCCTATATATGCAATTAGAGTTTCATCTATTCAAGAAATGAGGTTCAATAATGATATAACTCTAGATTCATTAGTTGGAAGGATTAAATCTTTTGATATGGACATTTTTTACAATTATTCTCCTAATCCTAGCAATTTTGACTCTACATTCAAAGATAAATTAAGCCTTGTTAAGATGGAGAGAAACTCAAAAGGAAAACAAATTGACAATGATAGTGATGATGAATATGATGATGAAGATCTATAAATCATTGAAGCACTACTTGCAAAGTGAGCTTCCAAAGGAAAAGGAAAGTACAAAGGAAGAATACCATTGATTTTCTTTTCATATAATGAGGTTGGCCACATTGCTGCTAAGTGTCTAAAAAAGAAGACAAAGATGAGAGAAAGTTCAACAAGTATAAAGGAAAGAAAGATTTAAAAAGTTAGAAAAGCTACAAGGACAAAGGTAAGAAATATTGTTATATTGAAAAATATTTTGATAGTGCTGAAGATGAAGATGATATGGTTTACATTGCTATTAAGGATGAGTCAGACAATGAAAAAAATGAAAAGACTACACTTTTCTCTCATGTTAATGATACTTGCATAATTGATAATGGTTTTTCTCACCACATGACCGATGATAAAAAAATATTTGATCATCTTGACCACTATGATGGTGGGAGTGTTAGATTTGGGAATAATGAACCTTTCTAAGTGAAAGGTAAAGGTTGTATTTCTCTAACTAAAGGAATCAAATGTGATAATGCTTATTGGGTTGAAGGACTAAGGAATAATATACTAGAAGTGTGGCACAACTAAATAACATTGGTTTCAAGGTAGAAATCATGAATGGTAAGGCCAAGCTCCTATATGGTAAGGAAAAAATAGTTGGAACTAACAAGCAAACAAAAGGTAATCTATTCTATCTTGATCTCACTGAAAGTTCATCTTTTATTGCACAAGTAGAGGAAAGCTAGTTATGGCATAAAATATTGTGTCATGTGAATTTTGATAACTTGGTCAACATAAGAAAGAACATAAGAGTAAGAGGTATTCCTATTTTGAAGAAACATGAGTTGGCAATATGAAAACAATGTCAAATTGGGAAGATGGGCAAAACTAGTTTCAAAATAAAAAAATTACAATACTAAAGAAGTCTTGGAGTTGGTGCATACTGGTCTATGTGGACCAATTGGAACAACAAGTTACACTGGAGAGAATTATTTCATTCTATTCATTGATAATCATTCTAGAATGGTGATTGTTATGCTTCTCAAAGAAAAATCAGAATCTTTTCAGAAGTTTAAGTGGTACCTCATTAGAGTTGAGAAGGAACGGGAAAGAAACTACAGTGCCTAAGATCTTATAGAGGAGGTGAATTCATTTATAATGAGTTCAATGAATTATGCAATAAAAGAGGAATCAAGAGACAGGTTTCTGCCCCTATTACACCACAACAAAATAGAATAGCAGAAAGAAGAAGCAGATTCATTATGGATTATGCAAGAACTATGACGATTGAAAAGAATGTTGCAACCAAATACTTGAAGGAATCTATTAGCACTATTGTTCACACCTTGAACAGAGTTCAACTTAAGAAATGTAGTTATCAAACCCCTTTTGAATTATGGTATGGCTATATACCCAAAGTTCATTATTTCAAAGTATTTGGAAGTAAATGTTACATCTTGAAAGAAGGAAGAAATGGAAAATTTGATGTAAAAGGTGATGAAGGTATATTCCTAGACTACTCCTATAAAAGCAAAGCATATAAATGTTTGAATCTTTCTACTCATAAAGTCATAGAAAGTGTACATGTAAAGATTGATGAGTTTGTGGAGAGAAGTGAAGAATGGAGCAGTAAAGAACCTAAGGACTATATGAACTTTGTGTATTATGAACCTGATACTATGCCTAAGACACAAGCAATGGTGACTGGACAAAAACCATGTCAACCACTGAATTCATGAGCACAAACGTTGTTACAACTTGTGCAACCCAAGATGCTAACAGAGGTAACCGAGTCACAAACAAAGGAAACTGAGTCTCACACAGAGGGAACTGAGTCTCAGACAGATCAATGGAGTCATAGACAAAGGAACCCGAGTCTCAGTGAGAAGAGCAGAACATAATGTTTGAGAATGGTGAACCGAGTGGAGTAACCCTAGAATCAAAGAATAAGGAACCCATACTTACCAAATATGTCAGAAGGCATAATGCACCTAAGAAAATAAGTAGAGATTAGACAAAAGGTATAACGACAAGGAAAAAACTTAAAGGTACATGTTTCCTTAGTTAAATTGAACCTAGATCCATTAAAGATGCTTTGAATGATGAAGGATGGATAGAAGCCATGAATGAAGAGATGGAGCAGATAGAAAAGAACAAGACCTAGACTCGTGTGCCTAGATCAAAAGACAAGAATGTGATTGTTACTGAGTGCATTTTTAGAAACAAATTAAATGAAAAAAGTTGAAGTTTCTAGAAACAAGAAAAGATTAGTGTGTAAAGGATATGCTCAAGAAGAGCGTATTGATTATGGAGAAAAATTTTCTCCTGTTGCAAGACTTGAAGGAGTCATAAATATTTTGGAATATGCTACACATAAAGGATCCAAAGTATACCAAATGGATGTAAAATCTACATTCTTGAATGGAATAATGGAAGAGAAAGTCTATATTGAGCAACCTGAAGGTTTTTTTATCCTAATAAAAGGAATACGGTTTCCAAATTGCACAAAGCTTTGTATGGACTGAAGCAAGCTCCTAGAGCCTGGTATGAGAGACTACATGCTTACCCGGTAAGTATTGGATTTCAAAAAATTAATGACAATAGTGGCTTTAACATCAAAGAGGACCTCAGAATAAGATACTATTAGAAGAGATATTTGTTGATGATATACTATTCACTAGACATGATGATTTATGTGAAGAATTATCTGAAGCTATGAGTAAGGAATTTGAGATGTCTATGTTTGGTGAAATCAAATTTTGTTTTGGTTTAAAAGTTCATTAGATGAAGGATGGTATCTACATTAATCAATCTAAATATATCAAAGAGATAATGAAGAGATTTGGAATGGAAGATTCCAGACCAGTTGGGACACATATGTCTACTGGACATAAGTTGTCTAAGGATGATGACTCAAAGGAGGTAAATCAGATTACTTATAGATCCGTGATTGGTAGACTTCAATATGTTTTTCTCACTAGGCCTGATATTGCATTAGCACTTGGTATTGTTGCAAGGTTCTTAGATAACTCTAGAGAGAATCATTTGATGGCTATCAAAAGGAATCTAAGATATCTTAAGAGCATTGAATATTATATATTATGGTATAAGAAAGGACAAAAATTTGATTTGAAGACTTTTCCTAATGTTGATTGGGTAGGAAGTGTTGATGACAGAAAGAGCACCAATGGTGGAGTGTTATTTCTCGGAAAGAGGTTAGTCTCCTTGACTAGAAAGAAGCAAAATTGTATTTCTCAGTCTACAGTAGAGGCAGAGTATGTTGCTGAAGTAGTGAATTGTTCAAATATCATATGGTTCAAACAACTATTGTCAGGTATGAAGGAGGAAATAAAATAACCAGTTATTATCTACTGTGACAACACTAGTGATATTAGCATTTCAAAGAACCATATGATGCATAGTAAGACTATGCATATTATAATAAAGTATCATTTCTTGAGAGAATTGGTTCAGGATAGGGAAGTAAGGTTGGAAAATGTGAATACTAAAGAACAAATTACAGACATATTCACAAAACATTTACCTAAGGATGCATTCCTTTATCTTTGAGGAAAGTTAGGGGTAATTTCCCTAACTAAGGCTCACTAAAGCACAGATTAGTGATGCATCAGCCGAGCTATAGTGAAGATCTAACAAGTTGATAAAGATTGTTAGAGATTATTGCATATGAATTAGTACATCAGGTACATTACAACTTCATTGGATGGAGTCTTTGGCATTGGATGTCAAAGAGGTAAATTTTATAGATGTCATGCCAAATAAATTATTGAGGGAGATATTATTAAGTGAGAAATCAATATATCAGAGGGAGAAATTTTATTAGAAACAAAGATTGATGTAAGAGGGATAAATCTATATTTCAGTGATTGTGAAGACAGAGGGAGTTTTATGGATGAGAATCAAAATGAGGCTAAGGACATTAATAATTAAATTCTTGTCTCTAGTGCTCTAAAATTATTTATATAATGACATTTTTTGTTTCCATGAATTCCAAAGAGGGAGATTTTTTCAGACAATTATTCAATTGTGTATTTTCATTGATGTTACACAAATTTCCAAACCTAACCGAACATAGTCAGTATATGTCAAGCTCTCTCGGGAATTGAAGAAGGCTCTAGTATATCCCAAAATGATTTTAAATACTAAGCGATTTCACTCAGACATTACAGTAAGTTTGGTTTCAACTGAGTAATGATTAGGTGTCAAAGGATTGCGGTGTTAACTGAGTTATGCATTTAGTGTTAGCCGACTAATAGTAGTTTACACTTTATGTTTGATTGGTTAATTGTAGCCAAAAGATTTGAGTTTTATTGTTTATTTGGAAATTTATTCAAGCCGACTTGACAAGGCCTATCATATATATACAAGATCATGTTTGGATTGAGTGTGTGAGAAGTAGAAGTGTTTTCTGATATGAAGAGTGAAGGCAAAATAAGAGGGAATTCTGATTAAGGACAAAATATCCAGACAAAGCTGCAAAAGAATATTTGATCATTGATGATCCAATTAAAGTCGGAACATAGATCTAAATATGCAAAGTCAGTTGCTTCTTCAATGAAGTGAACACATTGTTACTCTCTAATAATTGTAGTAGTGATCTAAATCTCTTTACAGACTATACTTAACAATCTTTCATAAATCCTCTCACGAGGTGAAATTTCTACATTGAAGTTTTTGAAGATATCTAACAAGGCCACTCCTAATAGGGTGATTAAATCCTCTAACAAGGTTACACCTTATAGTGTCTTTTGTAACCTTTAACAGGTTTGGCTCCTAACGTGGCTCACTTCAGAAGAGTGAAAAATAGTAACTAGTTGCAATTGGTGGTTTTCCCAAATTGGATTTCCACGATAAATCTTGGTGTCATCTATGTACATGTTATTTTCTTTATGCCTTATGTTTCTACACTTAATCACTAAACGTTAATGATAGTTAATATCTTAAGATTATTTTGTCAACTGAGTAACATCAGAATATCTTTGTTAACTGAGTAACAGTGATAAGTTTGTTTAAGACATCTAAGGGACTTAGATTTTTTTTTGTGGTAACTGATTCACCCCTCCCCTCTGTGTTACTCAGCTCATTTCTAACATTAACAAATCATAATCATTTTTATCTCTAAGACGGTCTAAGATGATGACTAGGATGATAACTCACAATAATGATAGGCTTATCTTTGATGTGTGCTATTGTATCCTCAAATTATATTGTTCTTTGTAAACATTTTACATTCATAAACATCTAGGAGAAAAAAAATCTTTTCTATAAAAAAGAAAAATCTAGGAGCTAACAAAAAAATCCATATATAGAAACAAAAAAAATCATTTCTTAGTAATAATAAAGAAAACCATTGTGGCATTTGTTTCATAACATCTAGGAGAAATTAGTTATCGACTGAATTAGAGATCCTCCAAACCTCTCCCTAGAATTTAGAATTGCAAGAACAAAACAATCCATATATGCACGCAAACAATAGAAACAAACAAAATCCTAAAGGAAACTAAATAGAAAGCATTCCAAATCATAATCATGTCTATTGTAAAGATTCTCTAAGATAATGACTAGGATGCTAACTCACTATATGATAGGCTTACCTTTTGTATGTGCTATTGTATCCTCCAATTGTGGATGAAGGGAATCATAAAGTTCAGCCATGCCCTCTCTAGTTTCAATAGTTAAGTTATTTGTTTCCAATTCTTGAGAATATTATTTGGTTCATGCAAGTTTTTGTATTTTTATAGATAGATCCTTTATTGAGTGGAGTAAAGAAATATTGTGAGCTTTCCATATTCTTTAACTGGTTTGTCACAATTTTATTTGTTAAAGATTGAATTAGGGTTTAAGTGTTTTGTCACAAATTTATTCATACATTGATGAGAATAAATTATTGAGAGTTTTTAGATTCTGAGAAGATGTATATTTAGTGGAGGCTAGAAGGGATATTTTTGGAGATTTTCTAGATGTCTAAAATTCTAGAGAATATCTTCTTTACTAAGCTGAGGTGGGACAAAAGTGAGGATGAGGGTTTCCAGATTGAGTACCAGTGCAGAGATGATGATTCAGTAACCTAGGTCTATAAAACCTTCACAAATATCCCTTCTTTGGCTTCCACTCATACCTCTTCTCATAATCTAGAAAATTTGCATATTTTTTCTCAGCCATGCACAAAATGTGCTAGTGATCGTATAAAATTCCTTCAGGCCTCCAGTATTGATGAGATGCACAAGTGTAAAAGGTTTTTGCAAGACTGGGATCAATTATGAGAAGGTAAAAAATAAGATAATATTACTATATATTTCATTTCTTTTATCCATTTATATATTTTTCCTTCTCTTCATCTTTAGTAATGTATTGGATATTGTGCAGTGTGCATAAAAGCAAGGCGGTGATTATTCTTGACGATCGACAAGTATAAGTCTTCCAGGATTTACCTAGTAGCTAGGACTAAAGATAGCATAGCTCAAGAGACCATTATAGTTGGTCTTTGTCTTTGGTCCATATAACTAACAAAACATTTTACCTTTCATTAGCTCATAAAATGTGGTGATCTAAAATATTTTAATAGTTTGTATTTTCATGTATAATGTACTTTATTTTAGTTTGACACTGCACAAATTTATCTATTTCCAAAACTTGTGGACTTTGAGGACATCAATAAAATAAAATTCCCCTCTCGTGGCCTGAGTAATGCACGCCATGAGAGGAGATGCTTCTTTATCAGTGTCTTTGTAGTCCACAATTATGCGATGTATATAAATGCGTGCAATGTCAACTTAAATAATATGTTATCATGAAAATATTATATTGAATTCTTTCAGATCCCCACATTTGATGAGCTAATGAAAGGTAAAACATTTAGTTAGTAATATAGACAAAAGACTGATTCACCCCCCCCNATTCCCCCCCCCCCCCCCTCTCCGTTATTCTGAATTCAACCTAACAATTGGTATTAGAGCAAAGTTCTCTTGAAAAAGTTTGAAGGTACTTGGAGATAAAGATCAAGCTGTATAAAAGGGATAGACCAAAGATCAACAAGGAAAACTTTCCTACATGGCAAAGTTTGATGAAACTTCACTTGGCTGGTATTGGTGATTCTACTAAATGACATATTGAAATAGAATATGCAGCCCCTATTGGAGTTCTGAATGCTGCACAATAAAGAGAAAAGCATGAACATAATAAATCAATGCTAGAACTTGCACCATCTCTAAACTACCATTAATTTGAGGACATCAAGAATTTTTCAAGTGTAAAGAAGATGTGGGATGTCCTTGTAACCATTTATGGAGGTGATATGAATGTACTAAGAGCCAAATCTGAAAGCCTGAGAGGTAAGTTTGATGATTTAAAAATGCAAGAAGGAGAAATTATAGTGCAATATTATGATAGGATAAAGGAAGTTGTAAATGCTATTAGAGAAGCTAAGGGAACCATTGATGAAGACACTATCATGAGCAAGGTACTGAGAAAACTTCTTCCTATTTATGTTATTAGAGCATCTATAATTCAAGAAATGAGATGTACTGATGAAGGGTGCTCCCCTTAATGCCACAAACACATAACAGAAACAGAGAAGCAACAACAATTTGCAAGAACAGAAAATGGACTTCTTATTATCTCCACAAATGCGGTATTACAAACTTTCAGAATTACAATATGCAAAGTCACATGGGCATTCCCCTTACAATATTTTGTAGGACAAAGCCTTGAATTATTACCCAGATCTACCCAGAACTGTCCCGAACTGCCTAAAACAACACTACGGGCCTTCTTTATATAGGCAATTTCCACC
>MU223387.1:2309903-2322633 GCA_018584345.1 Thuja plicata
TACTAAAAATAGCAAGTTTCCATAAATAGCAGCTCTGCACAAGGTAGCCCTTATTGAAAAGAAAACAGAAATATTTTTGGGTGATGCAAGATTGCCCTTACACCCAGGATGCTCCTGCATCATGTACTCCTAATAACAATTTAACTCTGGAAAGTCTGGTAGGTAGACTTACTACATTTGAGATGTCAAATTTTGACAACTATACACCACAAGTTGTTGAATCTTCATTCAAGTCATAGATGGTCATCAACAAATCAAGGAAAGGAAAGAAATGTGTGGACAGTTAAAGTGACACCTCAGATGATGATATAGAAGAGCTTGATGCACTTATGGCAAGGAGACTAGCTAGAGGAAAAGGAAAATTCAAAGGTAAACTTGCTATTATTTGTTTTTCTTGTAACAAAGTTGGTCATATTACTGCTAGATGTCCTAACAAGAATGAAAAAGATGAAAAAAGAGACAACAAGTACAAAGACAGAAAGGATGACCAAGACTACAGAAAGTACAAGGATTACAAAGACAAGGGTAAGAAATGTTTTTATATAGCTGAAGAAGCTTTTGAAAATGAATCTAACAAATCTGATGAAAATGATATAGAAGTAGTGTATGTTGCAATGAAAGATAATTCTGATGATGATGAAAAAACTTCACTAATTTCTTATATGAGTAAAGGTGATCGTTGGATTATTGATAGTGGTTGTTCACATCACATGACTGGTGATAAGGACAAATTTGAAACCTTAGATCAATGCAAAGTTGGATATGTTAAGTTTGGTAATGATACACCTTGTAGAGTCAAAGGGAAAGGATCAATTCAATTGACTAACAAGATTAGATGTGATGATGTATACTGGGTTGATGATCTTAAGTATAACTTATTGAGTGTTTCACAACTAAACACTTTTGGTTATAGAGTTGAATTCCATCACAGGAAAGAAAAGATCTATGATGCCAATGGAGAATTAGTTGGAGGTGGTGAGAAAACAAAAGGTAACTTGTTCTATCTAGATTTACTTGAAGAGACATGCTTGTTTGCACAATATAATGATGTTTGGTTATGGAATAAGAGGCTATGTCATGTTAAATTTGATAACTTGGTAAGCATAAGTAAATTGAAAAAGGTTAGAGGGCTTCCTAAGTTAAGGAAACTTGAGAATGCAATGTGTAAGCAATGTTAGTTGGGCAAAATGACTAAATCGAGTTTTAAAAATAAAACTCATACTTCTGAGAATATTTTGGAATTGGTTCATACTGACCTTTGTGGACCTATTGGTGATAAAAGTTACTCTGGAGACAAATATTTTATTCTATTTGTAGATGAATACTCTAGGATGATGACTATTATGTTTCTCAAAGAAAAATCTGATGCATTTCAGTTATTTAAGTGGTACTTAGAAAAAGTTGAAAAGGAAATAGGTAAGAGTCTAAAATGTCTGAGATCTGATAGAGGAGGTGAGTTCAATTCTAATGAGTTTAACAGGTTACGCAATAAATGAGGGATAAAAAGATAGATGTCAGCACCTAGGACACAACCACAGAATGGTATAGCTGAAAGAAGAAATTAATCTATCATGGACTGTGCTAGAACATTAATGATGGAGAAAAATGTTGCACATAAATATTGGAGAGAAGCTATGAGTAGAGTTGTTTATACCCTGAATAGAGTACAAGTCAAGAAAGGTACAAATACTACACCTTATGAGCTATGGTATGTACATGCACCTACTGTAAGTTATTTTAAACTCTTTGGGAGTAGATTTTTTATATTGAAGGATAACATAAATGGTAAACTTGATGCTAAAGGAGAAGAAGGCATATTTCTTGGATATTCTACTAAGAGTAAGGTATACAAATGTTTGAATTCTAACGCTAATAAAATTATGGAAAGTGCAAATGTTAGAATTGATGAATATGTAGAAAGAAATGAAGCTGAAAGCATGATTGAGCCTGAAACTTACAGATCATTCACATATTCTGAAGAGGAGGATTCTAACAAAACTAAAAATCAAGTTGTCGAGCAATAGTCTGCACCTGCCAAGAAATAGAATGAAATTGCCAGGAAATAGGAGGTGACTGTCGAGCTATTTGATGGAGATGCCGACTCATATTTTCACCCTGAACTAAACTTGAATGATCAAATTGAAGCTAAGAAAGAGCCTACTTTGGAAAAATATGTAAGAAGGCACCATAAACCTGATCAAATCATAGGAGCAAAGGATTATGCAGTTATGAAAAGAGACAAATTAAGAGAAGACACATGTTTTCTATGTGATTTTGAGCCTAAGACAGTAAAATATTCTTTGCACAATGAAGACTAGATTCAAGCCATGAATGAAGAGATAGACCAGATTGAAAAGAACAAGACATGGACACTAGTACCGAGACCTGACAAAAAAAATGTAATAGGTACAAAGTGGGTATTCAGAAACAAGCTAAATGAATAAGGAGAGGTAATAAGGAATAAAGCAAGACTGGTATGCAAAGGTTATGCACAAGAGGAAGGAATTGACTATGGAGAGACATTCACCCCAGTTGCAAGATTGGAGGGTGTGAGAAATCTACTTGCATATGTAGCCTACAAAGGATTGAAAGTCTATCAAATGGATGTGAAGTCATCATTTCTAAATGGGATATTAGAAGAGGAAGTATATATTGAACAAGCTGATGGATTTGTTGACCCAAGTAAGAGGAACATGGTTTGCAAACTACACAAGTCATTATATGGACTTAAACAAGGACCCAGAGCATGTTATGAAAGATTGCACAATTATCTGATGAAGATTGGATTTGCAAGAACAAATGACAATAGCAATCTATATTTGAAAATAGAGCAAGGTAAAGGAATTTTATTGGCTGAAATTTTTGTTGATGACATCATATTCAGTGGACAAGATATGATATGTAAATCATTTTCAAAAGAAATGCAAACTGAACTTGAAATGTCTATGTTTGGTGAGATAAAATTGTTTGTTGGACTACAAATACATCAAATGAAGAATGGTATCTATATTACTCAATCAAAATAAATCAAGGAGATACTGAAAACTTTTGGTATGGAAGATTCAAAACCAATGAGTACACCCATGGCTACTGGACAGAAGTTGAAAAAGAATCATGACACAAAACAGGTAAATCAAACACTGTAGAGATCAATGATTGGTAAGCTACAATATGTTGTGCATAGTAGACCTTATATTGCATTAGCACTTGGAATTGTTGCTAGATTTTATGCTAATCCAAAAGAGACAGAAGACTATGGCTTATATTAGAAAAGGAATGACAAGTTTTAACTCAGAGTCTATACTGATTCTGACTGGGCTAGTAATGTTGATGATAGAAAAAGCACCATAAGAGGAGCATTTCTTTTGGGGAAAAGATTAGTTTCCTGGACAAGCAAGAAACAGAATTGCACCTCACAATCTATAGTTGAAGCCAAGTATGTGGCAGTAGTAGTTAATTGTTCAAACATTGTGTGGTTGAAGATACTACTGAAAGGTATGAAGGAGGAGATCATGGAGCCAATTGTCATATATTGTGATAACATGAGTGCCATTAATATTTCTAAAAATCCCTTAATGTACTCTAAGACAAAACATATAGCTATCAAGTATCATTCCTTGAGGGAGCTAGTTTAGAAGAAGGAAGTGAGACTGGAATATGTGAAAACTAAGGAACAGTTGGCAGACATATTTTAAAAAGTGTTACCTAGAGATTCTCATGAGTATCAGAACACTTGACACATTGATGCACAGTAAGTCACATTTTAAGATGTTGCCTAAAAATGGTGAAGTGCAAAACAAGAACAAAAAAGTAGATCAGTCATACACAAAGATGACAGGAACAACATGATACAAATATTAGAATAGAAGAATCTGCATGATGTAGATGTCAAGATCTTTGGCATTGTTGTCAAAGAGGGAGATTATTGCTCAAATAATAGATACAAGGGAGATATTACTGAAAGAGGGAGTTGAACAGTAACAAAAAACATATCAGTGTGATTATAGACACAGAGGGAGTCAGAATGAACCTAAAGCCATTAATGAAGATTTGTTCATATCAGGAACACATGCACTTTTTGGATTGTATGCTAAATTTGGTTGGAAATTATTATTTTTAGTTTAGTGTTGCCACCAATGCCAAAGAGGGATATTGTTAAAAATATTGCTACAGTATAGACAATTGTTATTTTGTCATTGATGTCAAACCTTAACTAGTGAGACTATTGATGTATGTTTGAGTACCTTATCCATTGATTGATGAAGATTTGAAAAGAATGGGATAAAAAGAAGACCAAGGAAATGGTTGAGTTATGAGTATACACTAGGGTACTTGATCATTTCACACTTTGGTAAAGTGATACATTGTTTATCTTTCACTAAAAGTTCACTGGAAGGTCAATGCCGAGAAAAGAAAAGTCAATGTCGAGCAAAGCAAAAGGTGATGCCGAGAAAAGAAAAGATGATGTCGAGTGCAAGTGAAATGCCGAGGGAGACAGAGAAATTCGAGCAATAGTATTTTGTTTATTGATGAGATTTGAGATCTATGGCTGACATAGTTGATTCTATTGGGATATGCATTATTAATTAAGATTGGTCCACATTCATTTAATGCATGGGAAACCATTATTAGTGCATGGATTCAATGTTTAATTAATGACTATATTAGAGAAGTAAATTAAATGTAATGATGGAAAGATCCCTTGAATCTGACCTAACCTAAGTTCTACGATATTGATTAAGCAGAAAAATATTTATCTTACCTACATGAAGAGGTATAATATAACCTACTGTGGTTATTGTTAAAGTATCCAAAGGAAAAAGAAGAAGGGGAATGCAAAGTATTACATGGTTAATTGACTGATTGGAAAGACCTAGCAAAGAAGGTTGAGCAGAGAAGCAGAGTGATTTCTTGATGAGTTTCCAAGCAGATCTAAAGTTTGAGATGAAAATAGAGGCCACTCAATGAATTAGCATTAGAGCTGAAACTAGATCTAGATTTACAAAGTAAGTTGTATACATATCAGATCAAACCTGCTGATTACTTTATAACCATTGTATCAGTTCAAATCCTTAACCAGGTTGAACTACTAGGCATTGTATAAATCTTTTGAACAAGGTGACATTAATATTGGAATGTTCTAAGTCCTCTAACAAGGCCACTCCTAATAGGGTGATTAAATCCTTTAACCAAGTCACATTTGATAGTGTGTTTTGTAACCTTTAACATGGGTGGCTCCTAACAAGGCATCACTTCAGAAGAGTGAAATTTTGGTAGCATATTACTAGTGGTTTTTCCCATATTGGGTTTCCACATTAAATCATGGTGTCAAAATGTGTGAATGTTATTTTTGTGTTTTACAGTTAAGTTTCTACAAGTTTATTTCATTAGTACAGTAAACAACACACTTTTGTTGTTTATTGCTACCGAGCAGATCCAAGTTGTTGATGTTGGTTTAAAAGTATTATATGGGCACATCTGGACCTGAGGATAACTGATTCACCCCCCCTCTCAGTTATTCTAAATTCATCCTAACAATTTTTAGGTATGAGTTTCTCAACTTTGGCTTTAGAAAAAAGTTGCAGACCATCGTGCTTCTTGTGGAGCCCAAATTAAGGCCAGGTTATACTGGCTCTAGGTGGGTCAGTGACCCTCTAAGGATATTTTATTCTCTCTTAGGGATCATCATTCTCCTCAGGTTATCAAATGCATTAAGGATGGATAAAAGGCTCTTTGCACTACCAAATATTCTACAAGAATTTTCTAGGAATCATGGAAAGGTGTTCACTGTGCAAAATGTTTCCCTACTAGAGACCAAGCTATGAAGGATTGCCTTGCGATTGTCCTTGCAAGGATTTCAAATTCTCAGAAGGTCTTCTATGATAAAATGATAAACCTTGAATATCTCACAAAATATTTTTCTTTTATGGTTGATGATAAGGCTACTGGTTTTGATAGTTTTCCTTATGAGTTTTACA
The DNA here is from genome assembly GCA_018584345.1 of Thuja plicata. NCBI lineage: Eukaryota > Viridiplantae > Streptophyta > Pinopsida > Cupressales > Cupressaceae > Thuja > Thuja plicata. The sequence goes on from MU223387.1 coordinate 2,315,882, forward strand.
AAGCATTCCCAACGTGTGTTGGTCCTGGAATTCATAATGTCTTCTTGGAGGTCTTTCATTCCTAGTATCTGGGTTAGATTATCAAAAATGGTAACAACAATTTCATCCCTAGGGTAAGGGATCTAGAGGAGATACATAATTGGAGGCCTATTACTTTTCTCAATGTCTCTTACACGATCATTGCCAAAACCCTGGCTTTAAAAATTAGACAATTTCTTCCTCTCATTATACAATCTGAGTTGATTTTTTTTTTATTTAGTCAATATTTATCCTCAATAACATTATTTTTATTTGGGAAGGTATGGAATGGGCTCATCACTCCAAAAAAAATTCTTTGTTTATTAAAATTGATTTTTACAATGCTTATTATTGCATTGAATGACCTTTTATTCTTACAATGCTTCAAGTGCTTGATTTTGGGCCCAATTTTATTCAATCTATATAGATAATCTATGGGTATGTTTCTTCTTGGATCACCATCAATGGTCAAGAATCCTCCATCTTTGGTCTGTTCAGATCCATTCACTAGGTTTTCCCTCTAGCCTCTTTGTTGTATGTTCTTGCGGCTCAGAGGTTTGGCTACCGTTTGGCCTCTATTATTATGGACGTTGTATTAGGGAAATTTCCTTTTTTTGAGTCACCTTCTCAACCTATGAATGGCTACATTATTGTCAAAGTATTCCTCACACTGGTTGAGGACAAGGAAAATGTTAAGCTAGCTCTTCAATGTCTTGACACATTTTGTTAAGGTTCAGGGTCAATCATTCAATGTCATAAAATCCAATGTTCTAGGGGTTCCTTTATTCCTTCACCTCCTTGGATCCTACATTATGGACGAAATTTGATACTCATATTTAGTACTCTCTGTGTTGCCCCTATTTTGAAGCCTCTTACAACAAGATTGAAAATATTTTTTTGGAATTATTTTTGGCTTCTTGAGCTAACCATGAAATATTTCACAACTCAAGTTTGGGGTGGTCCCATAATAGTGAGTCCCACTTTTTGGCCAACTTTGACACTGAGATCAGCATTATGAAATAATACTTCACTTTAGAACACCTATTTCCACAAAAATATTAGGAATTTGAAGATGATTTGAACTAGAGTCTTTTACAACTTTCTTTCTAGTTTCTAAATATATATTTAAAATAGAATTTAATTGATTTGAATCCATTCTTCCTTCTCCTTTGAAAAGTGGTTTATGTGAAAAATCAATATTTTTAAGGAGTGACTGTCACCTGGATTAGCCTATTTTTTTTTTCCAAAAATGATAACGATGAAATTCATTTGAGGATATATTTGTAACTTCAATATCTAATGGATGCAATTGGTTTCATTCATTTTGGTTTAATATTTCATATTTTATTAAGCTCAAAATTGAGAGTAACAGTAATTTGGACATAGCTTCTTTTGGTTCACACTAACTAGATCTATATATATTAAAATTCATTTTTTTCTAATTTTGGATAGCAAGGTAACACAAATACTCTTTTTGGACATATTTTGTTTTTTATTTATTTTTAAATAATTAAGTTACTATTTTCTCGAAGCCTCGAAGAGATAGGTTCTTGAATGACCAAACAACCTATGTCTAATTAAAGTAAAATTTTAAAGTGATAATGGAATCGATATCTATTAAAATTATTCTTTAGAAATATTTTTCCGAGTAGCATCATCTGATATTTTTTGTTTCATAAAATCATCTCATTTCGTCCTTGTTTCAGGCCTTGAAAGAACATTTTTTGTCTCCTTGGGAAAACTTAAAATTTCTCTTCGCACCAAGACCCCCTTCACACAGATTTTTCTCATGGATTCATGTGAAGTGGTCTTCATGTGAAGACCCCCTAGGAAAATTCCATTGGGAAAAATCCCTATGGGACTTTTACCTAGCCTAGTTCGCGTAAACTAGGTCAGCTAGTTATGATTATTTATTTTTATATGGTATAAAAGTAAATGTTTTTTTTTAATTTTTCACACAACTGCTATCAAGTTAATTCACATTTTTTACTATTGATCTTATTTTTTCAAAGGAATTCTTTTGGAGAGGAATTTCCTTTTGTCTTTTTTTCAAAGGCATAATTTTCAAGAGTAGAATTACTACTACCAAATTTTTGGAAGACATTATTTTGGAGAGAATAAATGGGGAACAAGAAGGGAAGGAAAACTAAACCAGTGATGGCATTTGAAATCTTCCCAATTCACTCGGTGACAGAGGTTTCTCACGGTCTGGTCTGCAATTATGGAGCACAAATTGGCTCACTTTGACTTGTGTATTCTTTTCCAAGGCTTTCACTTGGGCTCTTGTCTTTTGCATCTCGATGTGCATGATCCTCGATACGCTTTTTGTGGGAAACCTCAGCTTTTGATTCATATTTTTTGGTATTGTAGAAGAGCCCAATATTACTTCTTTTCGATTCATGATTTATTTCGACCATTAAGGCCTGAACCCTTCTCCTATAATGTGATCTTGCTTGTAGACTCGCCCAAAATTTTCTTCAATTTTTTTGTAGATATGGCGTTCTTTCAGGATGGAGATCCCCTTCAATCTTTTGAAAGATGGAAATGTATTTTTATTTACTTACAACTATCTTGATATAAATATTTCAATATATGCTAAAGTGTGTATATGTAATAATGTGATTTTAATGATTCAGGTGTAAGAGAATAAATTTTCTCTTGAAGTGTAGATCACTTTTAGGAATTACTTTAGCATTGGGGAAATGCCCCATGTAGGGTTTATGAGTCCAATCAAATGTATTCATTTATGTTGGTAGATGTCCACCCCATAAGCACTAGCATGGTCAAAATTCCTCCACCCACCGCTCTCATATGCCATAGTCCTACGCCCCTTGGTGCAGAGGCAGTCATAAAAGGAAAGGACAAGGAAGAATACCAACTTTTGTGGATCATTTAGTTTTATTCAATGTCATGTTCGTAAGAATAAGTCCTAATCCATGTTGTGGCATGACCCTGTTCGGCATCCTTATAAGTCAATTTGGTTACATAGCTACCTTAGGACATTTTTGGTTAATTTTTGCATTTTTCTATTTAGTTTTCATGTTTTTGTTGACATGGATGATTTTGGTGGGTTTTGACACCTTTAAAAGTTTTGTTTTTGTCTTTACCATCTTTCTTGCTATTTTTGGAAGTTGTTGTTGAGCAACTTTTTTTGTCTTCGTGAAAATGGTACAATTTGAAGAGTTTGATGTAAGAAACTGATGGATTCTCTCGATTTTGATGTCCCTTGAAGAGGAGAGGTCGAGAAAGTGAAAGGAGGATGGTAGAGAAGCTTTGAGTGTATGAAGTCTAAGTGAACACAACTTTTGGAATAACATAATTTTTAACCATTTTATGATAAAAATGATTTACCCCATGCATATATATAGATTGATAGAGATGTGAAATCAATGTATCTAGTTAGGAAATCTTGTTATCTTTCATTTTCATCCCCTTTGAGCCTATGAAGTGCTATATAACATCAAGTTTTTGTGTTGACTGGTCTATTGCAGAGGCAGTTCCTTTGTTAAATGGTCTTAATTAGCCCTTTGTAGTTCATTGTATCTCTTTAAGTTTAGATAATTTTTATTTGATATTGAAGTCTGTCCTTGTGGATTTGGTAGGAGGTCCATATTGGCTATCTGAATCTGTGATTTTCTTACTAAGGTGTTTGGAGAGTTACTGAACTAATTAAGGAAAATAGAGTTCACGTGACTACAAGGAATATAGAGGATTTGTGAAGTAATTTGGTCCCAATGCATTGGAGAAACAAAATGAATGGTTTGTACATGTTGTTTTACTCATGTTGAGATGATTTCCAAGCCCTTCGAATTCCTACTCACATTATAGTAGATTTGGGTGCTTAGGACCAAGTACCATCTTTTGGGAACATGTGCATGCTAGTAGGCATGAGGAGAATTTAGGATGATTTAGTTGATAGATAGAACCTACATGGTGTTTAGAGTCATTTTTTGAGACCCTAGAGTTGATTTTCCCTCTAGTGGTGTTCTAGAGTATCAGACTCTGCATCATTTTTGGTATCACAACATTTGGCTACTTTTCTTGGAGAAGAAATTTTGTTTATGACAGATAGAGAATATTCTATTAGAAGTTGCAACATAGTAACTAATGAAGACATTGCTAAGAAGGTGGAAGATCAGGAAGAAGAGAATAGGTTATTTAGGGAAAGGTTAGAATAATTGGATGAGAAGTTGGATCAAGTAGAGAAGATTTCATAAAAGAAAGAAGAAGACAGGAAAGAAACAGATAAAGATGAAGAAGATGAAGCACCTGGAGAAGAATTTAATATGCCTAAGAATCATAAATGTTTACTAAAATATTTCAAAACTCTAGGAGGTAAGACAGTGGAGTTACCCATGTTTGATCGTAAAATGAATATTGAGTCTGTGATAGATTGGATTGAAGCATTAGAGATTCACTTTGAATGTGAATGAATCACTGAAGCATAAAAAGTAAAGGTATAAAAGTCTAATATGAAGGGAGTAACAATAACTTGGTGGAGTTTCATTCAAGAGGAAATAGATAAGGATGACAACAAAAAGATCACATCATGATAGAGAATGGTTGCAATGGTGATGGAGACATATATACCAGAATACAATGAGGTTTAGTTACATCCAAAGAAACACAACCTAAGACATAGAGAGATGGACATTATCACATATATTGAGGAATTCCATAATTTGAGTCTCATATCAAGAATCACAAAACCTGAATCTGTGAAGGTAGCAAGGCACCTAAATGATTTAAGAAAGCATATTGAAGAGGAACTAGAATTGTTGAGTCCTAAAACGGTGTCAAGATCTTACCAATTAGATTTTAACGTGTAATAAATGTTTAGAAGGTGACAAGATCAAAATAATAGAGGTAGACAAATAAAATCATTTAGAGGAAGAATCTAGTCAAGGGAGAGAGGACCAAATTTCAACTCTCAAAGTGAAACTAGTCAAGATCCAAGTAGGGATGATAATATCAGAGGGATTTTTTTAGGGAAAAGACCAAATTTTAGAGGAAGATCACAAGGAATAGGTAATGGACCTATTAAATGATTTATTTACAATCAAGAAGGACATATGGCTTACAAGTTCCTGGAGAAGATACGGTCTGGCTCTCAAGGAGAGTGGAGAACACATTTAGTTAGAGAACACAACCTTTAGAATAATAATGATTCCTATGGGTATCCAGAGTAAGGTGAAGAACTTATGTTGAGAATAACACTCATAGAGAAACCAATCAGCAAGTAACCACCTCAAAGAAATTAAGTTTATAGGACAAATTACAAAGTTGGAGAAAAGGTATGTAAATTCCTAATTGATTCTGGTTCAACAGAGAATTTTAGTTCTCTTTAAATTGTTGAAAATTTGAAATTAATAAGAGTTCCTCATCAATGCCCTTACAAAGTCTCGTGGCTTAATAAAGGACAACAAACTCTTTTGGATGAGTAGTCATGGGTTGAATTTCAAATTGGAACCTATATGGACATATTTCTATTTGATGTGGTGAAGATGGATGCATGCCACCTTCTTTTTGGAAGGCCATGTCAGTATGACTTAAAATCCCAACATGATGGAGTTAAAAACATCGATACCATAACCAAATATGGTAAAGTAATTGAATTTTTACCACTAGTAGAGATAAATCAAGAAGAACCTAAGGAGAATGAGGTTAAGATAATGGTGATGGGTAAGAATGAATTTTTGAAGGCATTAGAAGATGAAAATGGCCCTTTCTTTGCACTCATACCTATTCTCAAACACAAGGTAGAATATTTTCCAATGGAGATGACGGAGACTAATCAATAGGCAAACAATGACAGTTTTGTTTTAAAGGTAGAAAATGCAGAGAAAAAGATACCTTGAAGATGGATGAAGTAGTGGCCACCATTCTTGACAAATATCAGGGTATATTTGCGGATGATATGCCAAGAAATCTACCACCAATGATGGAAATAAGTCACTGTATAGATCTCATACCTTGATCAATATTACCTAACAAAGCAGCCTACAAACTAACACCACAATAGAATGAGGAGGTGTAAAAAAAATAAAAGAGCTTCTTGAATCTAATCTAATTGGGAAGAGCCTAAGCCCACATGGAGTGCATACTATTTTGGAACCAAATAAGGAAGGAAATTGGAGTCTTTGCACTAATTCTAGAGCCTTCAACAAGATCACAATAAGGTATATATTTACAATTCCTAGAATACAAGATTTACTTTATTGTTTGGGTGGTGCAAGATATTTCTCTAAAATTGATGATCTACTCTATGCAACTGTGATTGCTGAATAAGATCCTTTGAATATAACTGATCACCTGAATGTGATGGCTGAGACTCTGTTGTCCTGAATACTTTTGTACTTAAATCAAACTTCCTTTCGCATGCCTTATTCACATATTCCTTATCTTATTCACATATTACATTATTCTTTGATATCATATTGGATAAAACAAACTATCTTACATATATATTTTTATCCAAAAAATAACTTTGTAAGTCGGCTAGCAATAAACAAAATTATATTTAACAATATATACAAAGTCAGCTTCAAATTGGACCACTCGGGCAACACTGTATATATGTACACACACACACACATATGTGTGTGTGTGTATATATATATATACACACACATATATATACACACACACATATATATGTGTGTGTGTATATATATATACACACACATATATATATACACACACACACATATATATGTGTGTGTGTGTGTGTGTGT